>JAUIMM010000072.1:6185000-6585000 GCA_031769625.1 Taudactylus pleione
AGCTCTCACCAAGTCACAGAAGTGTGGACCAGCCAGATAGTTATTACCTAGATCAAGTATCTTCAGGGACTGGTTATTTTCTAATGAAGAAGCCAGCTGGGAGCAGGAACTGTCTGTCAGGTCATTGTCACTCAAACTATGAAAGGAGATCACAACAAACATTTAGTTTTTTTTCCGTCATTTGTTACTATTTGCTGCTTATAGATTAATACCATTGCTAATCTCCATAAAATAAACAGAGCTTTTAATATGTCCTATTTCCATGGATTTTCTGATGACATCAATTTTAAAATGACATCATAAGTGATGTCACTTTTGACATCACTAAGAACACTTCAAACATTACTACATCACTCACATCTCACTATGGCCCAAATGTAATATACTTCAATTTGCTTGCCATGGTACAATGTTGGCGATATAGTCGCTAGATTTAAAGAAGCGATTAGTTTTAAGGCAAAACCAGGTTATTTTAGTCTACCAGTAACTATAGATGGGAGAAATTGTGTTGGGACCTACGAATCAGAGCCTATTACATTTGCAGAACTGAACGCATTTCGATTGCATCCACACTTAAAGTTCGGTGTGGGAATATGGCGTGCTCGGCAGAGCTTGATGTAAGTGATAATACGCCTGTTTGGAGGCGTATCTTTTGCAAACAGTAAAGAGTAGATGCAAGCCTGTGCTGGGGTTGATGAATAGTCGCAAACCAAGAGGGGGTGCAGATTCAGTTGCCAGGGCCGTAGCTAGGGTAGTGCGGCCGGTGCCATCGCACAGGGCACCACAGGTCAGGGGGGCGCTGTTTGGGCCTGTCAAATTTCAGTTTATTATCATTCTCACTTATAACTAGGGGTGTGCACCGGCCACTTTTCGTGTTTTGTGTTTTGGTTTTGGATCTGGATCTTTCTTCGTGTTTTGGATCTGGATTGGTTTTGCCAAAACCACCCTTCCGTGTTTTGGGTTCTGGGTTTTGTGTTTTGGATCTGGATTTTTTCTTAAAAAATAAAAAAAAACGCTAAAATCACATAAAATGGGCCTTTTTTTGTTCCTACGCTATTAATAACCCCAATAACATTAATTTCCACTCATTTCCACTCTATTCTGAAGACCTCACACCTCACAATATTGTTTTTAGGCCAAAAGGTTGCACCGAGGTAGCTGGATGACTATGCTAAGCGACACAAGTGGGCGGCACAAACACGTGGCCCATCTAGGAGTGGCACTGCAGTGGCAGACAGGAAGCCAATCAGCGTTATGGTGCCCATTTGCATGTAGCACGAACCCGGGAGATCCGTGCTACATGCATCTATGTGATTGGCACAGAGCAATGACAGGTCCGTGAGACCCGTCTGTGCTGCTGTGGTAAAAAAAAAAAAAAAAAACCTGTGTAAAAAAAGAAAAAAATGGCGTGCACCCCCCCAAAAAAGAGCAACCAGCCTCGGGCATTAGTAACCCAGTGCTGGGTGTGCTTAAATACAGGGGACAAACGACGTAGGGGTCCCCTGTACTTAAGCACAACCAGCACCGTGCTAGCCCATTAAAGGCAAAGGCATTTTTTTTTAAATGGCCGCTCGAGGCAAAACCTCGAGATCCGACAGCAGATTTCGAGGTTTTGCCTCAGGAGAGGGATCCGGGGCAGACAGGGAGATCCGAGCTTGGGCTCGGATCGCCCCGGATCCCCGAAGTTCGGGTGGGTTCGGTTCTCAGGGAACTGAACCCGCTCATCCCTACTTATAACGTCCTCTTATTTCATCCCCAGCATCTCCTGGCCTCCCCTATCTTTTCCCTGGCCCTTCCCCATGAGGCCATTCCCCTTTTTTGGGTGTATCATGTCCCTTTGAAAAATGAGGGGGGCACCAATGCTCTTTCTGGCACAGGGCACCAAAAAGTCTAGTTACGGCTCTGTCAGTTGCATATTGATACGCGGGCAACTCTGGCCTTTTGCGCGATATATCAGGCCGTAAATCTATTTTTTTTAGGTGGAAATGTGCATTTAGCTAAACTAACCAATCAGAAGTATGTTCACTGTATAACTGATTCTAGACTGGTCAGAGCTGAGAGCTTATGTGAGTACATAACATTATTCCCTATTCTAAGTGCACAGTGGCGTGCCAGTTACAGTGTGATGCGATCACTGATGTCATCAGGGACGGGGTGCAATGTTAAGGAACAGTGAAGGATTGGCGACTTAAATGTTTCTGTGATGTCATCAGTGACAATGATATCATTTTTCATGTGACTTTATAAATCGATGTCACCAGAGAACCACTGCGACTTCTGTGGGGCAGTCAAGGTTGCAGACATCTTTAAGAGCCCACTTCCCTGTGATCAAGATGAGCAGAAAGCAGAATTTAAGGTAGAGAAGATAACTTTATAAAGTCAATGGAAATGGAGTAGAGGGGGGCACTTACTTTAGGTGCTGGATCCTGCACTCAAGATGAAGTAATGCCGATGTTATTAACTGGAAACATGAATCCTTCAGGCCAGTGAACGCTAGGCTGGAAATAAGATGAGCAGGAGGTTAAAGTCCATTAGTTGAAGAGACACACATTGGGTATAGGTTTCGGGCCTCTGAGCCACCAGAAGAGCTTTACTGGTCATTGACCGATTCCTCAAGTGTTGGGAACTATTTTTTATTCCATGTTGAACGTGATGTTTCTCTCAGCTACAGTATAATGATGGGATCTCTATGGACAGCACAATGGCACAGTGGTTAGCAATGCTATCACACAGTGGTAGGATCATGGATTGGATCATGCCAGCATGGGACCCTAGTGTGTGTTCTATTTATACAATGGTAATGCTATTCATTTAATTTGGGGGCTGGTTTGAGAGAAGGAGGTTTATTAATCATGTGTGCTACCGATTTAGTGTCAGGCCTGGTTGAGAAAGAATTGGCATGTTTATTAAATGTGAATTTTATTTATAGTGTAATTCTGGGGCTGGTTGGTTAAAGGAGACATATTTAATAAACATGGATATTATTCATATAATGTTGGGACGGTTGGTATTGAATGTTCAAACATAGCTCCAAATTCTAGGTGAACAGTGCACCAACATTCCAGGATACAATTATGCAGCACCAGAGCTTAAGACACAAGCTGCAGCTCCCGCTAGTTAATGCCGCAAGGATAGGAAGGAGAGAGCAGGGCAGTCTGCCAACCATTCCGATACTTGAGGGAAAGTTATTATTTCGCTGTGGGGGGCACTGCGTGCCCCTAACATTGGTTAGGACTCCCAACTCAACAAGTGGGGACTCATCGCAGTGAATGAGGCTCCTAAATAGTAAGTCATTCTTTGCAGGTTACCCGGACCCAATCTCCACAAGACCACCAGGGAAGCAATATTAACAACCTACATTGCTCAACATCTCGTATTTCTGCAGGCAACATAGTGCTGCCATTTAAATATTTCCTATACAGAAATGTCTCTTGTGGCACATGCGGAGAAGGCGGCAGAGATGAAACTACTGTATAGCTCATTAATCAAGATTGTCAGAATACTTATCATCAGACGTTAGAGCCATAGGTCCGGAAGTTTACATGTTGTGCCAAGCCCCGACAGCTGTTTCTGTGTGAAGTAAACCATTTTTATAGAGGCGGCATCCACCATTACTAACCACCAAATGGCTTAAATACCTAAAGCACCTGGGTGTGCTCACCTGGGATGACGCCACGGCTCCACGCACCCACAATCCGGCCATCTGTGATCTCCGACCTGCCCCAGACAGCATAGAACAACCTAGCGCCACCAACCAAGTGACGCAGGCAGGCGGAACCAAGCTGCATGGACGCCAAGTGAGGGGAAGACCAAAGGACCGGACACCCGGAAGTGAGTCACGGGAACCATGGAGACATACTGTAAGTAAACAAAGAACAATACACAACAGCCTATGTTCATGCAGAAATACAAGCTGCACATCAACGTAAATCAAACAGCGTAGGGTTGTATGCCGAAGCTAATGGCTACGTTTTAAAAAGTGTCAAGTCCAAAGAATCACAAATTTCGATAATCTACAAAGTGACATTAAGCTTCACATAATTTTATGTAAGAACAATTATTGTTATATTAAAAATATTTTACACTGGAAGAAGTTTTATTGCCGTTTATTAATATTCGGCCAATTGGCCTCATTTTCTGGGTGAATTGTTTTGGTGAGTGGGTATAATTACAGATGTCCCTGAAGTAATCGAGCTCGTTCTTCTGGAGTTGATTGAGGGTATCAAGAGAATTAAGCAACCCACACTGTGATGTTATGGACTAAACATTGTGCACAAAAAAAAAAAATATATATTTTCAATACTATTCGAGCGCCTGAGATTATTGGTTTTATATTGTTTTGTGTGGTCGGACTAACAGAGGAACCTCTTAGAGGGGCAGCGTTATCAATTTTTGGCGCAAGATTAGGTTTTTTTTCTTATTTTTTATATATATATATATATGTGTGTGTTTATATATCTTACTTGATGTGTTTGATAGTGTGTAGAACTGGCGCCAGTCTATCCCATCCCTCACTCTGAATATTACACTTCTGTAGATTAAGTGTTTCCGTCTCACCACAGGATTTAATGACAAAAGCCAACGAGGTGCAGTCCACAGGTGAAAGATGACTGATACTGGAAAATGTAAAATTTGTATTTGACCCAAAACATTTTTGTACTAAAATTCTATTCTGTGATTCATACAGGTAGGCAAATATACTTAGACATTTCTCCATATCATCAAATCCTTCTTTCTGGATGTCAACAAGAGAATTCTTTAGCCAACTGGTTACGTCTTGCAAAGCCTTATTGGAAAACTCCCCTACACATTTCAAAAGGGATCTGGTAGACATGTCCAAAAAAACGCAGAGGAAGCGGAGGAATATCTCAGCTCGTTTGTCTGCATAAGTGTTAGCTTTATCAAGTGAACTCTGCAGCGTCTCGGTAGAATAGTCAAGATAATGGACCAAAGCAGCCAAGAACTCCTGGACGGTGAGATGTAAGAAGGTGAAGGTCACATTCTGAGATTGACCAGATTCGGTCAGAAAACTTGACAAGAGATTTGAGGAAGTGTCAACATGAAATGATCCCAGATCTCGTTTATCAAACACAATAAGATGATTCATTACTCCATGGTCTGCCATCCACCCCATACTGGTCATCAGCTCCCGAGCTCCACGTTTATCCTGGCTGTGATTGGCCAAAATGTTGGCAACAAAAGTCACAAAGAGCTGAGTAACTGTTTTGGGCAATGACACCATCAGCTGCTCATGGTTTGCTGATTGGTTCTTGAAGCACATTGATAGCACTGTACAGATGATCCAGCAGTAGGATGGGATATAACAAAAAGTGTATAGTATGTCATTCTCCTTCACGTAATGAAATACCTCCTCCGACAGTTCTTTATTTTTGAAAAATATTTCAAAGTACATCTTCTTTTCTTTGGGAAAAAATCCCATGATCTCAGACACTCGATGAAAGACATCTGTATCAACTGTCCCCAGTTTGGTTGGGCGGCTGGTCATTAACACAGAGCAGCCTTTGAGTAGAGACTGCTTTAACAAACTAACTACAATCACTCCAATACTTTCTATCTGTTTTATGTTACAACATAAAGGAGCTGATGTGAAATTTACTGGATGAGAACTGTCATCTAAGCCATCAAACATAAAGAGCAGCTTCTCTGGATCCTGTAAGATGTTGCCAAGCTGACTCTGCAGATAGGGATATTGCTGAAGGATCATGGACTCCAAGCTGACCTCACCAAGCCGGTTGAGGTCTCGGAATTTGAAAAAGAAGACGAAAGCAAATCTCTGATAGTGTTTTCCGTTCACCCAGTCGTAAACAAACTTCTGCATCAACGTGGTCTTCCCTATACCCGGTACTCCGCTCACCATCACTATACTTGGTATACATTGTTTTTGGCTGGACCAGCGGTAGAGCTTGTTCAGGGTTATATGCTCCAGCAGAACCTGTTCTTTTTTCATTCTATCCTCATGGTTTCTCCCAGTCTCGATCAGCTCATGCTGAGAGCGTTTCCTGAAGCGATCAGTGGAGACAACAACCATGTTCACGTAACGCTCGGATAAGTAGAAGCTTTGCTGTTCCTGTGCAGATCCTGGGGGCTTGTGCTCCACAAGGTTCTGAGTCACCTCCAGAAGATGTTGCTTGTGATTTTCCTGAATTTCTAAAAATTATATAAAGTCTAATGTGAATCCATAAACATTAATAAGCAATGAGACTCATGATTTGTGATGTACATGATTTACTTAATACAAAGCTACAGATGTGTCCTCATACACCTCGGCCAATACGCCATACAGCACAAGATGCCCAATGCGACTGAACCGCTCTGAGCTAGTAGCGTACCATCTTTGTTTCAGTATTGGTGACCCCTTGCAATTGTATATTGCCTGGAACTCATTGGGGTATCATCAATTGCATCAAGGTTTTTCCTATTCAGTTGTCGGGGAGAAATTCAAGCTGCTGTAATTTCTATAGGAATAACCATGTTTTTTTTATCTCGCAGCCCCACAGCAGATGCAAAGTCAGGGAAAATCCCTGTTTTAACTTAAAAATGTAGGAAATCACTTTAAAATCTCTTGAACACTACCCCCACCATGACTAATTAGGCTATTGAAAGTTTCCAATCAGCTTAATTTGTCCAATTATAACATAAAATAGCCTCAAATGACACCAAAACAAAGTTTTTGTTAATTTATACACCCCAAATTTAATTACACTATTTATTTAAAAGCAAAATAATTGCTTTTTATTTTTTTTATTTAGCCTAAACTTAGCCCTCTCCCCCCAAAAATAATCACCTTTTTTCTATTTTTTTAATTATTATTATTATTATTTGTTTGTAATTAAATCACAAAAATGTATTTTACTTTTTTCTTTTTTTTTTAAATGCACAAATCAGCCATTTGCCATAGGAGGAAGCTGATTGGTTGGTACTTTCACTCTCTCCAAGGTCTGATACATCTCCCCATAATCTAATAGGTGGGTGATCATTAATGCAGCACAAAATCAAAGTGGGACAGTCATGGCCCCGCGCTCCTGTCATGACCTGATGACTGAGATCAGGAAATTAAACTGTAGCTCTTACTGAGCTCCATGAGGGGCAGTTTAATAATCTAGAACTCAGCCTGAGTGCTACTCACTGCACAAGGGAATACAAGGTAGACTATGCTCACTCACCTCTCCATTTATTAGAGGAGCTATAATTATATTACTCTGGGGGCCCTATCCTGACCTACCCTAAGGCTGTGTGGGGCAGAGCTATAATACAATAACCAGTACATGTATATTTCACTCCAACTGCAACTCTAAACCCCAAGTAAATACATTGTTAGGCTGTGAAGCCAGAATTACAGTAAGAATAAAACAGACTGTCACATGGGCTCTGCATAATTTTACTACAACGATGCAAAGAAACTATAGTGGCGTATAAACCATGAACAGTCTGTGAGGGAGATGTATCAAACCTTTGAGATGGATAAAGCATAGCAACCAATCACCTTCTAAAGCTGGTTACATTCTATACAACAGGGGTAGCCAACCCTGGTCCTCGAGAGCTACCAACAGTACAAGTTTTCCAGGTCTCCTCACAGAATCGCAAGTGAAATACTTAGCTCCACCTGATCTTTTCAAATGTGTTAGTGAGTAACGACTGCACCTGTGCACCAGCTAGGTGGTCTGGAAAGCATGGACTGTTAGTAGCTCTCGAGAACCGAGGTTGGCTACTCCTGCTATACAATAGAACAAACATTCTAATATAACTAAATCCCAGAACACAATATAGAAGTTACACACTATGCAATCTTCCAAACGACAGCACAAAATATTGTGTCAGAGGATTGTATCCAATTAATTGTTTCTCCTGTACACACTGTGCAATCTTGGTGCAGATCACTGTCAGTTCAGGTGATGTCTTTAGAAGCAAGATTGGACCACTATGGGTTCTATGGGTATGCAATCGGGAAGCCGGCTGACATTATACCGACAGCCGGCTTCCCGGCTGTCATATCCCGGCGAGGGTGAAATGACCGGACAGCCGCTGGGGGGGGAGGGAAGGGTTAGGTTTAGGGCTCCCGGGGAAACTTAGGGTTAGACACCCCCCCGGGAGGTTAGGGTTAGACTAGGGGGAGGGAGGGTTAGGGTTAGGCACCCTCGGGGGGGGGGACTTAGGGTTAGGCACCTCCCGGGGGACTTCGGTTTAGGTGGCGGGGAAGGGGGGGTTAGGTTTAGGCACTTAGAGGGGGGGTTTAGGTTAGGCACTGGGGGAAAGGTTAGGGTTAGGCACCCCTAAGGAGGGTTAAGGTTAGGGGGGTTAGGTTAGGTTAGTTCATACTTACCTGGGGACGATCGGTATTTTCAGCCGTGTCGGCCTGCCGCTGTCGGGATTTGAACCGCCGGACACAAGTATGTAATTCGTATGTATTCCGTTCTATGTACTAAGCCTTGGTTAGAGATAATGTGAACAGAGATAAAGTACCAACCACTCAGCTCCCGTCACGTTACAGGCTGGGTTTGAAATATGACCTTTAGGAGCTGATTGGTTGGTACTTTATCTCCCATCCACTTTCTCTCTCTCCAAGGGGTCTATTTACTAAGCTGTGTTAGGAGATAAAGTGAACGGTGATAAGGTACCAGCCAATCAGCTCCTAACTGCCATGTCACAGGCTGTGAAAAATGACAGTTGGGAGCTGACTGGCTGGTACCTTATTACCGTTCACTTTATCACCTAACACAGCTTAGTAAATAGACCCCAAGGCTTAGTACATAGACATCTTGTGGTTGTGCGATTGTGTGTACACACTACACCATGTGCGCCACATAGATCATTGCTCTGTCCCATCTGACGCGCAGCACAGCAGATGGGACAACGTGATGAACGCCATCAGTGAATGACGGATTGGGCATACCCACTATATGATGTGCACGATATATCGTTTCAATCCGCTATATATATATATATATATATATATATATATTGGGCGATAGATCGTATAGTGTGTACCCAGTTTGACTGTCATTTTATAGACGGTGTTCGATAAATGACAGTTAGAAGCGGATTGGTTGCAATGAGCAACTTCACTTTATCTCTCAAGGCCCAGCCCCCCCTCTCCATGGACCACGATTCCATGTATTATTTTCCCCACCCTGCCCACTTCACTAGGAAGTGGGTGGGATGCGGGAGGAGTACCCATGCTTCCGGGAGCCCAGAGGATTACCCGAAAAATCGTGAGTCTCCTGCAGGTTTCGAGAGAGTAGGTAAGTATGCTTTAGCAAACATTTGCCTAAGGCCTAGAACAGTAGGCCCGTCCCATCCACTCTAGCGGGTTGCAGCAAATCAAGAGGAGATGAGCTGTAATGCAAAAGGCTTGGCGTGCGTTTGGCGGGCATACCCGCAGTGCTCCTCAGGGGTGAATATTCTCACCAAAATAATTATTTACCTTTCAGTACTGGAGTCAGGAAAGGACCATTGAGATCTAATAGTATCTTCTCCACCAGAGTGTCACCTGAATACAAGAAAACAGCTAGTTTTATCATACTGTATGTTTAGGTAACCAAGCTGATAATTCATATAGAGCTTCTATGATATCTACAAGAGAAACAAAAAATAACTTGTTTTGTCATTGTTTGACCATTTTTGCAAAAGCGCAATTTCCTAGGGTTTCAGTATTTATTCTATTTAACCTTCACCTCCTGCTCTTCCATTGTGTATTCAGTTTAATGACCAATCAGAAGATGAGAATGTTAGTCACAGTACCCACCTTAACCACACACCCATGGCCTCTGGAACATACTCTACCCACGGCCCCAGTGACATATTTCCCCCCTGGCCCAAGCCACATACACTCCCCATCCCCCCTTTCCGAACACAGGAACATACACTACTTGCCAAACACCCCCGGCACCAAGGAGATACATTACCCCTCTGGCACCAGAGACATACTCTCCCAACCCTACCAATCCTAACCCAGGGACATTGAATATGCACCCTACCACCGTTCCCCTCCCCCCAGGGGATGCATTTATGTCTTGTAGAAGCCTTGACACACCATTGGGGTTGCATGGAACCCAACTTAAGAGACACTGCTTTAATATATAACAAAGTCTGTAGTAACAGTACAAGCATGTCTGCTGAGGGATGGGGCAGCTTGCAATACTGTGAGTGCGTGACCAAGTCAGTGGTGCCACCTCACACCGCTGGGTACCACATAAAGAAGCTATCATGCTCCAAGGAAGAGACTGGTGTAGCTGTGCAATCTTGGGGGCATGGTTTCACCTCCCAGGCAAGACCACCAAACACCCTCAACCTCAGGGACATACACTCCTGACCCTATACTCCCAACCCAGCAACATACACTATCCACCCTAACTTATGGGGTCAAAGGCAAGGTGACACTAGTAACCTAGCACTGTTTGTAATTATTTTTATTGGGCACAGGGGAGGTGTTGCATAAACCCTTCTTCACCTTACCCCAAGGTGCCCCCTCCCTTGCCCCAGGGACATACACTGCCCACCCTATACCCAGCCTAGGAGATATACACTACACCCTGGTCCCAGTGACAAATTCTCCACCCAGCCCCCGAGACATACAGTACAGCCCCGGCCCGGGGATATACACTACCACACTGCTCCCCTTGAACAAAAAACGACTCACCTTACCCCTCACCCCTATTCAAGGGACATTCACTCCCTGCCACCTAAGACCAAGGGCCATAAACTACCCGCCCTGCCCCCCAGCCCCCCAGCCCCCGAGACATACAGTACCTCTAGGCCTCCATGGCATACACTAAACACATAGTGGCTGCTGCCCTTCCCAGTCCCCAGACACAGTTCTTTACTGGAAAATGGGGCACTATAGCACGTGTCTGCTTGGGGTGTTGCAGCTCTTCAATATACCTCTGTCCGTGAGATGGACCACCCCGGAGCCCTACAGTTGTCTCTCTGACAGTGGCCCGCAAGGCAATTGGATCAGGCCCAATTCATCCTGCAGCATCTGTGTTGGTACTGTTGCCAGCCCAGGTATCACAGTAAATTACATCTACAGCCAGCTCTTATGCCCCATAAAACCTCCATTTACCCTTGTAAATGATTTCGTCCAGTACTGCAAGTAAATTAGGATGAGGATGATCAGCCTTTACGGCATAGAGACATTTCCAGAATCCAATGACGGCTTCTCTTCCTGCTTCCAGGATGTCTTGTACCAAAGTCTTGGCGTAGACAGAGTCACCAAGGTCTGCTTTTATTTGCGAATAGCGCTAGAAGGAAACCAGATAAAAGAAATCATTTTACAGACACTTTCTAAAAGAAAATAAGAGTTATGGTATAACATTCCTTCGTTAACTCTCTTTCTTCGAGGTCCATGGGGTCCACAGCCAATACGTTGGGGTATATGATCCAGACACCAAACAGTTAAACGAGCTCTCAGCTCCCAGGATGCACCGGGTCCTCCCCACATATACCCCACCCCGGGCCATAGGTAGTCAGTTCGTTACCAAGCCCAAGCAGACGAAGAAAAAAGATAAGAAGGAAGAACCCATGTTCTCTAGACCAATCTCTCACAAAGGAGGGAAATTACAGAGATACCCAAAAACACAGGTGCGTTAGAGTGGGTGTCCTGTGGACCCCATGGACCTCGAAGAAAAAGAGTTAACGAAGGTATGTTATACCATAATTCTTATTTTCTTCTTCGGGGTCCACGGGATCCACAGCCAATATGTTGGGGATGTCCCACAGCAGTAACCCCTAAGGGCGGGGACGCTCCTGTGTCTCAGAAGAGAAGAGAATCCTACGCCCGAAGGAGTCATCCTGAGAGGCAAAGGTATCAAATGCATAGAATTTGACAAAGGTGTGGACGGAAGACCATGTGGCTGCCCTGCACAATTGTACAGCAGAGGCACCCCGTCGGGCCGCCTATGAAGGTCCTACTGACCGTGTGGAATGTGCCGTTACGGAGTCCGGCACCACCAGTCTAGCCTGTGTGTATGCCTGAGAAATTGCCATACGAATCTATCTGGCCAGCGTCTGTTTATTGGCTGGCCAGCCACACTTATGACAGCTATACAGTACGAAAAGGGAATCAGACTTCCTCACGCTGTTGGTACAATCCACATAAATTCGTAGCGCATGGACAACATCCAGAGAAGCCTCACCTACCGAGAGGCCTGTAGTCTGAAAAGCTGGGTCCACAATGTCTTCATTCATATGGAACCTGGATACCACTTTTGGAAGGTATCCTGCCCTAGTACAAAGTACCGCTCTATTCCGATGAAATATTAAAAAGGGGGAGCGGAAGGAAAGTGCTGCCAGATCAGAGACCCTGCGTGCAGATGCAATAGCGAGAAGAAACACGGTCTTCGCTGTCAACCACTTGAGGTCTACTGATTTCAGGGGCTCAAACGGTGGAGCCTGAAGAGCCCTGAGAACTAAACGTCAAATCCCACGGAGCCACCGGGGGAACAAAAGGAGGCTGAACCCTTAGCACCCCTTGAAAAAAACGTCCTCACATCTGGCATTAGAGCGACTTTCCGCTGAAACCAGACCGACAGGGCAGAAACCTGCACCCTCAAGGTCGCCAGACGGAGCCCCTTTTCCAAACCAGTTTGAAGAAAGGGAAGTACTCTAGAGACCCTAAATACCTCAGGGTCATATTTTCTCAGTTCACATCACTGAAAAAACGAGTGCCAAACTCTATAATAAATCCGGGCCGAGGCCAGTTTATGTGTCTTCAACATTGTCTGTATCACAGACTCAGAAAAACCCTTCTTCCTCAAGACGGAGGCCTCAACAGCCATGCCGTCAAAGATAGATGAGGCAGACCCGGATACAAGCAGGGACCCTGTATCAACAGATCTTGCCTTAACGGAAGAGGCCACGGGGTATCTATGGAGAGACACTGTAGATCGGTGAACCAATGGCGTCTTGGCCACTCCGGAGCTATTACTATCACTGTACTGCATTCTTGCTTGATCTTCCTGATGATCCTGGGAAGAAGAGCAAACGGCGGAAAGAGATACGCTAGCCTGTAATGCCATCTTACTGCCAGCACATCTACAAACTCAGCCCTTGGATCCCTGGTCCTGGATCCATATCTGGGTACCTGGTTGTTTCTCCTTGAGGCCATGAGGTCTATCTCTGGCAGCCCCCATCTGTCCATCAGGCTTTGGAACATGTGGATGGAGGGCCCACTCTCCGGCATTTACTGCCTGCCAACTCAGGAAGTCCGCTTCCCAATTTAGGACCCCTGGTATAAACACGGCTGATATTGTGGGGTGGTGACGCTCTGCCCAAACCAGAATCCTTGACACTTCTGTCAAGGCAGACCGACTCCGCGTGCCTCCCTGATGATTGAGGTAGGCTACTGCGGTGCGATTGTCGGATTGAATTTGAACAGGCCTGCCTTTTAGTATTCCCTGAGCCTGACTTAGTGCTCTGAATACCGTCCTTAGTTCCAGGATATTTATGGACAGACAACTTTCTGCCTTTGTCCATTTCCCCTGAAACGTGTGCAGACCCATCATTGCCCCCCAGTCTTGAAGACTGGTATCGGTCTTGACAAGTACTCAATCCGACACCCAAAATGGGCAACCCTGGTTGAGATGGCTTGTCTGTAACCACCATGACAGGGATAGCCGAACCTCCGAAGAGAGATGAAGTATCCGAGACTTGATTGCGCGGTACTGTTTATTCCAGCGCAAAAGAATCAATTGCTGCAATGGTCTGGAGTGAAACTGGGCGTACTCCACCATACTGAAGGTGGATACCATCGACCCTAGCACCCGCATTGCTGAATGCACAGATATCCATCTGTTGTGAAGCAATCTGCATATGCGCTACTGCAGGGCCACATTCTTTTCCTCCGGCAGATATATCCTCTGAGCCACGGAGTCTAAGTGTGCCCCTAAGTGATACATCTGCTGTACTGGGAGAAGCAACGACTTCTTCCAGTTTATGACCCAGCCGTGACTGTGCAGACAGGACACCGTCAACCCCAGATGATTCTGCAACTCCTGTGGAAACTGTCCTAGTAACAGGAGATCGTCCAAATATGGCAAAACCCTGGCGTCTGAGACATGCCATCATTACCGCCATGACCTTGGTAAACAGCCGGGGAGCTGTAGACAGGCCAAATCGCAGCACTTGAAACTGGAAGTGCTCGCCCCCTACTGCAAACCGCAGAAATTGCTGGTGGGGCCGGGTGATCGGTATATGGAGATACGCGTCCTGTACGACACCATAAAATCCTCTGGTTCCATTGCTAACACAATCGACCGCAGCGATTTCCATTGGATAAATGTGGTGAGCCCTTTTAAGTTTAGGATAGGCCGGTAGGACCCATTTGACTTCTGAATCAAAAATAGATTGGAATCAAATCCTTTCCGTAATTGATTCTCTGGAACCGGGATAATGATTCCCGAAGTCAGCAGGGATTGTATCGCCTGTTGAAGGGCCAAGGCCTTTACAGAACCTACCTCTGGGTTTATGGCAAAAAAATTTTGAGGACTTCTCCAGAACGTCAGGGTGTACCCCCGGGGGACCACTCCCCGAACCCAGGCATCCGTTGTCGTGAGATGCCAGGCTTCTGAAAACCGAAGAAGTCGGCCTCCTACCCTGGGGTCCCCCAGGGGGAGGCCCGTCCCATCAGGCCACTGGCTTATCCTGGGGCTCTGGCAGCCGGACGCTTGTTCTGCCAGGGTTTCCTAGACCCCGATTTTTGGCCAAACTAAATCTCGCTGAGGACTGACCTCTGGCCTTACTCTGTGGCCGAAAAGTCCGAAAGGATGACCGTCTGGGTCTAGTCATAGCTGCTGAAGGTAGGCCAGCCGCTCTAGAGGCTGCCACCGTAGCCACAATTTTGTCCAATTCTGCCCCAAAAAGAATGCCCCCCTGTGAACGGAAGGGATTCTAGGGCCTTCTTGGACCCCGTATCTGCCTTACAATCCCTTAACCACAGGGCTCTGCGTGCCACCACTGAGACTGCTGATACTTTGGAAGAAAGTATACCAGCGTCTAATGCTGCGTCTCCCAGATAAGACGCTGCTTCCTTAACAAAGGAAATAATATCCAGCTGTTGCTTGGATGCTTCTGGCAGAGGTTCTGCCAATGCCTTCATCCACTCTTCAATGGCCTTGGAAACCCAGGCTGTAGCCATAGCTGGACGAGTGGCCGCTCCAAAGAGTGAGAAGACTGTCTTAAGACAGCTCTCAAGCCTTCTATCTTTAAGGGAGGCTGTAGATGGTATAGGCAGTGTGGCACTTTTTACCAGCTGTGCCACATGCGCATCTACAGACGGCGGAATTTCCCACTTAGCACACTCCTCTGACGGATATGGGTATAAGGCCGCCACTTGTTTAGAAGGATGGAACTTCCTACACAGACAACTCCATGCATCCCCCATAAGCGCAGACAGGTGCTCTGATTTGGGGAACTCTGCTTTGACCACCGTCTGGCGCTTAAATAACGGCGCCTTTCTCTGCGGAGGCTCCCCATCATCTATATTCAGTACCTATTTGACTGCCCTAATCAAAAAGGGGACGTCGGCTACTGAAAAATGATCCTCCTCTTCTTCAGAGAGAGACTCCTGAGAGGAATCATGTACCTCTTCCTCCTCTGAGTATGTACTAGAGTCTTCGCCCCTCTCTGCCCGACAGACCGAACGTCGTCTGGTCTTTGGCTGCATTGGTCTAGCAGCTTGTAGCGGTTGCTGAAAAGCTGCTGAAGATGATACCACACCTCGACCAGCATACATGTCCATCCACGATGGAAACATAGAGGGCATAACCATAGAGGGCTGCATCTGCTGAGGGTACCCCCATACTGGGGGTGCTGGGGCAGCCAAACATTCCGCCACTTGTGCCATAATCTGGGAAAAAGAAGCCCAAGAGGGTTTTGGACCAGAGGCTGGTAAACTCGACTGATGCGGTGACAGTTACCACATAAACCATTTTGTATGAAATCCTGTGGGGATAACCCGGCTTTGCAGGCCATACAGGATACCAGCACAGGGGCTTCTGCCACCTGTCTTTCAGACTCCTTAGACATATTAATTCTTATGTCAAGTTCTGAGTACACATAAGGCTTTTGTTTCACCCCAACTACCCACACACCTGTAGTAGAGGGTTATAGGGAGAAAACAGCAGTGATAGTTTATAAACTGACAGTTATACAGACATAAAAGCAGTACCACACACAGCAATTCAAATCACATGCAAAGCATAAAATACCCTTGTGGGCATATGCAATCTTAAGCTCTTGTCGCTACGAACAGCCCTAGGCTTAGTAGGATAGAGCTCTGTAAAAACCTGTCACCGAAGGAGAGGTATACAGGGAGACTGATCCTGCCTCCTGAGTGTACAGCCACCGAGAGCACTTGAGAGTGGTCTCTGGCTGACTCGTACAGAGGGAGGCTGGGAGGAGCAACCCAGACGCGGGAACCTTGGAACTGGGCCAGCGTGAGGGTTGGGGGCAGGGGCCGCCGGGGAAAAGTGAACCTCCACTATGCAGCCTTGACCCTCCCGTCACACTGACCTGGCCGCCGCCAACTAGTACCCGGCTGTCAGGAATCCATCACGTCCCGGTGGTCTAGTGCGGGAGACAGTTTACCTGGCTCCTCACTGCAGCGTGCCCCCGGCCAGTCTCCACCGCCGGAGGCTGGACTGCCACGTGGTCCCGGCGTCAGCGGCCGGCGATACCACCTTACCTGCATCCCCTGTAACGGTTGCAGTCCAGGGCCCCGTGCCCCTACCGAATTCACACCAGTGTTGCGGCGCCGGAGGGGGTAGGTGGAGCCGCGACACGGGCGTCCGCCGGACGCTTAGCTACTTCTGGTTCACCCTTCAGTCAGCACGTGCCACCAGCCCAGGTAGAGTAAACTCTTTTTTTTTTTTTCTTGTCTGCGGGACTACTCCTGCAGTCCCACTGTCTATGTGGTGTACACACCAAACAGGAAGAGCTGACTACCTATGGCCGGGGGTGGGGTATATGTGGGGAGGACCCAATGCATCCTGGGAACTGAGAGCTCGTTTAGCTGTTTGGTGTCTGGATCATATACCCCAACGTATTGGCTGTGGACCCCATGGACCCCGAAGAAGAAACAAACTTGCAACTTAGAGATGGCCATCGTCCATCGATGTTTACAAAACATTGATGGTTAACAGCCAATGACAGATAGTTTTGCACACGAAGGTGGAAAACTAATGGTTCTCCACCATTGATGGCAGAGAGCCCCAGATTTTGTTTTTGTTTTACTGCACATACTCTACAAGCATTCAGTTAATGTGTTATGGGCATATATTAAGTATTCAATTTAGTAAGTTAGGCATCCCAGACCAATTGCCACCCCTCTTGGTTTTCATCCAAATGCATCTAGTGGAAGGCCCTGTACAGGCTCCCTGGGTCAAAGTTCTGCCCAGCATACACCAACGGGAGGTCCGACCGGAACCTCAACCCCCCTAGTATATCACTCCCATAAACATGCCCATGAGATGAACATTTTTTGCATTCACTTCAGACCGCTCATTTCTTTGCAGCCCAATTTCTGATACATCTGTCCTGATCACAGCTGCATCTGTGCGTACGCTCTGTGTAACGCATGTGCCGTAGGGGATTTCTGAACTTTTCACGCAGACTCGCTCCACCATGCGAATGTCGGCGTTGCGCTCCAATTGCTCAGCCTCTCTGAGTCGAGCCCTGAGGGCCTGATCCTGCGTCAGACGCAGATGCACACAGGTGGAGATCGCAAGTGCTGATGGACGTTTCCCGTGAAATGGGACTTTCTGGTCAGTGACTGGCCTAAGGGAGTAATGTCGCAGCCGTACGAAAAAGCGGCATCAGATGCGTCAGATTCGGAACCAAGCCCATAATCCTACCATACATATATCAGCTTCTAGCTGTCCCTTATGAAGAACACTCCATAGAATGATAGCTAGAATGTGATTGGTTGCTAGGGAGTATTCTCTTGAGAACGTTTGATACACCTTCCCAATACTCCTGTGGACAGATGTACAGTATATGAGCCTGTGCTATTTCCTAGAACACCGTCTCTCTGTACTTGGTGTACTGTTATACGTCCCTTTTCTGCCCCCGTTTCCCCTTTCTAAGCATAAGCATACCTGCCAACATGACCCCCTCCAGGAGGGAAACAATGCTCTGGTCCTGGACTTCCCTTGTAAGAGGCGGGGCTGCAGCACAGTTCAAAATTCAAATAGGGGAGTCACACCAACTGCCATTTCATCACTGGCTGGGAGTCACTGGCAGTTGGTGTGACTCCCCTATTTGAATTTTGGACTGTGCTGCAGCCCCACCAATCATAAATTACCAGGGAAGTCCAGGACCAGAGCAATGTGTCCCTCCTGGAGGGGGTCATGTTGGGAGGTATGCATAAGCAGTCATAAGCGCTAGATGCATCCCAATCTGCCTACAGGCCCGAAGTCTTACTTCTGCGAATGCGTAGTACTCAGTGTGTATTTTACGCAGAATAAAGAAATGATCACTTCCTCTCTACCCAACATCACATTGGCCTTTCTAAACATGTAGATGATATGAATACCCACAGGTACTGGAAAACACAGTGGGCCTAATTCAGACCCGCTCGCGTCGATGTTGGGCAAGCTCGCATGCGCACGACGGAGGCTGCTCCGTCGTGCGCATGCGCGAGACCCGAATAACGACGGCCAAGCCGTCGTTATGGGTCTCGCACCAAAGGGGACGTGCTGTCGATGGTGAGTGACAGCACGCCCCCTTTGGTGGGCATGCCGGGGGCGTTGCTGCCCAGACGGAGGCGTTCCCATGGGAACGCCTACCGTCTGGGTCCGGCCCCACTGACATCACTAGTGATGTCAGTGGGAGTGCTTTTGGCTCTGATAGAGCCAAAAGCACTCCTGGGCTTGCGTCAGACGAGACCCTACCGCAAGGGTCTCGTCGCAAGCCCGATGGTCGCAATGGTCTTGACCATCGCGACCAGCATCATGGACGCTTGCATAAGCTGTGGGTGGTGACCCACAGCTATGCGAGCGTCCAAGAGGCCGCTATCAAAAAAAAAAAAACGCCCTGATTCAGAGCGAGCTCTCGTTCAGATCGTCCGGCTCTGAATCAGGCCCACTATGCCAAGATTTATCATACTATACCTGCAGATCAAGTGAAGTCCACGGTTGCAGTTGGCGGAGGAAATGGAGAGAGTTAAAGGACTCCAGCAGCTAGATAAGATCATCTCTGTAATATTCGAATATCCTGCTCAGTGCCGAATCTTCATATTGATGCAGACACGCATAGAACTTCTCTGCATCACCTACATAGGGATGGAACAGACAGGTTACAATCAATAGATCTACAATAAAAAGGTCGATAGTGTCTAGGTAGACACCAACAGGTAGACAGGCAATAGGTCGACAAGCACAAAAGGTCGACATGGTCAAAATGTTGACAGAAAAATTAACACTTTTTTTTTTTTTTTTAGGGTTAGGCACTTACCGGTGGGTTAGGTTCTAAAAAGGGATGGTTTGGGTTAGGCACTTATCTCGACGGTTAGAGTTAGGCACTTACCAGAGGGTAAGGGTTAGGCTCTAGGAGGGATGGTTAGGGATAGACAATTACCTGGATGGTTAGTTAGGCACTAGGATGGACGGTTAGGGTTAGGCACTTATCTGGATGGTTAGTTAGGCACTAGGATGGACGGTTAGGGTTAGGCACTTACCGGTGTGTTAGGCTATAAAAGGGACGTCAGGGTTAGAGTTAGGCTCTAAAAGGAATGGTTAGGGTCAGGCATTTACTGGAGGACTAAGGTTAGGCACTTGGAAGGACAGTTAGGGTTAGGCACTTACTCCGACAGTTAGGGCTAGGCATTAGGAGGGACAGTTAGAGTTAGACACTTACCGGAGAGTTAGGGTTAGGCTCTAAAAGGGAGAGTTAGGGTTAGGCACTTATTCCATTGGTTAGGCACTAGGAGAGACGATTAGGGACTTTCCCCGACGTTTGGTGTTAGGTACTAGTAGGGATGGTTAGGATTAGGCACTTTCCCCGACAGTTGGGGTTAGGCACTAGTAGGGACGGTTAGGGTTAGGTACTTTCCACAATGGTTGGGGTTAGGCACTAGTAGGGATAGTTAGGGTTAGGCACTTTCCCCAATGGTTGGGGTTAGGCACTAGTAGGGACGGTTTGGGTTAGGCACTAGTAGGGACGGTTAGGGTTAGGCACTTATCCTGTCGGTTGGGGTTAGGCACTAATAGGGACAGTTAGGGTTAGACACTTATCCTGTCGGTTGGGGTTAGGCACTAATAGGGACAGTTAGGGTTAGACAGTTATCCTGTCGGTTAGGGTTAGGCACTAGTAGGGACGGTTAGAGTTAGGCACTTATCCCGTCGGTTAGGGTTAGGCACTAGGAGAGACAATTAGGGTTAGGCACTTTCCCCGACGGTTGGGGTTAGGCACTAGTAGGGATGGTTAGGAATAGGCACTTATCCCGTCGGTTAGGCACTAGGAGAGACAATTAGGGTTAGGCACTTTCCCCGACGGTTGGGGTTAGGCACTAGTAGGGTTGGTTAGGCAACAGGTGACAGGGTTAGGGTGAAGATTATGGTTAGAAAACAAAATAAAATTTTTGTGTCTACCTTTTGTACCCGTCGATCCTCAACAATGTCACCTTTTGATCATGTCAACCTTTTGTACCAGTTGGTGTCGATCTGTTGACTGATTACAGTAGATTTTTTAATCCAGGGATGGGGAACTTCGGGCCCGGGGTCTGTATAAGGCTCCCGAAATCATTTGGTCTGGCCCTCTGAGCTTTTTTATGCTAGCCTCTTCTGGTTAGCAGGGAGCCTAGAATGGCGTACTGCAGCCAGAATCTATGCAGCAGTGCAGCCTGGAGCATCCTTAGGACACTTCAGATGGTCACACTGCTGCCCTTACAGCTCCCCGAAGCATCCTCAGGATGCTCCAGGCATTGCTGTAATCACCAGCTATTGTGGCCCCACCCCCAAGTGACATCACATGGAGGGGGTGTGACCTGCACCAGGCCCGCAAATAATGTTATATATATCAAAATGGCCCTTGGCAGAAAAAAAAGTTCCCCACCCGTTTTAATCCATACTCAGACAGAACATACCTAATTATTACTTATAAATATCGGTCATACAGACATGTCATAGGCATAGCAGCTATAACTAGAAGTCTCACTCTCTATGCAAAGTGTATGGAAGCTGTGAGCTACTGTACAGGTTTTTGCACTACATTACTGTCTTACTGAATGTATACATTTTATGCCAGACTTCGTTCATTAAACGCTGCCCTCAAATTGGGCTAATGTGCAACAAACAAATATCTGTATTGTGGGCCTGACCGAGTGCTGTACGCGACCTGATGGTTTAGGCACAGCTCCGATTGTTGGAGGCTGGCGCATGTACAGGTCTCTTTCTCAGACACTGGTCTCAGTGCCCTGAAGCCACAGGACACGACATGCTGCGGAGGTTCGGGGGTGGGGAATGAACGGCGATGGGCAGCGATCATTAAAACTGGGGGGGGGGGGGTGCCGCCCTGTTTTCTGGAAGTGGCGAGACCAGTGTCTAAGTCTTCCGACTCAGAGTTACTGCCCCCAGCTACGGCCGCTCTGAGTAGACAGGCTCACTCAGATGGCGCGACCGATAGTCGTGATGGTGATGCCACCAGCCACACAGTAAGCAATAAAGGGACTTCCTTATCTATACAAGAAGCATCTGACCGATAGCTTAATCTCTTATTGCTGGGACCGATTTATCAATAATGTCATGCCAACACAGTGCCCCTGTTAAGAGGCTAACCTGGCAATGACCGAGAGGTCTATTTAATAAGAACTACCTATACATTAAGAGTATTGCTGCTTTTTGCGGCATATCACATGAAATTATTGCTGTATTTATATATTTTATCATGCCGGGAGAAGCCAATCAGTAACAGTCTGTCAGGGTGAAGACATGCCAAGAGACTGGAGACATCTCTCGCAATTGTGAATGACATCATTAACATTAATGACGGCCGTGTGATGTCACAGCCCACAGTGCTTGTTATGGGATAAAGCAGGAGAAAAGGTCTTTATTGCTTTTATTCGTAGCATACTAGGGATGGCCATCGACCATCGACGATTCGTAATCATCGTTGGTTTATGGCCGATGTTCAATGTTTTCCCATTGATGCGGGAAAACCAGATGGCTTCCCTCCATCAATGGAACAACATAACCGAATAGTTTTCCGGTGCCGGGTCACGGAGCATAGCTCCGCACAGACACTTGCGAAGCCACACCCCCTGGTTCTGATTGGCCCATTGGCACCCATAGAACAGGGTTGACTATCGGTTGGTGAAGCCATCGATGGTCACATTCTATTTTGCCATCATGATAACCATACCGTTGGCCATCCATATAGTATACACAGTATCTTTGTTGCAGATGTACAACATTGTTCACCTCCCACCCTTCTGGGGCAGGATCTAAAGATCCCTCTCCATTGGTGCTGTAATCATAGATTAGACATGATGCTGTTAGCTATTAGGGACAAGCTAAGTCTTTCAGAAATTGATCATATGTTTGCAGTCACCGCTGAGCAGGCAGAAGCTGGCTCCTGCATTTATCTGCTACTAAATAGGCACCTTCGTTCATGGTTCATGTTTTTGTTTTACAATACACGTACAGTATCATTACAGAGCACAGAGTACCTGTAATACTGACCATTGTTTTCTGCAGGTTTACAGCGCTGCTCCATTTTTCCATTGGGGTAAGAGACCAATGCAACCTTCAACGGAGGAAATCAATATTGAGAGTACTTTATCAGCAAAGGCAAAATAACCCTATATTATAGTATAAAAGACAGACACAAAGCTAGGGTTCCTGAGAAAAGAATCAGCTTAGCGACCCTACCCTCCAAATCCAACTCATCGAAAGACATTTGTCGGAAAAACAAAATGTGACTCAATCGCCATGGGGAAGTATGTGTTAGAATCTCCAGCTTCCTCATTCAATCTCCAGCCTCCTCAGTCATCACCAGTCTCCTCATTCATCTCCAGCCTCCTCAGTCATCACCAGCCTCCTCATTCATCTCCAGCCTCCTCATTCATCTCCAGCCTCCTCAGTCATCACCAGTCTCCTCAGTCATCACCAGTCTCCTCATTCATCTCCAGCCTCCTCAGTCATCACCAGCCTCCTTAGCAGCCTCTTCACTCATCACCAGTCTCCTCATTCATCTCCAGCCTCCTCATTCATCTCCAGCCTCCTCACTCATCACCAGCCTCCTCAGCAGCCTCTTCACTCATCACCAGCCTCCTCAGCAGCCTCTTCACTCATCACCAGTCTCCTCATTCATCTCCAGCCTCCTCAGCAGCCTCTTCACTCATCACCAGCTTCCTCATTCAATCTCCAGCCTCCTCATTCATCTCCAGCCTCCTTAGTCATCACCAGTCTCCTCATTCATCTCCAGCCTCCTCAGTCATCACCACCCTCCTTAGCAGCCTCTTCACTCATCACCAGTCTCCTCATTCATCTCCAGCCTCCTCACTCATCACCAGCCTCCTCAGCAGCCTCTTCACTCATCACCAGTCTCTTCATTCATCTCCAGCCTCCTCAGCAGCCTCTTCACTCATCACCAGCCTCCTCAGTCATCACCAGCCTCCTCATTCATCACCAGCCTCCTCACTCATCACCAGTCTACTCACTCATCACCAGTCTCCTCATCTCCAGCCTCCTTATTCATCTCTAACCTCCTCATTCATCTCCAGCCTCCTCACTCATCACCAGCCTCCTCAATCATCTCCAGCCTCCTCACTCATCACAGTCATCTCAAAGACTAAATGCATCTACATATAACCTGATAATGTACAGCACATCCCTATAGTTACTGTATATATTGATAATCAGACATCTATTCATTTTTTTTTTAGCACAATTTTTTAAAACACTGGAAACCCTTGTGAGCACGTAACTGTAACCTGTAGGACCAGGAGGGAGTGAAACATTGAAGAAAGCAGAATGGCCACAATGAAAGTAACAGAAAACCTGTTTTATCTTGATGTTAGTATATTCGCCGCATGGCGTGGTATTACTGGTCTATAATGATGTACACCGTCCGAATGTATTATATAACACTTGTTAGCGTTACCTGTAACCAAGAGAGGTATACAGAGATCCTATTGCGCCTGCATCTTGTACACAGTTCTGCAAATGTCGCAATCGCCGGTATTTGTACTGAGACGCCCTCCGATCGCGTCGTAAATCTGCTGGTTGCGTACACAGACGCAGCATCGCTCGCACAATCTTCTGCGCAACTCTGTGGTTGCTCAGAATGTCCATCGGAAGCTGCTGGCGTTTGGGCCACCCCGCGTTACCGCCCACAATCGCTCCCTGTCAATCACACTGCGTCCAAGTCCTCATTAGTAAACAAACTTGGAGCACGCGCAGTACAAGAAAACTTTGCTCAAATCCACAAACATTGGCAATCAAGACCCTTATCACTACTGATTTTATGCTTTAGCAATTTTCACTGAACTTCTAAAGGACATTATTATAACACAGAGTAATTAGAGGTATGTAAAATAGGATCTACTGTAGGATAGAATCCTTTTTCTTTTTTACCTTTTATAATGCTGAACTGGAGACATTCATCTTGGTGTTCTGGTTATATAGTGGGTCACAGTCCAGGACAAGTCACATAACCATCCAGGGACAACACCCAGCTCTGCATGTGTCTTCCATCTATGTAGCCTCCGTGTGACTGGTGCGTCTCTACAAGTACATATACATACATACCTGTTTAATGTCTCTCAAATAACAGCCTGGCTGCTGGATCTTGGCCCTCACTGCTCAGGGTGCTGTGGGTGATCCAGCTTATACAGGTGTAGTAACAAGGTGTGGTGCAAAATATTAAAACGCAGTGTTACAGTATACCGGCTGCCTGTCAGTGTAACACCAAGCAAAGTCCACCTAGTATTTATCTTTACTGTCGCCACCCTTCTCCAGTAAACATTGTGTTTACAAACAGAGATAAATCTGGCACAATGATGAAGTTACAGTGCTAATTAAGATTACAATATTACTCACTCAGAGAGGGACCCTAATGCGATCGCTGCTGCGATTTCACGCAGAAAGCAGCTGCGACTATAGGCTAATGGTATTAAAGTTTACCTGAGCATAAGGACGCCCACTGCTTACTTCTTATATACATACGACGTCGCTTACCTCCATAAATATCGGTAACATTGATGCACATCGAGCAGCCATCTTGTCCTTGCGGAAGTTCTGACCGGGTGCAGACTCTGCAGCTCTCCTGACACGCAGAGCGCTTGCATGCTGCGTAGATCACATGGGCTAATTTATGCACGCCCATGTAATGGCGTTCAAACGGTCAGACACGCCTGCGTTTTTTTGACCACCCCGCCCCGTTACCACCCCAAAAGGCTGACTGCCTGTCCCTCACTTTGTGAGTGGGTCCTCTGTGCGAACATAATTGCAAAGCAAATTGTGGCGTGTGTGTATTGTAACACAGCTTCCCGAGCCCACAGATACTGTACGGTACAGCACCCAAATGACCGCTCCCACGAGGTTCTCTACGCAGGTGCTTAAAGTGGTCCTAGAGAGGTGGTGGAACTCTCTGCCCATCCCTCTGTGCTTTTTCAAAAAAGGGACAGCGCGTGCGCCTTAAAAAAGGGGCGTGGTTTCAAAAGAAAGGGGCGTGGTCACACAATAGTATTTCTAAATCAAATTAAGCCACACAGTAGCACAATCTAGATTCACATTGCACCACCTAGTTGTGCCCCTTTTATCACAATGCCCACTGCAGTAGTGCCCCTTACACATAATGCCCACTGCAGTGGTGCCCCTTATGCAATGCCCACTGCAGTGGTGCCTCTTATGCAGTGCCTCCAGTAGTGGTAGTGCCCCTTATACAGTGCCCTCAGCAGTGGTAGTGCCCCTTATGCAGTGCCCTCAGTAGTGGTGCCCCTTATGCAAAGCCCCCAGTAGTGGTAGTGCCCCTTATGCAAAGCCCCCAGTAGTGGTAGTGCCCCTTATGCAGTGCCCCCCAGTAGTGGTAGTGCCCCTTATGCAGTGCCCCCCAGTAGTGGTAGTGCCCCTTATGCAGTGCCCTTAGTAATCCCCCTGTAATTGTGCCCCTTATGCAGTGCCCTCAGCAGTGGTGCCCCTTATGCAAAGCCCCCAGTAGTGGTAGTGTCCCAGCAGTGCCCATAGTGATAGGGTCCCTTAAACTTGGGATCCGGGCATTGCCTGGACAGGCATAGGCACTGACTTCCAGCCAAGGGCCCCATTTATTAGCTAAGCATAACCCCTGTAGTGCTCAGTAAAGGGGTTCTCTCATCCTTTCTGTATTTAACAAACAGCAGTAATCTAAGTCTACAGCTGTTTGTCACAGCAGCGCTCTCACCAACTTTAGATGGCACGAGCGATGCGGCCCCCCTTCATGGCAATTAGTGCCTTCCAGGCACTGCAGGGTCCCTGTGTCACGCACATGCGCAGACAGACCGTCACACATGCCCATTACACATTAGCCCATCGCTGGCACCGTTAGGCTGCCCACAGCTGAGCAGAGGACCTCGCAGACGGAGGAGGACTTCCCTGGGCCTGGCCGGAGGGGTAAATAGTGATATATACTAGCGGCTATTATAGTGATACTAAACAAAATGCTGCTAATATTAACGTTTGTTAATAAATGGGGCCCTTAGGGAGCTTCTCCTGCACCCCTGACTATGCCTCTAGTCACATATGCTTGGGAAGACATACGACTAAAACATACGATCTCTCTGTAATGTACATACATTATATGGGTGTAGAATATTTGTCGACATTCGCAGCCTAACCCTCCCCCTAGTGCCTAACCCTTACCCTCCCCGTAGTCTCTAGCCCTAACCTCACCTCTCGCAGCCTAACCTAACCCTCCCCCTAGTGCCTAACTCTGACCTCCCCTCTCACAGCCCAACCTAACCCTTCTCCTAGTGCCTAATCCTAACCTCACCTCTCGCAGCCCAACTCTAACCCTTCTCCTAGTGCTTAACCCTAACCTCCCATACTGCAGCCTAACCCTTACCCTCCCCGTAGTCTCTAGCCCCAACCTCACTTCTCGCAGCCTAACCCTCCCCTTAATGCCTGACCTTAACCTCCCCTTTAGCAGCCCAACTCTAACCCTTCTCCTAGTGCCTAACCCTAACCTCTCGCAGCCCAACTCTAATCCTTCTCCTAGTGACTAGCCCTAACCTCACCTCTCACAGCCCAACCTAACCCTTCTCCTAGTGCTTAACCCTAACCTCCCATACTGCAGCCTAACCCTTACCCTCCCCGTAGTCTCTAGCCCTAACCTCACCTCTCGCAGCCTAACCCTCCCCCTAGTGCCTAACCCTAACCTCCCCTCTCGCAGCCCAACCTAACCCTCTCCTAGTGCCTAGCCCTAACCTCACCTCTCACAGCCCAACCTAACCCTCCCCCTAGTGCCTAACCCTAACCCCCCATACTGCAGCCTAACCCTTTTCCCTCCCCATAGTCTCTAGCCCTAACCTCACTTCTCGCAGCCTAACCCTCCCCTAGTGCCTAACCCTAACCTCCCCTCTCACAACCCAACCTAACCCTTCTCCTAGTGCTTAACCCTAACCTCCCATACTGCAGCTTAACCCTTACCCTCCCCATAGTCTCTAGCCCTAACCTCACATCTCGCAGCCTAACCTAACCCTCCCCCTAGTGCCTAACCCTAACCTCACCTCTGGCAGCCCAACTCTAACCCTTCTCCTAGTGCCAAACCCTAATCTCACCCAGCCCAACCCTTCTCCTAGTGCTTAACCCTAACCTCCCATACTGCAGCCTAACCCTTACCCTCCCCATAGTCTCTAGCCCTAACCTCACTTCTCACAGCCTAACCCTCCCCCTAGTGCCTAACCCTAACCTCCCCTCTCACAACCCAACCTAACCCTTCTCCTAGTGCTTAACCCTAACCTCCCATACTGCAGCTTAACCCTTACCCTCCCCATAATCTCTAGCCCTAACCTCACCTCTCGCAGCCTAACCTAACCCTCCACCTAGTGCCTAACCCTAACCTCCCCTCTTGCAGCCCAACCTAACCCTCTCCTAGTGCCTAGCCCTAACCTCACCTCTCGCAGCCCAACCTAACCCTCCCACCAGTGCCTAACCCTAACCTCACCTCTTGCAGCCCAACTCTAACCCTTCTCCTAGTGCCAAACCCTAACCTCACCCAGCCCAACCCTTCTCCTAGTGCTTAACCCTAACCTCCCATACTGCAGCCTAACCCTTACCTTCCTCACCTCATGCAGCCTAACCTAACCCTCCCCCTAGTGCCTAACCCTAACCTCACCTCTGGCAGCCCAACTCTAACCCTTCTCCTAGTGCTTAACCCTAACCTCACCTCTCGCAGCCTAACTCCTAACCCTCCCCTTTTATTTTCATTATGGTACGGGAACACATCATATGAGGAATATTTATTTATCACATGGGTATTCACAGGAATAGTTTGCACTAGGAAGAGACATTCAGCATAGTAAAACCCGGTAACTTTAATGCTTTGTCCAGTCTTTATCTTTCATCAGCCGTATTTCCCATTTTTTCAATCAATGTACACCTCCAGGCCCGGCTTGTGGTCTTTCAGTCTTCTTAACTTTACTCTTATTTCAGTGGACAACATGTTGTTAAAACAGAGGCTAGAAGTGAGAGTATAATATAATCTCAGCAAAGATTAGTGAATTACAATTTAAAATAAATCCGCCCACCATCAGCAACAAAAACATATTGTCCAAGATGGAAAGTAAATTATTCCCGCATAATTCTAGAGGTGACAGAAAAGTTCCCCATTTGGACATTGTGGGTATAATATTCTACATACTACTTGTTAGTCATATGTGCACTAGGCAGAGTGTTTATTTATTAGAAGCCCGGATGTCCCGGTCTGACACTACCCCTCCTGCTGGGCTCTCTCCCCAGTGATGTCCCCCTTCCGTCTCCCGGACCATCATCTCATCACCTCTAGCCTTTTACTTTCCAGGTTACATCTCCCCCCTCATAAAGCTGATCTCACCAAATGCACCCTCAGCACCCTATACCCAGCCATGTTTTCCTCCTCACTAAGCGGTCTTCTCTCCCTCCATCCCTTTCCTGACCTGACCAGGTTCTACCCCTTTATAGCTTCGCCCTTACCATCGCCCTGGACACCGCAGCCCAACTGCTCCTCTTAGCCTCTGTCAGTCCACACAGACCAACTAGAGCACTCCAGACTAGACTACAAGCTGCAGAAGTATAATCGCACTGCTGAGCGGCACTGGGGGAACTCGTGGTCAGACGACAAATTCCTTCACTTCAGATCTAGCCTCTCCTCCAACAGCCCCACACTCCAACAATCTTCTTTTAAGAAGGTAATTCAGTTAGGAGCAGGGTTTGCCGCATGGTGAAAAGCTCATGGAGCTATTTATTTCATCGTCCTTCCCCCCACACGTGCTAATCCATAGATTACGTCCAAATTGCTGGAATCTATGCAGAGTCTGCAATGAAATGCAGATTTTTCAAAATCCACCTTCTGGGGCTTACAGCATGTGGTTCCCGGATCGGGTAGCACGTTCATTTAGCTGCGGGGAAAACCCTGCACCTACCTGAATTCCCACAATTATCGTATACCCCCATCTTCAATCCCCTACATCGCTTTACTCCATTTTAAACCCTTCTCTGCCTCCCTCTTTTTTACTTTACCCTCCTCCCTCAGCGCCAGTGACTTTGAAACCCTCTCTACCGCTACCTCTCTCCTTCTGCCTGCTCCCATCTTGCCCACCTCCTCAATCTCTCCCTATCATCAGGCACTGTCCCGGCTGCATTCAAACATGCCCTTGTCTCCCCCATTCTTAAAAAACCTACCCTTGATCCTAACACTCTCTCCAACTACCGTCCCATCTCTCTCCTCCCTTTTGCCTACAAGCTCCTTGAACGTATTGTTTACAACCGCCTTACCACCTTCCTTTCCTCCCCACTCCCTGCTTGACCCTTTTCAGTCTGGCTTCCGTTCTCTCCACTCCACTGAAACTGACCTCACAAAAGTCAGCAACGACCTCCTTGCTGCCAAATCCAAGGGCCACTACTCTCTACTTATTCTCCTTGACCTCTCTGCTGCTTTCGACACTGTGGACCACCCTCTACTTTGCAAATCCTTCACTTCCTTGGTCTTCATGACACTGCCCTCTCCTGGCTAAACTCCTACCTCTCTGACCGATCCTTCTGTCTCCTCTCATGACTCCTCTTCTTCTCCACAGCCTCTTACAGCAGGTGTACCACAAGGTTCTGTTCTTGGACCTCTCCTTTTCTCACTTATACATCCTCTCTAGGTGAACTCATCAGCTCTTTTGACCTCCAATATCATCTCTATGCTGATGATACTCAGATCTACCTTTCCTCCCCTGACTTCTCCCCCTCTCTACTGACTAGTATCTCCAACTATCTCTCTGCCATCTCTTCCTGGATGTCCCAGCGATTTCTTAAACTTAATATGTCTAAGACTGAGTTGATCATTTTCCCACCCCCCAACATATCCACACTTCCCACCATTTCTTTAACAATTGATGGCACAACTATCTCCTCTAGCCCCAAAGTGCGCTGTCTTGGAGTTATCCTAGTGTCGAAGCCGGATAATTGGCTGAAACAGGATCGGTTTAAAATTAAATCTGTGCGACGCCATTTTGCAAATGGCAATGAGACGCCATTTTGAGACTGGCCGCCCAGCGCCATTTTAGTGAATCTCGCCCATTATAAGTACATACGGCGATGCTATTATATAGCGTCGTGCGTTTCCCATGCAATAGAAAGAAGTTAAAAGTCCTCACCACATAAATACAGACAGTCACTAGGGCTCTATTTACTACAATCCGCATATTGAATGCAGATTGGTGTGTGATATTAACGACTGAATTCGCATTGCAAATTCAGTGGGAGACCAGAGGGGACTCATCACCGGAGGCCCGATCACCGGTGCCTGGAATCAGCTAAGTAATTTTTTTTATTTTTTTTTACATTAATCAGCTTGCGGTCTGTTTAGACCACACAGCTGATTACAGGGACAGACTCCTGACTCTGCTCTCCCCGTTAGAGCAGGGCAGGAGGCCAGTAACCGGGGGAGACCCTGGGTAATGCCACCTCCAGGTGGCGTTATTATCACAGGGCTTTCCCCGAAATTTTTTCACATTTTATTTTTTGTAACTCTGGTCGGATCACATTTCCCATTACAGTTATGGGAAATGCGATCTGCTTACTAAGAATAAGTGATACTTAGGGGTTGGAGCAGAATTTTACGAATTCTACTCCAATTGCCCTGTAATAACTATAGGTGATACTAAAATAATGTGAAAAGGGTGTGAAAACACCCTTTTTCACTTTATTTTAGTAAAATAATGTTAATAAATAGAGCCCTAAAACATATAAAATGATTATCCCTGCAAAACACATACCATGGTGCACTCCCCAAACACATAGTCGAACAGCGCTAACTAGCGTCTTTTCTCAATTCCCCAATACTTACACACTGCACACTTACATAAAAGGTTCCCTAGCATTAAAGTGTAATATTCAAGGTTTATTCAGTAATTATTAATGTTGTGTAATAAATGTTATTTGATATCTAAGGTTTAGTACATGGTAAGCAGACTGTGTTTGGTGTTGTACTGATTCACTGTGTCTCAACAGATTTCCGGTATCAGCGGTGAGAAGATCGCAACATGCGTCTGCAAACTATGGACTATAGAGAGTTAAAACATTAAAATGTACTCTGTAATGTTATTAGCTTAGATTAGCATGCAGTGGGAAAAAGGACACAAAGGGCTGTTAGAGGCTGTTTTGTGTCCATTCGAACTGACCTATGAACTATCCTGTAACAGAAGCACCTTTAAGAAGAACCAATGTAATCATGCCAAACTTGTCTATTGTATTGCCTATCCCTGTAAAGAGTATATATGTGGGCTCTCTGAACTCAGACCTCATTTATTTACTGTGCGACTCATTACGCTAAATAGCGACAATTTTAGAAGGTATAGACAGGATTACATAGAGGTTTTAATTAGGTATCCATAGTAGACTCCTCCTTCTCCTGTAAACCACATATCCAGAATCTCTCGCAGTCCTGTCGTTTTCATCTTAAAAATATTTCCAAGATTAGACCCTTTCTCACCCAGGAAGCCACTAAAACCCTCATACACTCATTGGTCATCTCCAGATTGGACTACTGTAACCTCTTCCTATCTGGCCTCCCCAACTCCCTTCTCTTCTCTTCCCTCTCCTGTCTGTCCTCAGTGCTGCTGCTCGGCTCATCTTCCTCTGAAAACACTCTGCATCTGCCTTCCCTCTCCTACAAGCCTTCCCTTCCCTTTCAGAACCCTATTTAAGGTTCTCACACTCACTTACAAAGCCCTCAACAATTCCTCTCCCATTTACATCTCGGATCTCATCTCCCTTCACTCTCCTGTCCGCCCTCTTCGTTCAACAAATGCACGCCGCCTTTCATGCCAGCTGATTACTTCCTCCCACTCCCGCCTCCAAGATTTTGCCCGCGCTGCTCCTCACCTTTGGAACTCTCTCCCTCTCCCCATCAGACTCTCCACCTGTCTACAATCCTTCAAACGGGCTCTCAAGACCCACTACTTCATCAAAGCCTTCCAGCTCTCATCTTAACTTGCTGCTACATACTCCTTCCTCCCTGCCTACCCCATCTGTGTCACACCTGTTTGTTTGTCCCTCCCCTTAAGAATGTAAGCTCTTATGAGCAGGGCCCTCTACCCTCTTGTGCTTCTCCTAACTCTACTTTCATCTACTTCTTACTCCCCACTAGGACACCTAACACTTGGTTGCTTTGCTCCTATTGTACATTGTAAGGCGCTGCGGAACACTTGTGGCGCCATATAAATAAATGATGATAATAATAATAATAATAACCCATTTCACACCCACAATTGATGCTATCAACCTTACTCAGCCCTGTCTCCAACTGCCTATCCATCCTGTCCTTCTACCACACTACTGTCTCCACCTTACCCCTCTATACCTGCGGAGTATCCCAAGGTTCTGTTCTTAGCCACCTTATGTTTTTCCTTTACACTTCCTCATTTGGGGGTCTATTCATGATGTTAATTATCGGGAGCCCGATAATTACAAGTCTAACTTGATGCGAGTGTTGGAGCAATTCATCATTGCTCCGACGCGGAGACAGCTTATCCGAAAATCAGCTGTCTCCCTGAAGTGTTTCACGGTTACTTCTTCGGAACAGTGACTAGTGCCCATGCATGAGCTCTTCGCAACTCGAGACTCCTTTTCATAGGGAAGGAGCGGGTTGCGGGTTTGGAGCGAGAGCAAAAGCCATCTGAAGATGGAAAATACTCCTACACTCAGGCTCCAAAAATATTGTATTTTCGGAGCTAGATTAATTCTGTCCCCATACTAGTGTATGGGGACAACGGACATTCCGGGAGACAAAGGTAAGCAGGAGATATCTGTAATACTAGTGTATGGGGACAGCGGCCATTCCGGGAGAGGAAGGTAAGCAGGAGATATCTGTGATACTAGTGTATGGGGACAGCGGGCCATTCCGGGAGAGGAAGGTAAGCAGGAGATCTGTGATACTAGTGTATGGGGACAGCGGGCCATTCCACAAGAGGAAGGTAAGCAGGAGATATCTGTAATACTAGTGTATGGGGACAGTGGGCCATTCCACAAGAGGAAGGTAAGCAGGAGATATTTGTGATACTAGTGTATGGGGACAGCGGCCATTCCGGGAGAGGAAGGCAAGTAGGAGATATCTGTGATACTAGTGTATGGGGACAGTGGGCCATTCCACAAGAGGAAGGTATCTGCGATATCGCTTGCTTTACCTTCTTGATGAATGGCCCGAAAACTTAAAGTTCTATAATTGCAGGTGAAAATGTTCATTTTCACCTGCTATTGTAGATGGTGAATAGAGCCCTTAGTGATCTCATCATTTCCTTCAACCTCTTATGACCATCTAAATTTTTCGCTCCTCCTCTAAACGTTCTCCTTCTGTCATCTCTCTAGTCTCTGACTGTCTCTCGGTCATCTTCTCCCGGATTTACCAGCATTTTCTCAAACTCAATACGTCCTTCACAATCTTTCACTACCTATTTTTGTGCAACATAGAATGAAAATAACACAAAGCAGGACATTAAGGATAGCACACCCTGGGGAAAACCGGAGCCAGTGAGCTGTATAAGATTCCGTCCTGAGACTGTGTAAGACACAATATCACTGGCTGGTCTTTGTGCTACGTACCTGATTTCTTTGAGGCTGGGTGACCTCAGTATTAGTTCCTCGATGTAACCGGCTCCAGCATCTGAAAATGTATTATTGCTCAGTTCAAGGTTGGTGAGCCTGGTGTTATTACTCAGTGATACCAGTAACTGTAAGTGTTCATCTTCCAGCGAACAACATTGGAGCCTGTCAAACAATAAGAAATTGCAAAAAGGCTTCATAGTCACCATGTATTTTTACAATTACACATTAGATGAAGCTGTTACACAAAAACAAAAGCAATCCTTCAAAATGTACACATAACACAAAAAAGTGAAACAAAGAACACTGACACAAGGGACCCAAAAACTGCAGTTGGCACTCCGAGTGTCCTCCATGGTCCCATAAAATCCTTTGTATCTCAAGAACTGTTGAACACAGTGGCTAGCATTGTTGTAGGACATTATTATATTACATTGTACCAAACCAGATCCTTAGGATATGCGAGCAATAAATAAAAAACACATAAGGGTCATACATTAACAATTAAAACCTTTACTAGAAATAAATCATGGCAGTAACTTAAATCATTTGAAAATCAAATCAATAAAAATATATATAACAAGGATATGGAACAATATTAATCATTAAAAATATGTTTTGGCTTATACTGGGACAAAGATTAATAGGAGAGTGCACTGTTCCATTCTGTGGATAATAAATTGTATTCCAGCAAATAAATAAACCTCTGATGAAGTTATGAACTCACCATAATGAAACGCGTCAGTGGGTCATATTATTTGTAACCTTTTGAATCTTCTCCTGCGATGGCTGCTCTCATGGGTTAGCAGTATAGGGTTTTTATAGTTTTTTTTTATCACATATTAAAACCTGGGTATTATTGAGCTAAATTGGAAAAGTGGTCTTTCTGGCATGAAATTACATTGGACTAATGCAGAAATGTTTGCTGATGATCTGGTAGGTGACCTGGAAAACGTGAGTTGTTTGGGGTCCTGAGCAGGGAGTTTGAGAACCACTGGTTAACGACACAAATCAAGGCCAAAATGTAACGATGATGACATACTGCATTAATGTGGTTATACTCACAGTAATTCCTCTATACAGCAGGATGGACTGGACAGTGCGGTTATTAAATCGCTGAAGTGAGGTCCAGCCAAGTCGTTATAGGTTAAGGACAGCACCCGCAGAGACTGGTTATTAGTTATTGCAGATGCCAGCAGGGAGCAGGAACTGTCCGTCAGACCACAACTGGTTAGGCTGGAGAAAAAGAAAAGCAGCATACAGTACTATAGAGAGAACTGGATCATGTACAATATTAGAACCTCTTATTCAGTCTTTTTTTTAAATACTGACGCCTTTTGCCATCACTGGCTTATAGGGGAATAATTCCTAAAAAATGTAGATACAGGAAATTATCCTCAACGTAAATGAATTGTTGCATATTCTATTGTTAAAAATAACTCTGATTAGGTAATGAAAATAGCTGTATTTTCTGTTTTAGAATATTAACACGATCTATTCCTTGTGTGTTGGCTATACACATTGCAGAATGCCCTGCCACAGTTTTGCTATTTGGCCATGCTAAAACTGTTGCAAGACATGCTGGGATGTCTAGTTCAACAACAGCTGGAGGGCCTCTTATTGCCCACCCCTGCTCTAGGGCTTTATACTAGAATGAGCAGGACCCTCCCTACTCTTTGTATGTATGTTTTCCCCACTGGCTGAAGCTGTGGAGGACTCTGGCACCTTACAAATCACTGATCATATTACAATTAATAATAATTGACAATAAAATAGTCTGCAAATTGAATTAAACCAGATGAGAAAATGCTGCACCTATGAACACTGGTTTTGGGAATTGTATGTATTCATGATGTGCTGAGAAAAAAGGATTAAAAAGGCCAAATGAACTAAGCAGCAGCTTCTTCAAGCCAACATTTTTGGGCAATTTTGACCCCGAAATTTAAAACGGCAATAATATTAATTGTACAACATGCCTAGTTTAACATTTTTTATTAAATTGAGTAAATTTTTATTGGTTTATAGATATACATTAACAAATGACCAAACAAAATAAATAATAAAAAATATATAATAAAAAAAAATTATATTATATACATATATATTATATATATATATACACATATACATATACACATACATACATACACACAATCAAATAACAGTATCTGGAATATAAAACCTAGATCTACAAACTGCATCCCAGATCCATTGCTTATAAAAAATATAATATTAATCTGTATACCAAAACAAAAAACCTAGAGGAAAAAAAAATAAAATATAATTAATATTAATATATATATATATATATATATATATATATATATATATATTAGGGGTGTGCACCGGCCACTTTTCGTGTTTTGTGTTTTTTGTTTTTGGATCTGGATCTTTCTTCGTGTTTTGGATCTGGATTGGTTTTGTCAAAACCACCCTTCCGTGTTTTGGGTTCTGGGTTTTGTGTTTTGGATCTGGATTTTTTTGAAAAAAAGCATAAAAACAGCTAAAATCACAGAATTTGTAGGTTTTTCTGCTCCTATGCTATTATTAACCTCAATAACCTTAATTTCCACTCATTTCCAGTCTATTCTGAACACCTCACACCTCACAATAGTGTTTTTATGTCCAAAAGGTTGCACCGAGGTAGCTGGATGACTATGCTAAGCGACACGAGTGGGCGGCACAAACACGTGACCCATCTAGGCGTGATACTGCAGTGGCAGACAGGATGGCAGTTTGAAAAACTAGGCCCCAAACTGTACATAATGCAAAGAAAAAAAAGAGGTGCAAGATGGAATTGTCCTTGGGCCCTCCCACCCACCCTTATGTTGTATAAACAGGACATGCACATTTTAACAAACCAATCATTTCAGCGCCAGGGTCTGCCACACAACTGTGGCTGAAATGATTGGTTCGTTTGGGCCCCCACAAAACAAGCTGGCAATTAATCTGTCCCTGCACAAACTGGCTCTACGGAGGCAAGATGTCATCCTCATCCTCCTCATCCACCGATTCCTCACCCTCTTCAGTGTGTACATCCTCATCCTCACAAAGTATTAACTCGTCCCCACTTGAATCCACCACCACAGGTCCCTCTGTACGTTCTGGAGGCTGGTCTCCCTGGAAGAGCTGATAATTCATTTTGATGAACATCATCTTCTCCACATTCTGTGGAAGCAACCTCCTACGCCTTTCGCTGACAAGGTTCCCGGCTGCACTAAACACTCTTTCGGAGTACACACTGGGAGGGGGGGCAACTCAGGTAAAATAGAGCCAGTTTGTACAGGGGCCTCCAAATTGCCTCTTTTTCCTGCCAGTACAGGTATGGACTGTCTGACATGCCTACTTGGATGCTGTCACCGATGTAATCCTCCACCATTCTGTCAATGGTGACAGTATCATATGCAGTGACAGTAGACATGTCAGAAATTGTTGCCAGGTCCTTCAGTCCGGACCAGATTTCCAAACTTGGTCCTGCCTGCCCTGCATCACCGCCAGCGGGTTGCTTAGGATACCTAAGTTTTTTCCTGGCAGCCCCAGTTGCGGGAGAAAATGAAGAACGAGCTGTTGACGTGTCACGTTCCGCTTCAGCTGACAGTGTGTTCACCAGCAGGTCTTTGCACCTCTGCAGGCTTGTGTCGGCCGGAAAGAGAGACACCACATAGGCTTTAAACCTAGGATCGAGCACGGTGGCCAAAATGTAGTGGTCTGATTTCAACAGATTGACCACCCTGGAATCCTGGCAAAGCGAATGAAGGGCTTCATCCACAAGTCCCACATGCCGAGCGGAATCGCTCCGTCTTAGCTCCTTCTTCACTTTCTCCAGCTGCTTCTGCAAAAGCCTGATGAGGGGAATGACCTGACTCAAGCTGGCAGTGTCTGAACTGACTTCACGTGTGGCAAGTTCGAAGGGCTGGAGAACCTTGTACAACACGGAAATCATTCTCCACTGCGGTTGAGTCAGGTGCATACCCCCTCCTTTGCCTATGTCATAGGTGGATGTATAGGCTTGAATGGCCTTTTGCTGCTCCTCCATCCTCTGAAGCATATAGAGGGCTGAGTTCCACCGCGTCACAACCTCTTGCTTCAGGTGATGGCGGGGCAGGTTCAAGAGTGTTTGCTGGCGCTCCAGTCTTCGGCACGCAGTCGCTGAATGGCGAAAGTGGCCTGAAATTTTTCGGGCCACCAAAAGCGTCTCCTGCACGCCCCTGTCGCTTTTCAGAAAATTCTGCACCACCAAGTTTATTGTGTGAGCAAAACATGGGACATGCTGGAATTTGCCCAGATGTAATGCCCGCACAATATTGGTGGCGTTGTCAGATATCACAAATCCCCAGGAGAGTCTAAGTGGGGTAAGCCACTGGGCGATGATTTCCCTCAGTTTCTCTAAGAGGTTGTCGGCGGTGTGCCTCTTACTGAAACCGGTGATACACAGCGTAGCCTGCCTTGGAACAAGCTGGCGTTTCTGAGATGCTGCGACTGGTGACGCTGCTGCTGTTGCTGCGTAAGGTGATACATCTACCCAGTGGGCTGTCACAGTCATATAGTCCTTAGTCTGCCCTGTTCCACTTGTCCACATGTCCGTGGTTAAGTGGACATTGGGTACAACGGCATTTTTCAGGACACTGAGGACACTTTTTCTGACGTTTCTGTACAGTCTCGGTATCGCCTGCCTAGTGAAGTTGAATCTAGACGGGATTTGGAACCGGAGACACACTACCTCCAGCAATTGTCTAAATCCCACTGCACTAATGGCGGATACCGGACGCACGTCTAACACCAACATAGCAGTCAAGGCCCCAGTTATACGTTTTGCTTCAGGATGACTGCTGTCGTACTTCATCCTCCTCGCTAAGGACTGTTGGAGGGTCAATTGTTTAGTAAAAGTAGTGGTGTTCCTACTTCCTCTCTGGGATGATGAACGACTCCCAGCAGCAGCAACAGCGGCAGCAGGAGGCGTAGCAATGCAGGATCCTCCGGAAGAATCCGGGATAGGAGAGTCAGTCATGCCAGTGACATGGCCTGCAGGACTACTTCCGATCCTGACTAAGGAGGAAATTGACGAGGAGGGAGTTGACGGTGTGGTTTGCAGGCGCTTGGATACAACAGGACAACGGGATTTAGGTGTCCCTGGACTGCTTACGGTCTTAGCCAAAGTTTCTGAACTTGACAGTAACTTATTATGAACGCGCTGCAGGTGCCGTATAAGGGAGGATGTTCCTAGGTGGTTAACGTCCCTACCCCTACTTATTCCACCTTTACATAAGGTACATATGGCAAGACAGTTGTTGTCCGGATTTGGATAGAAATATTGCCAGACCAAAGAGGTGGAATGTTTGGTCTTCTGCCCAGGCATGACCGTGATGGGCTTTTTCATCCCACGGACAACAACTGTCTCCCCCGGAGCCTGATTTAAACAAACCACATCACCATTAGAATCCTCCTCGCCAACTTCCTCCTCAGCGCCAGCTACACCAGTATCCTCATCCTGTTGTACTTCAACAGTGACATCTTCAATTTGCATATCAGCAAGTGGACTGTGGGTGCTCCTTTCAGCACTTGCAGGGGGCGTGCAAATGGTAGAAAGAGCCACCTCTCCCCGTCCAGTGCTGGGAAGGTCAGGCATCGCAACCACCACCACACTTGGACTCTCCTTGGGGATTTGTGATATCTTCTTAGAAAGCACAGTTCTTCGCTGTGCTTTTGCCAGCTTAACTCTTTTGATTTTTTTAGTGGGAGGAGGGCTTCCATCGTCATGTGAAGCTGAACCACTAGTCATGAACATACTAGGGATCGACCTTAGCCGTTCCTTGCCACTCCGTGTCGTAAATGGCATATTGGCAAGTTTACATTTCTCTTCAGCTGATTTAAATGTCTTTTTCAAGGTCATTTTCCTGAACTTTGCCATTTGGGATTGTATGTGCCCTCTACTATGACATTGGGCATCGGCCTTGGCAGACGACGTTGATGGCATGTTATCGTCTATGTCATGACTAGTGGCAGCAGCTTCAGCACTAGGAGGAAGTGGTTCTTGATCTTTCTCTATTTTATTTTTATCGGAGAAAGTTTGGTCCTCCATTTATGTTATATCGATTTGATATATACGTGCGGCTAAACACAGAAAATAATTTTTTTTTTGGTTTGGACTGGAGTGTACTTTGGGGGTTACAGCACCCTTTAACGGTCAAGCCAGCCGGCCCTTTACTTATGACACAGGCGCACGCTTGGCACTACTTTGTTGATGCACGTGCGGCTACTGCGCACACAATTCACAAACACAGAAAATAATTTTTTTTTGGTTTGGACTGGAGTGTACTTTGGGGGTTACAGCACCCTTTAACGGCCAAGCCAGCCGGCCCTTTACTTATGACACAGGCGCACGCTTGGCACTACTTTGTTGATGCGCGTGCGGCTACTGCGCACACAAATCACAAACACAGAAAATATATTATTTTTTTAGCACTTGGGGGGAGCACCCCTGATGACAGAGCACCCCCTGGACAACACTACAGCACCCCTTTAGGACTGGGACACTGCACAGGACTTTGGAGTGGACACAGCCCCTATGGAGAACTGACTGCACAACACAGTCCAGCCAGCCCCTATGGACTTTGAAGTAGTGGACACAGCCCCTATTAACAACAGCAGCACAGCACAACACAGCCAGCCCCTATGGACTTTGAAGTAGTGGACAACAGCAGCACTACACTACACTACACTACACAGCCCTAACTCCCACCCTCCCTCTTCACTGTCCACAGCCAAGTGAGAAAATGGCGCCTACGCGGGTACCTTATATAGGATCCAAAACCCGCGAGACTCGGAAGGCGGGATGATGACGTTTTGCCTCGATTTCAGATCCGAGTCAGGCGGGAAAAGTCGAGCCTGACTCGGATCGGACTCGGATCAGGGGGGCTCGGGAGGGTTCAGATTTCAGAAATCCGAACCCGCTCACCCCTAATATATATATATACACACATATATATATATACACACACATTATTTATATATATATATATATATATATATATATATATACACACACACACACACAAAATACATACATATAAAAAAAAAAAAATACCACACTATACAAATATTGGAATATTGTCAAAAATAACACCTGAAAAATTGGCAAAATCAACTAGATCCCAATAAATTCTGCTCTCAACTTATCACACAGCACATTACCACCAAGAAAATAATAATCTACCTCATTATCCTAACAATAATATACCGGTCAATCATTAGGCAGTGCACGGACATAACAGGATTTAAGCCAACTGCTCCAGATACGTTCATACTTCTTCTCAGCTTTGCGACAAATAAACACATGTTTTTCATGTTCAACAGTGGTACGGACCAAGGACAGCCAAGCATTATAATCTGGTCCTGTAGGAGCCATCCACGACCGAGCCACACATACCTTAGCATTACATTGACAATGTATTGCTTAAGATATCTGTCCACTACCTCATCGTCCATAGAGCCTAAACAGCACGTCAATGGTGTAGCTAATGTGGGAGCAATACCTGTATTGGACAAAACTCTCAGAACCTTATTCCAAAAAATGCTAACCACCGGACAATCCCATAGAAGGTGCCAGAAAGTACCGTTACTAATTTCACACTTAGGGCATATGTCAGATGCTCTCCCCCCAAATTTTAGCAAACGAACAGGAGTTAAATAGGTACGGTGTAAAATAAACAGTTGAATCTGTTGAAATCTTATAGAAGTTGTGGAAATACGAGGAGCTTCTAGAGCATTATCCCATTCCGTATCACTTATAAGGCCAATATCTCTCTCCCACTTTGATCTAAGATGTGGTAAACTATCCTTATGATAAGAAGACAATATATAGGAGTATAAGTAAGAAAGCGTCTTCCGGGGACCTAAAGATAAAAGGAATGACTTCAATGGGGATATTTGAATTAGAGGAGGGCCATCTGAAAATTGAGCCGAGAGAGCATGCCGTAATTGTAAATATCTATAGAAATATGATTGAGGGAGATGATGAGCTTCTTGGAGTTGGCAAAAGATTTAAGAATTGAAGTGTCATATAAATGACCCAATGTAGTTACACCCTTAGAACCCCATGTCACCTCAAGCTGTAAAGAGGCCAGTTCAGGTAATATACGATAACTACATAGAGAATTGTCTGGATCTAATCCCGTAAACTGTAGAATACTAGATAACAATTTCCATATCTTAATAGCTTGCATCAACAGGGGAGGGCCTTTCTGTATAATTCTACCCGCAAGCAAGGCCTGTAATGGTGTAAAGTTAGGGAAAATCTGAGAAACCAACAAAAACGTGCAGGGCATTAGGGGAGTCATCTTGAAGCCATAACCGTATATGTGCCATCTGCGCCGCATAATAATAAAATTTGAAATTTGGAAGGGCCAAACCTCCCCCAGACCTACATCGGGTCAGAGCTGCCAATTGAATACGTGGTCGACGATTCACCCAGACCAATGAAGAAAGAAGACTATTCAAACGCCTAAACAATGTATCTGTAATAAAAACAGGAGAATGCTGCAAAATGTACACAAATTTTGGCTGCACCACCATCTTTATTAAGTTAATTCTACCAGTAACGGTAAGAGGGAGCCGGCGCCAGGACTGAAATTTGCCCTTTAAGTAGACAAACAGGTGCTCAACATTCAATACTATATAGTCCTTTGGGGAATTAGTTATCCAGATACCTAAATATTTAAATTTATTTACCCAATAGAGAGGGAGAGTGATAATGGGAACAGTCGGATACAACCCCCTAAGAGGAAGGATAGATGATTTGTCCCAGTTTATCTTAAGACCAGAAAAAATTCCAAATTGTTCTATGACTTGAAGAACCACAGGCATAGCTGTTACATAGTCAGACAAAAAAAGTAATAAATCATCTGCATATAAGGAAACTTTGTCCATTCTATTACCCAATTGTAGACCTATAATATTAGGGTGAGAACGTATAATACAGGCTAACGGCTCAATAGCCAATGCAAACAGGGTTGGGGACAAGGGGCAACCCTGTCTTGTGCCCCGAGACAGGGGGAAGGATGGGGAGATAAACCCATTCATTGACACCCTGGCAGGAGGGTTCGCATACATAAGTTTTACCCATTTCAAGAACACCGACCCAAACCCAAACCCAAAACATAACATGACCTCCCACAGAAAGGGCCACTCCACAGAGTCAAATGCTTTTGCAGCATCTAATGACACAATAACAGAGGACGATTCCTCGCCATGGGAGGCCTGTAAGTGAGTGTACAGCCTTCTAATGTTCTCCAACGTCGACTTGCCTGGCATAAATCCTGATTGGTCTGGGTGAACAACCGAAGTAATAACAGTGTTTAGCCGAATAGAAAGGATCCTAGCCAAAATTTTGGCATCTGTGAAAATTAGAGAAATTGGCCTATAGGAAAGGGTATCTAGGGTCCTTCCCGGGTTTAGGGAGCACAATTATGGCTTCAGACATAGATGGACTTCATAGAGCCCATTAAACAGATCTAAAAGTCTTGGAACAAAGATACGAGCATGTTTTTTATATATCTCTATGGGAATCCCATCAGATCCGGGTGCCTTGTTACCGGGAAAGGAACTAATCGCAGCATCTACCTCCTCCAGGGTCAACGGGGGATCTAAATACGCCCGAGCCTCGGATGACAATTTTGGAAGCCTAGCAGAAGCAACATATAATCACAAAGCATTCACGTCCTCAGTCAACTGTGTTTGATATAAGTTTTTATAAAATAAACTAAACTAAAAACCTCTGCAATATCTTGTGTAGATGTGCCTAGCTTAACATTTAATATTAATGCGGTTTTAAATTTCAGGGTCAAAATTGCAGAGAATCGGTAGCTTGCAAAATTCGCCACTTTGTAAATCCAGGCCAAATGGTTTATACGCGTAAACATGGGATACTGAGAGATATACAGCCAGGTAGGGTACATGTCATAGGAAATGTAATACTTTAAGAATATAAAGCCCAATGAATGTAATATATATTGGACTATTCATACTGGCCTCAGTCTGTGATGGAAGTAGAAAATAAGAGAGTTATGGTATAACATACCTTAGTTAACTCTTTTTCCTCTGGGTCCATAGGATCTTCCTTGGGGTATGTATTTGGAGTGATCCATTGCACCAAACAGCTTACAGCTTTGAAGCTCCCAACATGCATAGGTCCTCCTACCTATATACCTGGTTAGCTCACCGCTGGAGCCATACCTGGTATACACTGCTGGAGCCGTACCTTGTTAGGTCACCGCTGGAGCCGTACCTGGTTAGGTCACCGCTGGAGCTGTACCTGGTTAGATCACCGCTGGAGCCGTACCTGGTTAGGTCACCGCTGGAGCCGTACCTGGTTAGGTCACCGCTGGAGCCGTACCTGGTTAGTCACCGCTATGCAGTACCACTAGGGACGTTTTGTTGACATTCTAATCATGTTGACATTTGACCAGTTTCATCAAGATGAATGTCAACGTAGTCAATGTCAACATGCCAAGCAGGTTGACATACTGCTTGTCAACATTACGTCCATACCGACATTCTCATGACAATACTTACTCTAACTCCTTTAACTGACATGTTGGACTGGACAGAGGTGTCATCAAGTCTCTGAATTTAGGACCTTCCAATTTATTATGACACAGGAAAAGTGCTCTCAGGGACTGGTTATTACTCATTGCAGATCCCAGGTGTGAGCAGGAAACGTCGGTCAGTCCAGTCAAACTACAGAATAAAAGCACAATATAAATCAGGTCTAGGTCCAGTGTAAAAACCCTGCAAAATTCACAAAATACTGTTAGTTAATGGGCAAATATTATATGTAAAGCTCACACTGCTGGAAATAGGGAACTGAGGGATTTATGTATCAAGCAGTGAAAATCAGCGGAGAAGTCTACCAGTGGAGTGGTTGCCCATAGCAACCAATCAGGTTTGAAGTTGCATTTATCAAGTACAGCCTATGAAATAATAGGTAGGAGTTGATTGGTTGCGTTGGGCAACTTCTCCACTGGTCCCCGCCTCCACGCTTTACACTGCTTGATACATATATCCCTTAGACCAGTGGTCTCCAACCAGTAGCTCGCGGTCTTAACTTTGGTAGCTCACCTAGTTGCAGTACTGCCGAGTCAACTAGAAGGAAGTGACCTCTGACATGTGCTTCCCAGAGGCGTCGACGCCACGGGGTGGAGACACAGGGGAGCACGTCAGGTGATTTCCTCCGCAGCCTCTACAGCAATAACCTGATGTGCTTCCCCCGTGGTTCCACCCAAGGTGTCTACGCTACAGCGGGGTGAGTGACTCCCGCACAGCTCCGTCGGTAAATCACACAGCAGCCCAGCCTGTACAATATCTTTCCCTCCTGTACTGCACGTACCTCCTTGGAACAGTTAATTAGCAGTGAAACGTGCCTATGCTTAAGTTTTATTTACAAACTACAACAATATCACTGTAATAATTAAATGGATTTTTATTTTCTATGAAACTTATTTTTTTAATTTTCATTAAATTACCATTAAATTCCCTTCAATTGTTCGGTTATTAGCCAGATTTTTTTTACTACAATTTTAGTAGCTCTTCAGGAGGTTTTATTTTGGAGACTGGACACCCCCATAGCGTGCAATACACTTCATTTTGCTGCAAAACAAACGAGAAGGATGAAGTGGTTTAGTGTGTGTACTATTGGCGATAGACACCAGTAGATGTAATGTCACCAAAACAGTCCAGGGACTAAACGAGTGTTGAGGTTTATTGAGTAGTGATAAGTTTGTACAGCCGTACTCACTGTTACATACGCTCAGCATACAGATGGAGCAGAGCTTAACAAGGAACCGGACAGAGCACCAGCCGGTCATATATGCACTGGTAGCCTCTATCATCCAGGTATAACACAGGGTCCCACTGGAGCTCAGTGGAACATGTTTGTGTTCCACTGTGGCGCTCTAACAAAGTAATAAAATAGCGCTGCTCCTAAGACCAAATGGCAGCCATCTTGGTTAGGGTTTGAAGCCTACCTGAAGGAGCAACATGGAGACTGTGCAGTAACGCGCTCCATATCTCAAGAGAAATAACGGCAGGCGGCAGTCCTACTCTCAATGCAGAGTGTGCAGCTGCTATGGGGCTCTGAAAAGGGAAAAGCCTGGCAATGCCAGGTCACACTCACGAGGCCCCCACTCTGGTCTCAGAAGAGCATGGCGGTCGCCACATCTGAGGCGCTGGTTACGTGTATGAGCAGTGAGTCTGTGGTCGGGGCTACTCTGGGCGGGGGTGTACTCGCCCCCAACAAAGCACTGGCCACACCCACACTGCACTGGCCACACCTCCTCTGCTTCTTACAATAGGCCATTGATAAGTTTCAGCTCCTGGACCATGTGGCCTATAATCTGTCCCTGATTGGCACTTGCGCTCTTCTCATAGAATAGTAAGGGCTCCAGAGGCAGTAACAGGGCTTGCTATTCGCTATACAGTAGTAAGTGCAATATTAAACAGAGGTTGTCTAATAGTGAACAACCTCTTTAAATGTATTACAGTGACCTGTTCTGTGGATATTAGCATGTACAGCTGGTATCATGTTTGTGCTAATTATAGCAACAGGTTTATAGCAGCTTCTATTATATACAGTATGTAAAACAACCCAACACCTGATGCTCCGGGCACCGGCTAGAAGAAAGTAAATTTAAGAATAAAACGTTAGCTATGATTTGCAGCTGGTTAGTTTTATGGTTATTGTAATATATGAGGAATAGCACCACCTGAAACCAGCGCATGTACTGTATCAGATAATCATCTATGGAGCTTCCGGTAGGACCGAAACGTTGACCGACTGACTGGTATGAATTATGGATATTCACATGACTGATAGCAATTATGTCTGAAGTCTGGCGAGTGCCCCTGTTGTCCTCTTTGGGTTCATTGTGCCTGTGCTCTGTTCGGCCTCTGGGCCTGATTCAGACCCGGTCGCAAGCGCTGAGCGCTCGCAACCGGGTCGATGGTGGCCCAGAGCGCATGCGCACTACGGAGCCGGCTCCGTCGTGCGCATGTGCGAGACCCGGATAGCGACGGGCAAACCGTCGCTCCGGGTCTCGCACCAAAGGGGGCGTGCTGTCGATGTTGAGTGACAGCACGCCCCCTTTGGTGGGCGGGCCGGGGGGGGTGGCTGCCCAAACGGAGGTGTTCCCATGTGAACGCCTACCGTTTGGGGCCAGCCCCACTGACATCACAAGTGATGTCAGTGGAGAGATTCCGGCTCTGTTAGAGCCGAAATCTCTCTGGGGCTTGCGGAAACGAGACCCTACCACAAGGGTCTCGTCGCAAGCCCGATGGTCGCGATGGTCTTGACCATCGCGACCATCTTCCTGGCCGCTCGCTATAGCTATGGGTGGTCACCCACAGCTATGCGAGCGGCCAGGTGGCCGTTCTAAAAAAAAAAAAAACGCCCTGATTCAGAGCGGGCGCTCGCTCAGAGCATCCGGCACTGAATCAGGGCCTCTGTCAGGTCCTGGAGGAGCAGCCAGTGGCCGAATTTAGGATAGGAGTGAAGGGGAACCGGCACTCAATGGTCCACTGGTTAGTAGAGACCTGGTGCCTTCCTATATACAGGCCGCATTCAATTACACCTTGATAACCTCGGTTAATACAAGTTTTTTTTTCACATTACGTCAGGTCCTGGAGTGTAGTCACCAAAGGTTCTAGGACACGTGTGTGTCAGTTTGTAGGATATATAAAATATACACATCCCACAGTAAATATGTTACAGTCTCCTGGCAAAGGATCCACAAGGAGACCAACAAGTTGGTAGCTTCTTGTATTGATTACTGGTGTATGTAATTAAAGCCACAGTTTTCTTTTATCGACATAGCGGGTGACATTTTTTACACACACACACACACACACACACACACCTCAGCCGGTCTGCACAGTAGTGAGGCACCTTCTCCATTTGCCGGGCACCCGCCGAGATTTTGTTATCAGCGGGCGCTGGGCGGCTTCCTCCCTGCAGCCAGAGGCTGGAGCTCACTCCTGGGCTCCGCCTTCCGGCTCCCGCAGTGGGCGTAGCGAGAGACGTCATGACGTCTCTCCCACAGTGCCAAGTGCAAGGAGCTGTCGGACATCGGGGGCACTACTACTGTGTGGGCATTATGTGTGTAAGAGGCAGTGCTGTGGGCATTATGTGTGTAAGAGGCAGTGCTGTGGGCATTATGAATAAGGGGCACTACTGTGTGTCGTAACGTGAATAAGGTCAATGTCGAGATAATGACAGTGCCAGGAGGGGGGGCCCTGCAGAAGCTGTGAAGTGACGTAAAGCGGTCACAGTCACATGGGCAGGCCCACTATGTGGTGTAATGTGAATACGACTGTGCTACTGTGTGGCGTAACATATATATATCTATATACATATATCTATCTATCTATATCTATATTATTGTATTAGGTCATTAGAAAAAAATATTATGATGCTACATTAAATGTATTTACAATATACTGTACATGATGCAATGATATAATACAAGCAGGTATACAAAGACAACTTACTACAGAGACTGGATCTTACACTCAGGGTGAATTAGTGCAGAACACAGGATCCGGACCCCTTCATCCCTCAGGTTACAGTCACTAGCTCTGCAGAGGGTAAATGAGATGGGAATTGTTGTGAGGTACAATAACAGGATAAATATATGGATGATAATGTAGGACAAGATTAGTAAGCATTGTTTTAATATAAATTAGAGGGATGTAGTCAAAAGGTCGACAATGACAATATTTATAATGTTGACAGAATATCAGCATTATGGTTAATTTTGGGGGGGTTAGGGTTAAGCTGTATGGGGCAAGGTTAGGGTTAGGCTGCAGGGGACGAGGTTAGGGTTAGGCTGCAGGGGGGAGAGAGGTTAGGGTTAGGCTGCAGGGGGGAGAGAGGTTAGGGTTAGGCTGCAGGGGGGAGAGAGGTTAGGGTTAGGCTGCAGGGGACGAGGTTAGGGTTAGGCTGCAGGGGGGAGAGAGGTTAGGGTTAGGCTGCAGGGGACGAGGTTAGGGTTAGGCTGCAGGGGGGAGAGAGGTTAGGGTTAGGCTGCAGGGGGGAGAGAGGTTAGGGTTAGGCTGCAGGGGGGAGAGAGGTTAGGGTTAGGCTGTAGGGGGGAGAGAGGTTAAGGTTAGGCTGCAGGGGGGAGAGAGGTTAAGGTTAGGCTGCAGGGGGGAGAGAGGTTAAGGTTAGGCTGCAGGGGGGAGAGAGGTTAAGGTTAGGCTGCAGGGGGGAGAGAGGTTAGGGTTAGGCTGCAGGGGGGAGAGAGGTTAGACTGCAGGGGGGAGAGAGGTTAGGGTTAGGCTGCAGGGGGGAGAGAGGTTAGGGTTAGACTGCAGGGGGGAGAGAGGTTAGGGTTAGGCTGCAGGGGGAGGTTAGGGTTAGGCTGCAGGGGGAGGTTAGGGTTAGGCTGCAGGGGGAGGTTAGGGTTAGGCTGCAGGGGGAGGTTAGGGTTAGGCTGCAGAGGGGGGGGATGGTTTGGGTTAGGCTGCAGGGGGGGGAGAGGTTTGGGTTAGGCTGCAGGGGGGAATAGGTTTGGGTTAGGCTGCAGGGGGGGGGGGGAGAGGTTTGGGTTAGGCTGCAGGGGGGAGAGATTTGGGTTAGGCCTCGAGGGGGAGGTTGGGTTAGGCTGCAGGGGGGGCGGTGGGAGAAGTTTGGGTCAGGCTGCAGGGGGGAGGTTAGGGTTAGGCTGCAGGGGGGGAAGCTTTGGGTTAGGCTGAAGGGGGGGGTTTGGGTTAGGCTGCAGGGGGGGGAGGTTAGGATCAGGCTGCAGGGGGGGGAGGTTTGGGTCATGCTGCAGGGGGGGGAGGTTTGGGTCAGGCTGCAGGGGGGGGAGGTTTGGGTCAGGCTGCAGGGGGGGTTTGGGTCAGGCTGCAAGGGGGGGGAGGTTTGGGTCAGGCTGCAGGGGGGGGGAGGTTTGGGTTACAGTCACATGACCACCGGGACCTGGAGCCGCACTGGACTTCCTGCAGCCATCGCTGAGCCAACTGGGACAATGTGTTGACATTTCATTACTGTGTACATGATGAAGGTCGACATGGTCGATGCCAACATTATGACAGTTCCGGGTGGGCTCTACAGAAGCTGTGAATTGGCGCAAAGCGGTCACAGCCACCCCATCCCTGGGCAATCCCACATGGCCACACACCCTATTACTAGGACCCAGATCATCCTAGGCAGCCCTGCAGGTAATTACCCTTTTTATCCAGTGGGATCATTTTCATCAAAGATAGAACTGGTTCAAGTGTGCAATAATAATGATGTCTGCCATTATGAAACAAAGCGTACGAATAGTGGCCATGCACTCGCAGAGTTGTGTACAACGCTGCATACCGGCGACTATAAACAATAATGCCCCGTCCCTGCAGACCGCTGCATTCAACCCCAGATACCGTAAATAAAAGTGCCAAGCCTGGCACCCCATCCACCCAGAAATGCCCACATTTGGGCACAACTCTGCTCCTTACCAGGTCTGTGAATAAGGAATGTCCCTCCGAAATGGGAACAATTGGGAGGTGCAGTGCTCTACTTACATCTGAGGGAAGATTTTAAGACACCATTCCTCAGTCTAAAGACAGATGTTCCTCAATCCATGGTTGAGCACAGGTGACTTAATTAGTACATCAGTCAATTTGGTTTAACCACCTGTGCTCATCCATGGATATATATCTCAAACCAGAACTGTTGGGGAGCCTTGGGGACCGTGATTGGGAACCTCTGGTAGAACGCATCTTAATGGACTGAGCCACATTGCCTGTTGTAAAACAGACTTGTACCATGCATCAGGTATATGTAACTTATTAGCATAACATAACACTACCCACAGGCAAATAATCAGACTTCTAACAATGAGAATAATACAGATCCTCCAGCACCCCAGGTGAAAGAACTTATGATGGTTATAGCTATAAAGTAGAAGACATAAATGTCTGGATGCAGAATCCATTTGTCCATTCTAGCGTCTGTTACCGGAGGTGCAGCTGCGAATATATATATATATATATATATATATATATATACACACATATACACTAGACTCAGTAACACATGCACTGTAGGGGCTCTCCGGACTTTTCGCACAGTTGCATATAATCAGGCCTAAAAAGAAGTACACTTAGTGATCACCTTATATTATATACGGTGTGTAGAGCTGGTACAAGTCTCTCCATGCTCTCACTGTGAATGTTACACCCATTTAGACATAGTTCCTCCGTGTCTCTGCACGATTGGAGGATGAAGGACAGCACCGTGCAATCCAGAGGCGTCAGGTGGACTTGGGAAATGTCAAAACTTCTGTGTGATTCAAGAGATTCTAAAACAAAATTTCTATTCTGGGTCTCAAAGAGACAGAAGAACACACTGAGCAGCTTTATCTTGTCAGGTTTCCAAACCTGGATACCACTAATGGTGCTTTGGAGAAAGGTGATGACCTCTCGGGCAGTCTGAGAAGACAGATCTCAGAAAATAAGGCTCTAATATGGACCTAGTGTAGCTGTCTGACAAACCGCAGAGGAAACTAAGGAATATTTCATCACGCCTGCAATAACATGATTTGGCGTCAAGTGATTGATGCAATGTCTCAGGGCATTCGTTAATGTAATGGACCAAGGCGGCAACAAACTCCTGAATAGTGACATGTACGAAGGAATAGATCATCTTAGGAGGTTGATCCGATTTCTTTATAAAGCTTGAAAAGAGCGGTGAGGTCGCATCCACATTAAATGATGCCAGATCTCGTTCATTAAATGTAACAATGTGCTTCATTACTCCATATTCTGCCATCCGCCCCATAGAGGAAAACTGTTCCCGAGCTCTCTCCTTCTCCAGGCTGTGATTGGACAGGATGTTGGCAACAAAGGCCACGAAGAGTTGTGTCAACGTTTTGGGCAATGGCGACGTCAGTTGATCATGGTTTGTTGGCCGGTCTTTGAAGCACGTTGATAATACCGTACATACGACCTGGCAGAAGAATGGGATGTAACAGAAATTGTATATTGCCCCATTATCCCGCATATAATGGAAACTTTTATCCGACATTTCTGTGTCCCTGAAAAACTGCTCAAAGTACATCTGTATTTCCCTGGGGTACAGTCCCATAATCTCAGTTATTCGCTTAAAAACACTTGTATCAACCATAGCTAGTTTTGTTGGCCGACTGGTGATTAGTACAGAGCAGCCGTCAAGAAGAGATCGTCTCACCAAACTAATCACAATCACACCGAGATTTACTGTCTGCTTTATATCCTGGCACAATTTATTTACTCTGTAGTGAACACTTTCATCTAAGCCATCAAATATAAAGAGCAGCTTCTCTGGATCCTGTAAGATGTTCTGGAGGTGGCCCTGTAGATGGGGATATTCTTGAAGGATCATGGACTCCAAGCTGACCTCACCCAGCCGGTTGAGTTCCCGGAATTTGAAAAAGAAGACAAAATCAAACCTCTGATAGAGCTTTCCATGCACCCAGTCACAGACAAACTTCTCCATCAGTGTGGTCTTCCCTATGCCCGGTACTCCACTCACTACTACTGTACGTGGCACACATTTATGTTGGCGTGACCAGCGGAACAGTCTGTTGGGGGAAATACATTCCAGCTTGCTCTGTTCAATGTGACAAAAGTCCTCATGTTTCCTCCCACTCTCTATGAGCCAATGACGAGACTGCTTATGACGGGGGCGAATTGAGACAACGATCAGATCCTTATTGCATTCAGGAATGTGCCAACTTTCATTTTCCTGCGTAGATCCTGGGGATCTGTTTTCTACTAGATTCTGAGTTCTCTCCAGAAGATGTTGTTTGTGAAGTCCCTGAATATCTGACGAATAAACAGAAAATATTAAATTAAAGCTTTAAAATAGGATGTGCGATGTAATAGCAATTATTTTTGTCTCAATGTTTTTTACAATATTTTGAGAATATTAATGTTTGTAAGCATCATAACCTTACTTCACTATATACTGTTGCCTCTTGGCAAATTGAAACCGGTTAGGAGTCCTTAACAGCTCTTCCCTACTGACAATATGCGAGTGTCTTCATTACAGATATAGAATGATATTCAATCCTTGAAAAACCAATGTACGACCAATTGGGTACTCTGAACTGGCGCGTTTCGTGTTTCAGAGACAGAATCCCACCCACAAACATACTGTTAACCTATTTGTGACTCATCAGTGTAGAGAAGGGTCATATATGTGTTATAAAGGAACCCTTGAACACAAATCATGTTAAGGTGTCCTTTGAAGTTTGGGAGTACAGTAGGTCTGCTACACAAAGTGCAGGATGCTTTCATCATGGGTGGTTAGAGGGGAGCAGAGGGAGATAAGGGTCAGCCAAGTACTGTTACGAGTTACAGACCCCCTACATTATGTGGATATGTCCCTGCAGTGGCATGGCTACCCCACTATTCCCAGGTCACTGAGCTGATGTTAGGAGATATGCAAGTACTGGTTGAGTCTCCCATATGCAAAATGTTTGGGACAGGGGGTATTTTGGAATATTTGCATAACCTTACATCACTATATACAAGTGCCTCTTGGGCAATTTAAAACCGGTTAGTCCTTTACAGCTCTTCTCTACTGTCAGTATTTGAATAAGTGTCTTCATTACAGATATATAATGATATTCAATCCTTTAAAATCAATGTACGACCATTTGGGTACTCAAACACGAAACGCACCATTTCTGAGAGAGAATTCCACCCACAAATATACTGTTGACCTATTTGTGACTCATCAGTGTAGAGAAGGGTCATATATGAACCCTTGAATACAAATCATGTTAAGGTGTCCTGTGAAGTTCGGGAAGTAGGTCTGTTATACAAAGAGTGCAGGATGCCTTAGCCATGGGTGGTTAGAGGGGAGCAGAGGGAGATAAGGGGCGCTGTTGAGAGTTACAGACCCCTACCATCATGTGGGTGTGGCTACCCCACTTTTCCCAGGTCACTGAGCTGATGTTGGGGGATATGCAAGTACCATATGGGTACACGTGTCACACATATCTGGGAGTGTCTCCTAACATGCCATCCTTTACCTAATATAGCTAAAGGCTAGTCTAATCCAGGATTAATTAAATCAATGACTGTAGTATTTACCTTTCAGCTCTGGCGTTAGTGAGTGTCCATGTACATCCAACAGGATCAGCTGCATCAGAGTGTCACCTAAATGCCCGGAGGAGATAATCAGTTACATAACAGTCATCCTACATTACATCATACGCCTCGTCATTATCTATCCAACATCGCGGTCTTATTAATGAATATGCAAATTACACAGACGTGTGATAAGTCAGTACTACGAACAACTGCATCATACGATGAGCATCCACATACAGTCGAAACTTACTGACTGTTATGAACACCTAGATTACCACACAACTTCTGCAGACTAATAAAAGGTGTTCACCTATAAAAGCCGCCTTAACCCCGGATGAAGTAAGTTCACCTGGTACTAGGATGCCGCCAGGACTTAACTCAAGTACAAAGAGTCAATGTGTAAACTAGGCAGCAAGGAATGGGCTGATATGGGAGCAGGAGAGAAGCCATGTCCAGAAAAAGATAGATTACCCAACAGATACAGGACTGGCAAAGAGAGAGCAGGCAGGGATTCCTACAAGCAGAGACAAGTAGAAATGCAAGAAATGGCTGCCAAAAACTACTAGAATACTGCAGTAGGGCAGGTGACGTCTGGCAGAATAGAAGCTATAACCGGCAATGCACCAATGCCCTGACTGCTTTAACTATTCAGGGAGCCAATCAGAACCCCAGAACAGAGACAGGCCCCTTGCAATTCATTACACTGCAGCCGAGTAGCTGCACATACAGAGACAGGCCACTTACATATACTTACACTCAGTGAGGCCAATAGCTGGGGAGGCACATGTATAAAAACTGTTTTTATATCAAAACTCTGGAGCATGACAGGGAGTATCATAGGTTAGGGGCTGCTGTTAGTAACATCCAGGACCATTGCGGCGGCTCCTAACACAGACTAGTATTTTCCTCTACTGGAGGATCCCAGAGAGGAGATGCAGGTGGCGAGGGAAGGAAGATTTGTGTCATTAGGCCCTGCCCCCCCTCACGGCAAATGCCAGGAATAGCGGGTCTACAAATAGGGGGTGGGGCTAAAATGACACGATCATAGAATCACTCGCTGTACAGAATACATGCGTTTTTGCTTTGGACAGTATTGTCTACTTACATTTCATGCTTCATGGTGCATACACACGGTCAGATCTGTCAGATATACGATTGAACGATTTCAGCCTGCATTAAAATGAAATCGACCAAATCTGACTGCAAACACATCAGATGTCCGATATCGTTATCTGACAAACGGGAATGCGCATCGTTCATTGTTGTCCACATGTCAGATTTTTCTTTCAGATATGAACGATTTTTAAAATGGTTATCGTTCAGATCTGAAGAAAAAACTGACCATGTGGATGCACCATAAAAATGCTGAAAAGTGTGAAAAAAAAAAAAGGAGAGCGAGATAGAGAAATATGAAAGGGAGAGGACGGATCTAGACACCAACCACGGAAATAAAGGTCATCAGCGTGGCACTTGTGTATTATTGTGCAATGTCATATCTAATGTAACAAGTTATAACGATGACAAAAATATCCATATACCTTTCAGGCAGTGTGAGATCTTCACATGTTCATTAAATGACACTAACAGAACATATAGCGTTAATATTAAACCATGATTCATATATATTACCTGTCTTATCGATTTCATCCAGTAGTGTGTACAGATTAGGACATGAATAGTCCATCTCTAGATCATAGAGACATTCCCAGAATCCCATCACAGCTTCTCTTCCTTTCTCCAAAATGTCTTGTACCAACTTCTCCGAACATCTAAAGTGTCCGAGACCTTTCTCCATGTCTGCGTATTCCTGGAACACAGTATTACAGATGTCAGACAGATACATAATACATGCAACATACTGGCAACCGCAAATAGCATTAACGCCTTCTGCCGCCTGCTATGTATCCAGGACACGAGGGAGAATCCAAGTTCTTATGTGTGTAGTATAAGGGAGTGTATCAGTAAGAATGAGCCTATGGGCGATTGTCGCCCATCTGCGCATGCATCGCAGTGCGCGAGCCAGTCACTGCGATCGGGAATCGAGCGCTCGTAGCACAAAGACTGAGCGCTACTGTGAGTGACAGATAGTGCCGTTTGTGGGTGGTAACAGGGGAAGGTGCTTGTGAACGGGGGAGTGAAGCTGCGAACGCAGGCGTCTGGGCGTCCAAACTGAGTTTTATGGGTGTGCATAATTAGCATGGAAGCGTCATTGTACACGTCACTTGGTTGGATTTCAGCCTGCGGTGGGATAGGGGCTACCTCAAGCGCTGCGTGCAGCTCCTATGGCTCTCGATGTTACCGATTAATCATACACTTCCTGGAGATGACGTGTGTTAAGAAAGGAAAGTGGGCGTCTTTATACTTCTGCGTACGCTCACTGCCGTCCCTCTATAAGACATAGAGCGCGCCCTTACGCCACACAGTGCGATTGCGGAATTTGCATACCCGGCCCCTTTTGGCCGCGAGCGATTGCGGCTTAGCGTCCGGGTCTGAATCAGGCCCCTGGTCCTCAAGACACCCCAACGGTCCAGGTTTTAGCCATGTGCTCAACCATGGAGACCAAGTTTAGGAACCTCTGGGGTAAATAAAGGTAAGTATGGAAGCTTTACAGTGTGTAAAAATTAATACCAGAGTTTCTATGGGGCGTATTAATCATTGGGACTTATTGTGGCAACAAGAATTAAGTATCGCACACATTTATCAACAATCACTTACTGCAGGGATGGGGAAAGTCCAGCCCATGGAATCATTTGGTCTGACCCTCTGAGCTTTTTTCTGCTAGCCTCATCTTGCTAGCACCCTGCAGCTAGAATCTATGCAGCAGTGCCGCCTGGAGCATCCTTAGGACTCTTCAGACGGTCGCACCGCTGCCCTTACAGCTCCCAGAGCATCCTCAGGATTCTCCGGACATTGCTGTAATCACCAGCAATTGTGGCCCCGTCCCCCGTGTGATGTCACGTGGAGGGGGCGTGGTCTGCGAATGACGTTATATATATTCAAATGGCCCTTGGCAGAATAAAAGGTTCCCCGCCCCTGACTTACAGGGACAGATTCTCCTCTAGGAGCTCATCCTTGCGATGTGCTAGAAGTAAAGTGATGTCTAATGCAATCACCTTGCTCTGCAATCAGGACCCCGACATACTCAGATGCTGCTGTCCCCTATACATACTTCCTGGGGATGCTTCATATGTGCGGGTAACATACAACTATTTTTTTATAAATATGCCCCTATGTGAGAAGTTGTTCAAACACCAAATATGTTCTGGTTCCCAATTTTATGGGCTACCATCCATGAGTGTAACTTCCTATTCCACATAGTAAGACATCTCAGATTTCTCCTCCTACCTGTTCTACCAGGATATCCCGAGAGCTCAGCTCCCTCAGTAGGACCTTAGCTCCCATGGTCTCCACAATGTAGATCAGATCACTCCTGAAATACTCATATATAATCCCCAGTTCCTGCATTCCGTAGCCAGATATCTGCTGATGGAACGTCACAACGCCATCTAGGTAACAACAAGAACAACCATAAAACCTGTTTTAGTCATAGATGATTTGAGCCAAGTCATTAAATGAAGACATGGGATGCTTGACAACATTTTTCAAATTTTCAAAGTAACAGGATAATTCCTCTCCGGCTCTGTAATCGAGACCTACCAATGGGAGCCTGGCCAAGTCTACTGGAGCTGAGACAGTTATAGAAGAGATCAGCAGTGGGACAAACTGGTATTTCACCCAAGGCGAAGATACCGAGCTCTCCTATACTGTAAGGGATCATGGCTTGGTGACTGTGTAATGTGTGTGAGCATTATCTGATCATTCTTTTGTTAGACAGCCATATTGCGGTAAATTGGTATAGTCATGGTTAGTTATCGATATTCAGTGCTTGGTCTGTGCCTATAAAGTTCTGGGCACACGTGGCAGCTGTCGCTATATTTCCCGGCCCTTATGGGGATAGAGGACTTAGCAGACTCTCCCAGTATGAGCGCAGACAGGATTTCTAATTTACTATGGTGTTAAACAGTCTCTCTAATATGATTGGACAACAATAAGGACCTTGGGCCAGATTTACTAATCTGTGCCTAAAGCAAGGACCTGATTCAAAGGCAATTTTGACCATGAAATTTAAGACGGCAATAATATTAAAGACAAAACACACCTGGTTTTGCATTTAATGTTCTTGCAGTTTGAAATTATAGGATGCAGCCACTGAGAATTCATAGTAATTCATGCCTTTTGTGTGACAAGGGTTGTGTATGGGATCCCGGCTGTTAGTATGCCGGCTGTGAGAATGCCGACACTACAAGGTAAGTTCTCTACTGCCAACCCTTTCCCCTACCCCTCCCTCCCCGGTGCCTAACCCTAACCCACCCCCAGTACCTAACCTCCCCGTAGCCTAAACCTTACCCTCCCCCTAGAGCCTAACCCTAAGCCTCCCCTAACCCCCCGATAATTACCTTCGGGATGCCAGCGGTCTGTATACTGGCGCCGAGATCCCTTCCACTGTCGGGATTCCGGTGCCGGTAATTAGACAGTCAGCATCCTGAAAGCCGGGATGCTGACTACATCCCGTGTGGGAAAACAGGACATCACGTAACAGTGAATGCAGCAGCCTCCCAGCAGAGGATAGACACCCAGCGCCACACCCAGACTACATTCTTATCCTCGGAGCTATAAATGTGCTGTAGGTTGGAAGTGCTGGGGTTACAGGGACACTAAACCTAGAATTCAAGTGCATCCAATACTTGAAAAACATATTGTAACATACACAGAAGTTATATGTACAGCTGTTCCCATCTCGTTGGTAGCCTGAACTTACAATGTTTGACATTACTACAATAATGTCTTTCTCTATCTTGTCATTCTGCCCCGGGTCTGGCTGCCATCCTAGGGTGGGAATGGAGACAGTGAGGTCAGACAGACAGTCTGGCAGTGAATCAGCAGCGCTCCGGTTTGTTGTCAGACTGTTACTAGGGATGGCCATTGGAAGCCGATGGTTAGCAACCATCGATGTTTTCGATTCGATGGAAGAACTTTTCCAATAGGGGGAATTCAATGGTTGCCAGCCAGCGGGTGGGGCTCCATCCCTTTTCAACCTTAGGAACGCATGTGCAAAGCTATGGCTGCTTCTGCACATGTGCACCGTATAACTATCGCAATGGTTAAACCATCGAATGGTTGCAATGTGATAGCTAGCTGCCATCGCATCGCTGGATATGATGTCGGAAGCCTGGCAACCAATCAATGCCGGGCTTCTGAGGTCCATCCCCAGCTGTTACTGCACTAGTGAGCTTAATCTTCCCCAGTAAGACAAACTCATCTGGAGACATGGTGCTGCCCCCTGTGCTTACTGGCCTTCTCTCCTGGAATGTCCGGAAGAATCCTGGGAGAGGGGAGGACCGACCCCCACACCCCGCCCACTTACCCAGTGTCCCCGATCCCATCTGTATATTCTTACAATGATGTGCGTTACTGTGCCTCTCCCTCTGCACTTCCCCCTTGGTGATCAAATAACTAGGAGAGTATGCCTCTATGTGGCACAGTCTCGCCCCCTCGGGCACATGTTTTATAGCCATGCAGGGATTTTCACGTGGTTGAGAGAACGGACATAATGGCAAAGTGAATCCTGTGTTCTGCTAGTGATTGTGAAATATTCTATATTTTAAACATAGATAAAATTTGATTGTGACCCCTTAAAAATAAGTACAATCTCTCATTGTGGCCCTCAGACCAGAATAAAAATAATACGTGCGCCCTGCTCTATATAGCAATACAGCAAAGCATCCCAATCAAATCCAGGGACCTGGACAGAGAACCGGATGGAGATTGTGTGTAATTTCGATCCGTTTAGGTCATGTACAGTAGATGAGGGACTCAGCATAGAGAGAATATGGACTTTGCAGGTAATGTTAGATAGACTCTGCTAGGGTGCCTCTAACATCAGACCCACACAGGCATAATTAGTTATAACTCCTTTAAGTGTTAATATCCTGAGTATAATCCATCGCCAGAATCATACGACTTAATGCGCAGAGGCAAAGCTCGTTAGGAATTCTAAAACATATACAATTAAAATTTTACAAATAATTTATATTTAAGTTCTATAAGAAGTATTTCTGGTAATAAAAATTAACATAATAGAACTGACCTTTATTATAATGCCTTGTAGTGGACTGACCCATTCTCTGTTCCCCTGGGGTGAGTGACACAAAGAGGCAAAAGATAAACATATATTATATGCCGAATATAACACTTACAGTACATTATATAGTATAGTATGAGGAAACCCTTCTAAAGTTATAATACCCCCTCAAACCATAGGAGCACTAAAAGTATAATACTATTCACAACACAGGTACCTATATACACACTTGTACCTGTACACACTTACCTATACACACACTTGTACCTATACACACTTCCCTATACACACACTTCCCTATACACACACTTACCTATACACACACTTACCTATACACACTTACCTATACACACACTTACCTATACACACACTTACCTATACACACACTTACCTATACACACACTTACCTATACACACACTTCCCTATACACACACTTGTACCTATACACACTTCCCTATACACACACTTCCCTATACACACACTTCCCTATACACACACTTCCCTATACACACACTTCCCTATACACACACTTGTACCTACACACACTTCCCTGTACACACACTTCCCTGTACACACACTTACCTATACACACTTACCTATACACACTTACCTATACACACTTACCTGTACACACACTTACCTATACACACACTTACCTATACACACACTTACCTGTACACACACACTTGTACCTGTACACACACACTTGTACCTGTACACACACTTACCTATACACACTTATCTATACACACACTTGTACCTATACACACTTACCTATACACACACTTACCTATACACACTTATCTATACACACACTTCCCTATACACACACTTACCTATACACACACTTACCTATACACACACTTACCTATACACACTTACCTATACACACACTTACCTATACACACACTTACCTATACACACACTTACCTATACACACACTTACCTATACACACACTTCCCTATACACACACTTGTACCTATACACACTTCCCTATACACACACTTCCCTATACACACACTTCCCTATACACACACTTCCCTATACACACACTTCCCTATACACACACTTGTACCTACACACACTTCCCTGTACACACACTTCCCTATACACACACTTCCCTATACACACACTTCCCTATACACACACTTGTACCTACACACACTTCCCTGTACACACACTTCCCTGTACACACACTTACCTATACACACTTACCTATACACACTTACCTATACACACTTACCTGTACACACACTTACCTATACACACACTTACCTATACACACACTTACCTATACACACACTTACCTATACACACACTTACCTATACACACACTTGTACCTGTACACACACACTTGTACCTGTACACACACTTACCTATACACACTTGTACCTATACACACACTTACCTATACACACTTGTACCTATACACACACTTGTACCTATACACACTTGTACCTATACACACTTACCTATACACACACTTGTACCTATACACACCTATACACACACTTGTACCTGTACACACTTGTACCTGTACACACTTGTACCTATACACACTTGTACCTATACACACTTGTACCTGTACACACTTGTACCTATACACACTTGTACCTATACACACTTGTACCTATACACACTTCAAATCAAACAAGAGTGTAAAAAATAAAAAAGTAAACTGATTAGCGATGGTCCTGAAAGTGACCCTACAGTAATTAGTGCTTGCAGCGCGGTTCTGCATGTACTAGTACCGGTGATTGGCTGGGAGCACAGCGCCAACAGCTTATCTGTGTTCTGCCCGCACCCAGACGTGTTACCAGGCGGTCACCTCCTCGCTGAGCCACATTACCTTGTTCAAACTGGGCAATCCCGACTGTCCCCATTTGGGGGTCCTGTCCCGATAGCGAGGATCATTGTCCTGCAGCCCAGAAAGATACAGCTATGTCCTGTACACTACAGCCCTACTGTAACACCACTCCCAATACTAACTGCTGTCCTATCATTCTTTATTACTCCACCAACGTCACCTCTCCCACTCAGGACACCCGTGTGCGCTGACAGGTTCTTTGGCCATTGTCAGAGTGAGTGACCGGTAGTCAGCATTTGTGGAAGGTAACAGAGATAGCTACAAACACACCGTCTACAGACCACGCATGCTCCGCACAAGGGAGCCCCGACTAGTTAGCGTTAGCTGCAGGAGCCAATCGGAAGAATGCATCGCATTCCAGAAGTTAGTAAATATGACAGCACTGCATCCCCCATACAAACTTATGGGGGTTGCAGTTGCCAGCAGAAATGGAAGGGTCGCAGCAGGTATCGGAGATATCTGATGTGGTCCCTCTGTCACACATTCGGGGGATAGAAAATATTTGTGGTTACCCCCTGAAAATGGGTATATTCTCCCTGTTACACTGTATAGATTATATACTTGTCATTACCTGAGAGCTCAGCTCCGTCAGTGCAGGGAGATCAGGGACCGTGTTACACACAGACAGGGAGAGGAGTGACACAAGGAACAGATCAGGTGACACATAATTCTCCCTGTTACACTGTATAGATTATATACTTGTCATTACCTGAGAGCTCAGCTCCGACAGTGCAGGGAGATCAGGGACCATGTTATACACAGACAGGGAGAGGAGTGACACAAGGAACAGATCAGGTGACACATAATGATTTCTCTGTGTGTATAACTCTTACATTCCTTACACAGCTGTCCCGGAGATCCCTGTCTGTACAGCGGACCTGTCACCTACACATTGGAGCAGACACCATATAATCTGACAGCTGTATTGTTTATTTCATACTCACTATTTACAAGACTGCAGCCTCTGGGGCAGCTATGAATATTCATGAGTATTAATGAGAGGAGGGAGCAGCCCATGTACTGGCAGGAGCATGCTCAGTGCGTGCCTGAGACACACCCTGTGACATCATAGGGATCCGGAGTTCACAGGAGAATATTGTACCAGGAACTTCTGTCTCTACCAAGAGCTGCAGTAATTTACATAATAACTGAGGGTCCTATTTATCATTCAATATTTGCAACATATCCCCTGAAAGCGGGTACCCACAAATATTAAGTATCACCCCAATGTACCATGGAGGGACGGCAGCAGATTTCACCATATCTGACGCGCTCCCCCATTTCCAGCAGCAGCTGCAGCCCCCATAGGTGTCTATGGAGGATGGAGTCGCTATCTGAAGATGGCGTTACTCGCTGTCGCCTGAGGACTGCATTTAGCACAATTTGCTAGAGAGCAATGAGCACATATGGGCAGTAGCGCTGTGGGGGTCCTGATAGAGAAGTGAAGAGACCACTAATGCGAGCACATCGCAGGGGTAGTACCCCATCAGAGCCCCTCTCCCTCCATGTGTATTTGGGCGATATATCATTTCTTATTGCCACAAAAAGCAGAGATAAATGACAATTCTGCCATTACCGCTAACAAAGCACAATACATACAGGCACGTTGGGCCTGGGGCAGAGCGGGAGCTGCGCCCGTTTGCATAGCCTAATAAATAAGACTGTTTGCAGTGAGAGTGAGGGCAGGCGGAGCACATGGACATTGCAGGGCCAGATTATCACCACAATGGGCCCGTGGGATTTGCCGTGCTGCTGTTACAGCCTCCCAGCTGCCGTCTGACGAAGATCCCACCCACTGAACCCCTCGCTCCCCCACACGCCCGGCCACAGTCCCAACGCTGGCCGCGGGAAATACTGTCACACACATGGCTGCTGAACAGAGGAAGGCGGGGTAGCCAGCACCTCTCCCCCCTCCCAGACAGCCTAACATCCATCTGCTTTATGCCTGGTCCCACCTTACTACATGTACTGCACGGATCAGTCTAGGGATGATCTGTCCCTCCCTATCTCCCTGCACCAGTCCCTGTCACTCTCACAGGTGGCCTCCCTGTAGCTCTCAGTAATGCGCTCTCATATACCCTATGTAGTCCCAACCACTCCTCATTAGAAGATGTTCCTGACCTAAACAGGGCAAGGAACCAGGTGCATCAGGTATTAATTACTGTACTACAATAGGGTACATGATTTGGGAGAGCTCATTCCCCCTCATGACCCAGTACCTTAGGCTGCATCCTGGTTAATCTGATGTCTGAAGAGGGGCTAAGCATTATGGATAGATGTGTCAGAGCTATGACATCACACTGAAGTACCTGCTGTTGCCCGGTTTAAATCTTCAAGTTATTACGTTCGGTATCCCAGACCAATGGCAACCCCTCTTTGAAGTTTTCATCCAAATCCACAGACTCCCTGGGTCAAAGTTCTGCCCATCGTACACCAATGGGAGGTCTGACCGGGACCCAAATCCCCCTGAAACCTGGGCAGGATCCAACTGGACCACCTCGCATTAGTTTCATCCCAATCGGTGCTGGGATGTCCGAATGCATAACCAGACAGACAAACAGACCGACCAATGAAAAGTGTGTTTGTGCGTCTGTAGTCATAGAAAATAAATAATGTAGCAGTCCAGTATAATCACCAACACTCAGGGCTTTTCTTGAGAGGAACTGTACAAATATTTATTGAACCACACGTAAGTAGGGTACTTACAGTATCATTGAGACCATCACTTTGACTATGCTCAATCCTGCTTTGGGCGAAGCAGCAGTAGTCACACATGGCGTCAGGTATTTGAAGGCCCCATAGCAAAAGTGTGTAAGAGCCCCTATGTACCACCCAATGGTGATAAATGTATATAACACATGTAACTCTGACAAGGAAGATGGGCCCCCCTCAGCTCTGGGGCCCATAGTGGCTGCACCCCTTACAACTATGGTAGTTATGTTCATGCATGGCATGGCTACCCGACAAGTCGTTTCTGTACTACAGAAGCACCTACCTCAAATGCCACTATTACTACAGACCAGACCTCCCACAACACTGGTCACACCTCCCACATCACTAGTCACATCCTCATGGCGCTGGTCATTCCCCCTATGGTAGCACACAATAGGCCCTTCATAGGTGTCAGCACCAGGCTCACGTGGACCTTTATCTGGCACTACGCATATGCCGATTTGTTGGCATGTGATACATGGGCCTGACTACTACCGTAGAAGTAGAATGGGGGAGGGCAGCGACGTACAGGCGCAGGCTGAGTATAGTAAAAATGTTTTTCTGTGTAGACCTGCAGGGAAGCGCAGAGATGCCGGTCAGTAGACGTTTATTTTGTGGGTGCCCCGAGGACCTGTCCAAAAATACACACTGATGATGATTGTAGATGCGTCTAAATCGGACACATCGGAGTATAAACGACAGGACACTGTGGTAAAAGGTGCGTTTGGTGCATGCTTGCATAATCAATGATCAGTACAGACATTTGCAATTGATAAATTGGAGCATGCTTAACACCAGCGGCATTTGGGGGGCGTGTCTGGTTGCCGTTCCCATCTTCTGGGGGGGGGTGGAGGGGAGGATGAGGCCAGGGTCTGCAATGGTGGACGCAGATTCCTGGCCCCTTATGTGATCAGCACTCTGTCAGGCTGCGGGAAGCTTCGGTTCTGGGGACCTGAATCCTCCGGCTGTGTTCTGGTCTGCGCATTGCCCTTTTTAGTGGAACCCTCCTACAGGTACTTCTGTTATCCCTGCACCATACTTACCTACAGTACTTTGTTTCTCTCCTTCTCCTGAGAATCCCGAAGAAAATGATTCACGCTAGGCCCCGCCCCCTTATGGCAGCGATTCTTATGCATCTATGAAGAGGGGGAGGGGCCAAATGAAGCCGCTATTATAGAATCACATCATATTGGCCCCGCCCCATCTCTACGGGCCACGATTCCTGCCATTATTCTCCCCCTCCTGCCCACTTCACTAGGAAGAATGCAGGAGAACAGCCCAGGGGACTCCCAAAAAATGTGTAAGTGTCTCGCAGGTTACAGGAAAGTAGGCCACTATGCCCGGCATTTTCTGCCATTCAGTCTTCCTTACAGTCACTGTCTGTTCCTTGTAGCATACCTCCCAATTTTAGAGGGACAGACCCACTTTTTGGGCACTGTCCCACTGGCCAATAGTAGAGCAGCAGCGTATGGACGAGGCGCGCATGTGTCGGGAGAGGCTGGGCCAGGCTGGTCATCTGCTATTTTCATGAGCAGGATGATGCCGTCATAGACCTCTGTAAGGAACGTCGGAAGGCTCCATCGCTTTTGGTCACTGGATCCTCTGAGAAAACTCCCATCTGTCCAGAAGGTCAGACGCACCAATAGAGTATTCACATGGCAGAGTAACTCCAAAGGCTCCTATCACATTATTATACATAACTCGCAGATGTCAGCTGCACCATTTCCATGATACGCCTATATTTGGAAGACGTCCTGTTAAATACACTTCGAGGGATCTAAAAAAAGACAATATGAGTGGTCCAAAGAGAGCTGTCCCTCACAAATCGGGGGATCTGTTTTCAAGGGTATATAGAATTTATTCTGTCAATGATATAATAAGTATACTACAAGGAAAAATCATCCGCCACAACACCGGTAACCTGGATGTGTCGGCCACTCTTCGCAAGTCTTCAGCCATAGTTCCTATTTATTCAGTAAATGTTAACCCGCAGGCCGGGCTTCTCATCTTGCAGCTTTTCTAATTTGTCTCGTGTTTCCTTGGCCATCATGTGATAAGAGTTGAGGCTAGATGTGAGATATTAAACAGAGATAATTCAGAAAAGATCAGAGAGTTCCAATTACAATGAATCCCCTGGTCTAGAAGAGATCACATTCACATATTACCCAACAGGCTAGAAAGGACGTTATTCCCCAATAATCTAGTGAGGACAGAAAAGTCCTCCACCCGGGCATTGTGGGTAGCGATATGCTAATAGTATGGGATACGTTTGTTCTATGTACATTATGCAGAGTATTTCAGCATCAGAGACTAACACATGGACACAGAACAGCGGAACCATTACTCCGTGTATTGTACAATGGTTGTGGTCCTGTTAGGTCTCGTCAGTATGAGATGTGGAGGCTCTGAGCTGCTGAATGGACTTTCCTGGTTTTAGGATCTCTCCAAACAGCTTCTGGATCATTGATTGCCGGAGTCTATGATGTATCTGAAGCCTCTACAGCAGGGTAGGGACGTGCACGGTAGGGATCAGTGGGGTAGATGTATGAAGCCCAGAAGCGGTATCAGCGCATGTATCAGATACTGCTTCTCCCCGATGTATGATCGGGGGTCTGGGCAGTAAATGACAGGGGCGCTACACGCCCGTCATTATTGACGCTGCTATCTACAAGATAGCAGCGCCGAGTGGCAGGGCCATGTACAAACGGTCATACCGCATAGCTGTTGTTATCGACAGCTACAGCCTGGCGCTGCCCTATCCCCACAGAAGAGACAACGCTGTGCTGGCTCCAGGCTGCATGATGGGATCTCGCAAAATTTGCAAGATCCCGCGCATGCTCAGTGGAGCCGGCCGGGACAGAGACACAGGGCATCAGCACTAGGCTGATGCGCTGCTGTCTCTAGCGGGTAGCGCCGGAGGGGGGAGTTAACGCTCCCCCTCTCCGGCTGATGAGATGTTCTTACATCTCATCGGTAGTGTTTCCTGCTGCGCCTCGGTAAAGAGGCGAAGCAGGAAGCGTTATAGCGGCACTTAACATGCCGCTTTCATACATCTACCCCAGTGTGTGATATCAGAAGGAACCATAAGGGACTGACACACAGGTGCACGCAGTACGATGTCGCACGCAAGCGCCCAGTCAGTTAGGGGGAACTGTGAAATCAGTGAGCTGGATACGATACAGTCCTAGGACAGTATGACCCCTGTGTCAGACACATCACATGACTGTTGTACAGACACTAGCTGGGCTTTGTGGTACATACCTTATATCTTTCAGGCTGGGTGACCTCAGTATCAGTTCCTCGATGTAACAGGCATCAGCCTCGGAAAATGTATAACTGCCCAGCTCAAGCTTGGTGAGCCTGGTGTTATTACTCAGTGATACCAGCAACGGTAAGTGTTCATTGTACCACAAACACTCTCGGATCCTGCCAGGGAATAAGTGTAGATAAGATAAAAGACAAAAACAAATATTTCGGGGCCTATTTATCAAACAATAGTTGCAAATATTAAGTATCACCCATATGTATGAAGGAGAGACCGAAACCAGTATCTCCCGCGGCTCCTCCATATCCACCAAAACCGCAGCCCCCATAGCCTCATGCAAATTTACCTGCAACTATTACATATCCCCCAAATGTAACATAAAGGGAAGGCAGCAGATTTCTCCAAGTACCGGCCGCGCTCCCTCCATTCCGCCAGCAGATGCAGCTCCCATAGGTTTCCATGGTGGTAGCTAGGCTGTCGGATTTGAGTTTGACCCCGGCAGCAGACGCCATCTTCAGATAGGGCTACAGATTACCGGGAGAAGGTTCCGTAGGGTTTGCCTATCTGCACAATAGCACTAAAGGAGAAGTGTAGTTATCGCATCAGTGATACTCACAGTAATTCCTCTATACAGCAGGACGGACTGGACAGTGTGGTTATTAAATCGCTGAAGTGAGGTCCAGTCAAGTCGTTATAGGATAAGTACAGCACCCGCAGAGACTGGTTATTAGTTATTGCAGATGCCAGCGGGGAGCAGGAACTGTCCGTCAGACGACAACTTGCCAGGCTGGAGATAGATTTTAATACACGATTCAGTTCAATTTAAGCATATTCTGATTTCTCTTTACACAGAAACTTCCCAATACTGAGGCCTTCAGCTATCAGCAGCCTTACAGGCCAGTTTATTAATAATCGCATTTGCATTGCGTTCGCCAATACGATCCCTGCATGATCGTATTGCAGTTGTGCCAGGATGCAACAAAAGGAGCCTGTCCCTGTGACCTGCATGGAGTGAAGTGACAGTCAGACGGTCTCTTCACTACTGTGCCTGGACTCCAGCGCATGTGCGGTCTACAGACCATGCATGCACCGCAGCCTTTGCCGGGGGTGGGGGGGGGGGTTGCCATTGGTACCTCCAGCATCCTCTCGCAGTCATTTTTGCAATGTGTAGCACACAGGCTACAGTGACACAATACCATCTTTAGATGGCGTTAACCAAGCTCCGGAATGCATTTCTTATTTTATACTATTTTATTTTATTTGTGTATAATACTCAAATGTTAATTGCAATTATTTTCTGCTTGAAGGTTGAAGTCTCTTCACCTTTAAATAAATAGTTATTTTTTTTAATCTATTGATTGTTTCCTCTTTAATTAATCTACAGTGCTAAGGTGTTCTTAGAAAGATGAATGGCTATGTGTGTCCTTACACCTCTCTATAATGAAAGAACAGGACCTTATTTCATGACTATTAAATAGACGGATGTCCGCATTACAAATGAATGTCCACGATGAATAACATTTATTTACGGTGATTCTAAACTTGAAGGACCTAATTTGTCCGATTCACCATACAAAACAGTAAACACAGAGGTTTTTTTTTACTTTAACCCTTTCTGAGTATCCAGAGGAACATCTACCAGACGATTTGAAAGCCAACTTGTAACGGTGCAATATTACCCAAGGCTCGATCACATCCAAGAATCACTGAGCATAACTACATTAAGTGTATGTTTTTGGACTCACCGTGTACACTAATTTGTTTTCCTCTTTAGCTTAAAATAATTATTTTTCACCTACTCCGAGGCTGCAAACTAAAAGCCACTCAACCTAACTTCATTTCTAAGTGAATAGGAAAAAGTCATGGCTGCAGATTTTTGACTCGCGGTAACGTGTGTTAATGGAATCCGCTTCTAACAGATTTAGGGCCAAAGAGTTTCTGCCTAATTATGGGATACGGATAGGGAAACAGTCAGATAGAGGCAGGTATAGGAAATACTTTAAGGATATAAAGCCCAATGGGACAAATAGACATGTAACAGTCCATATTACCATCAAGCTTTGGTGGAAGTAGAAGGATAAAACGGTGACTTTCTACTTTCATTCAGAAATATGATAAAACTATACAACACCTCCCATTATACACTTCTCCTCATTTGGGATCTGGTGCACAGTTAAATGCCGTCATGACACTGGCAGTGCGTGCAAGGAACTAAATGTGGATATTCATCCATATTCAACATTGTACAAGCTTCACGGCCGCACCATCCCCACCCAATCAATTGTCCACAACTGCACCAGCCCTTAAGTTCCATCTGAAATCCTCTTAAAGTGCGCACAAAACTGCATAGCCGGCAGCTCCAGCAACACGCCCTTGTCACCCTTCCTAAACTTTACCTACGTGTAAGCTCCCCGTTACCACCCAGGTACGCCCCACCTGCCACAACAGGAGATGTGTACGACTCATTCTTGCAGACAGTCGGCCGTGGAGAATGCGCAGTACAAACGCACGCAAATCCGTATGCAAGCCTCTCCATCAGCCCCTGTATGTATTTGTTATACTCACTGTAACTCCTCTATCCGACATGTTGGACTGGACAGAGACGTCATCAAGTCACTGAATTTAGGACCTTCCAATGCATTATAACTCAGGTCCAGTGTTCTCAGGGACTGGTTATTACTTATGGCAGATCCCAGGTGTGAGCAGGAAACATCAGTCAGTCCATTCATTGCCAAACTATAGAATAAATGCACCATATAAATCAGGTCTAGTGTAAAAAAAATAGCAAAATGAAAAATTCACAATATACAGTTAGGCAATAGGGACATTTTATAAGAAAAATGAGTGGGAAGTAGTAAAGTCTGGTGGAAGTCCTCCCGTCCTCCTGTGGGTGCAGCTGCTATGGGGCACAGCAAGGAAGGGGCCACGGCAATGCCAGGTAACCCTCACGAGACCCCACTCCAGTCTCAGAAGAGCATGGCGGGGACCACGTCTGAGGCACCGGTTACGTGTAAGTGCAGCGAGTCTGATCGGGGCTACTCTGGGCAAGTTTTGGAATGTCGCCAGAGCAACAATGGAGGGACTACAACAGCTCCAGGCCTCCACATAAAAATAGGCCCATCCAGTGGTGTCACTAGGGGGGTGGGGTGCACACTGAGTGTCACCGTCTGAGGGGTATTACAGTGAGTTATACTACATAAAACGCTTTACTATATACCGCACATGATGCAATGATGTCATACAACCAGGTATAATAAGACAACGTACCACAGAAACTGGACCTTACACTCAGGTTGAATTAGTGCAGAACACAGGATCCGGACCCCCTCATCCCTCAGATAACGGCCACCAATTCTCCTGAGAGTAAATGAGATGGGGTAAAAACAGGATAAAAGTATGAATGATATGCATGACACGTAGTATAAATATTAAGAGTAATATACGTTACAGTTTCTTTTAATATACGTTACAGTTTCTTTCTTTTAGGGGTGTATTTACGAAGTGCAGGTTTTAAGAGGTTGCCCATAGCAACCAATCAGATTCTACTTATTTATCTAGCACCTTATAAAAGATAATAGCTAGTATCGGATTGGTTGCTAAGGGCAAATTCTCCACTTCTAAAAACTCTCACTTTAGTAAGTATACCCTTAGCACAAAGTCTATGAAAGATATTTTCAGATGGATCTTTTGCATCAGATAGAACTGGTGCAAGTGCAAATAATGATATCTGCTATTATGAAACCAAGCGCACGGGTAGCGGCCATGCGCTTGCAGAGATGCGTACAACGCTGCATACCGGTGACTATAAACATTTATGCCCCATGCCAACAGAACGCTGCATTCAACCCCAGAAACAGTAAATAAAAAATGACAAAATGTCTAAATGTCGCCAAAACAAGACACAACCACCCAAATTCTGCCACGGTCCAGCCAAACCTGGTCCATCCACCCAGAAATGCCCACATTTGGGCAAAACTTTGCTCCTTCCCAGGTCTGTGAATAAGGAATGTCCAGGTAAAATCAGAACAAGTGGACGGCACAGTAATCTACTTGTATCTGAGGAAAGGGGGGGGGGGATTCGATGGTGCCAGCCATTGGATGAAGCTTTCCGATGGCTGACTGTGGAGGGGGGGCACACACCCCTGCTCTGCATAGCAGAAGGTGAGCAGCAGGAGAATTGATGCCGTTCGCATGTGCACGGCATCTATTCTCAGTGTAGGGGGAGCCTAGGGGCAACCCAGCATCTCAGAAAGTGCCCCCTCAGTGACGTAGGCTCCGACTCCATTTCAGACGGTAGTATAACCATCGCTATCGAATTCTTGCAATGCGATGCCTAGTTGCCATTGCATCACATGATTTGATGTCTGATGCCAGCAACCATTCGATGCCGGGCTTCCGATGTCTATCCCCAACCCCAGGTGCAAGAACTTATGATGGTTATATTTACAAAGTAGAAGACATAAAGGGCCTGATTCAGTGGTGGGCGCTACTGTTGCGGCAGTCACGGCTGCGATAATATGCAAATGCCGGTATCAGCTTTCCCCTGGTCTAGCAGTCTGCGTCTCAGTGGGCAAGCTCTTCAGCGTCTCTACATGCTGTAACACTGCCGGTGATTCCTAGCACACCGCCATCGCACACCATCGGCACTTGCACCAGCCCTAGGGCAGGAGCAGTGACTCCGTCTGACCATGGCCCCTCTGGCTGTTGCTGTGCGTCTGAGCACACAGCCGCCATCACTGACACCTCAGCGACACTCCATGACACGCCCATGAGACTGAATTTTTTGCGTTCAGTTCAGGCCGCCTCCCGGGCACCACCCGGAAACACCCATCACTTTGCCGCCCCGTTTCCCATAACGTCTGTCTCGGTCGCATTAGAATCTTTAAATGTAAATTTGCCGTAGCGGTTTTCCAGACTTTTCGCACAAGTGCAGTTGCACATAATAACTCGACTACTTTAACATCGCCATTGCGTGCAGATTACATGCACCCCTAATTCAGGTCCCAAGAGAAGTACACTTAGTGGTCACCTTAAATACTTTACGGTGTGTAGAACTGGTACAAGTCTCTCCATGCTCTCACTGTGAATGTTACACTCATGTAGACATAGTTCCTCTGTGTCTCCGCAGGATTGGAGGATGAAGGACAGCACCGTGCAATCCAGAGGCGTCAGGTGGACTTCGTAAAAGTTAAAACTTCTGTGTGATCTCAGAGATTCGAAAACTAAATCCTTATTCTGTGTCTCAAAGAGATAGAACAACACACTGAGCAGCTTTAACCTGTCTTTTTTCCAAACCTGGATACCACTAATGGTGCTTTGGAGAAAGGTGATGACCTCTCTGGCAGTCTGAGAAGACAGATCTCCCAAATAAGGTTCTAATATGGACCTAGTGTAGCTGTCTGAGAGACCATAGAGGAAACTAAGGAATATTTCATCACGCCTGCCATAACATAATTTGGAGTCTTCAAGTGATTGATGTAACGTCTCAGGACATTCGTTAATGTAATGGACCAAGGCGGCAAAAAACTCCTGAATAGTGACATGTACAAAGGAAAACATGATGTTAGAAGGTTGATCAGATTTCTTTATAAAGCTTGAAAAGAGCGGTGAGGACGTGTCCACATTAAATGATGCCAGATCTTGTTCATTAAATGTAACAATGTGCTTCATTACTCCATATTCTGCCATCCACCCAATAGAAGTCAATAGTTCCCGAGCTCTCTCCTTCTCCAGGCTGTGATTGGACAGGATGTTGGCAACAAAGGCCACGAAGAGTTGTGTCAACGTTTTGGGCAATGGCAATATCGGTTGATCATTGTTTGTTGGCCGGTCTTTGAAGCACGTTGATAATACCGTACATACGACCTGGCAGAAGAATGGGATGTAACAGAAATTGTATATTGCCCCATTATCCCGCATATAATGGAAACTTTGATCCAACATTTCTTTGTCCTTGAAAAACTGCTCAAAGTACATCTGTATTTGCCTGGGGTACAGTCCCATAACCTCAGTTATTCGCTTGAAAACACTTGTATCAACCATAGCTAGTTTTGTTGGCCGACTGGTGATTAGTACAGAGCAGCCGTTAAGAAGAGATCGTCTCACCAAACTAACCACAATCACACCGAGATTTACTGTCTGCTTTATATCCTGGCACAATTTATTTACTCTGTACTGAACACTTTCATCTAAGCCATCAAATATAAAGAGCAGCTTCTCTGGATCCTGTAAGATGTTCTGGAGGTGGCCCTGTAGAAGGGGATATTCTTGAAGGATCATGGACTCCAAGCTGACCTCACCCAGCTGGTTGAGTTCCCGGAATGTGAAAAAGAAGACAAAAGCAAATCTCTGATAGAGCTTTCCATGCACCCAGTCACAGACAAACTTCTCCATCAGTGTGGTCTTCCCTATGCCCGGTACTCCGCTCACTACTACTGTACGTGGCACACATTTATGTTGGCGTGACCAGCGGAACAGTCTGTTGGGGGAAATACATTCCAGCCTGCTCTGTTCAATGTGACAAAAGTCCTCATGTTTCCTCCCACTCTCTATGAGCCAATGCCGAGACCGCTTATGTAGCGGGCGAATTGAGACAACGATCAGATCCTTATTGCATTCAGGAATGTGCCAACTTTCATTTTCCTGCGTAGGTCCTGGGGATCTGTTTTCTACTAGATTCTGAGTTCTCTCCAGAAGATGTTGTTTGTGAAGACCCTGCATATCTGCCGGATAAACAGAAAATATTGAATTAAAAAATAGGATGTGTTATGTAATAGCAATTATTTTATTCTCAATGTTTAGAATATTGCCTCTTGGGAAATTTAGAACCGGTTAGTCCTTTACAGCTCTTCTCTAGTGTCAGTATTTGAATAAGTGTCTTCATTACAAAAATATAATGATATTCAATCCTTTAAAACCAATGTACGACCAACTGGGTACTCCGAAACACGAAACGCGCCAGTTCTGAGACAGAATCCCACCCACAAACATACCATTGAACTATTTGTCACTCATCAGTGTAGAGAAGGGTCATATATGTGCTATAAAAGGAACCCTTGAACACAAATCATGTTAAGGTGTCCTGGGAAGTTCGGAAAGTAGGTCTGCTACACAAAGAGTGCAGGATGCATTAGCCATGGGTGGTCCGAGGGGAGCAGAGGGAGATAAGGGGCAGCCAAGCACTGTTCAGAGTTACAGACCCCCTACCATCATGTGGATGTGGCTACCCCACTTTTCCCAGGTCACTGAGCTGATGTTGGGGGATATGCAAGTACCATATGGGTACACGTGTCACACATCTGGGAGTATCTCCTAACATGCCATCCTTTACCTAATATAGCTGAAGGCTAGTATATTCCGGGATTAATTAAATCAATAACTGTAGTATTTACCTTTCAGCTCTGGCGTTAGTGAGTGTCCATGTATATCCAACAGGATCAGCTGCATCAGAGTGTCACCTAAATGCCCGGAGGAGATAATCAGTTAAATAACAGTCATCCTACATCACATTATTCGCCTGATCATTATCTATCCAACATCACTGTCTTATTTATGAATATGCAAATTACACAGACGTGTGATAAGTCAGTACTACGAACAACTGCATTATACGATGAGCATCCACATACAGTCGAAACTTAGACTGTTATGAACACCTAGATTACCACACGACTCTTGCAGACTAATAAAAGGTGTTCACCTATAAAAGCCGCCTTAACCCCGGGTGAAGTTCACCTTGGTACTAGGATGCCACCAGGACTTAACTCTGGTACAAAGAGTCAATGTAGAAACTAGGCAGCACAAGGAATGGGCCGATATGGGAACAGGAGAGAATCCATGTCCAGAAAAAGGTAGATTACCCAGCAGATACAGAACTGGCAAAGAGAGAGCAGGCAGGGATTCCTACAAGCAGGGACAAGTAGAAATGCAAGAAATGGCTGCCAAAAACTGCAGAAAACTACTAGAATAGAAGCTATAACCGGCAACGCACCAATGCCCTGACTGCTTTAACTATTCAGGGAGCCAATCAGAACCCCAGAACAGAGACAGGCCCCTTGCAGTTCATTACACTGCAGCTGAGTGACTGCACATACAGAGACAGGCCCCTTACATATACTTACACTCAGTGAGGCCAATAGCTGGGGAGGCACACATGTATAAAAACAGTTTTTATATCAAAACTCTGGAGCATGAGAGGGAGTATCATAGGTTAGGGGCTGCTGTTAGTAACATCCAGGACCGTTGCGGTGGCTCCTAACACAGGAGAGGAAAATACTAGTCTGTCATTTTTCAAACACAGCCTGTGACATGGTAGCTGGGAACTGATTGCCTGGTACCTTATCTCAGTTCACTTTATCTCCATCCAAGGCTTATGCTGGGTACACACTGGCCGATCAATTGATCGGCCAATATATTGTGTCCCCGTCGGCCAGTGTGTACAGACGATATGTCTAAACAACGTCGTTCACAGACATATCGCATTGGCCATACTGCACAGTCAATGAACAGATATGTCTGCAGATATATCTGTCCATTGGCAAGTGTGTGTATGGGTGATCAGCCAATCACCCGTACACAGGGGCGCCGAGAGGTGGGGGGTGGAGCCATGAGCGGGTACTAATTACCCGGGTCTGGGACAGCTCCCCATCCATAGCAGCCCAGCACACGCTGCTGTGTACTGGGCTGCACTGGGAGACTAAAGCAGCAGCCCGAGCAGTCTCCTATCCCTATGCCATCATGCTGATCGCGCCCCCCATTGGCTGTGTGCCGAGCTGAGAAGCACACAGTGCCCCCCTCCAAGTATTTGAGGTTTTTTCCCCCCTAAGGGGGCGTGGCCACGCCTTCCGCAATTAGGCCGCGCCCCCAGCCCGACCCGACCCGCTGCAGCATGCAGATGGTCGCTCAGTGTGTATGAACGACCATCATCTGCAGATATATCGCTATAGTGTGTACCCACCTTTAGTAAATATACCCTTCTGTCAGCGCAGACTCCGCTTCATTTAACTGAATGAACAAATGATTACAGGAGAACAGATGTCCTGTATCTGCTTATGTAACATTACATTATGGCATATAGGTCCCAATAGCCAGAGGCCATTGATTAAAAAAAAAAAAAAACATCAAAGGAGTTCTCCAAATGAACAGTCTCCCTTCCCTTTATCAGCTGTGCCCTGTACCAACAAAATCCTCCCTGTACAGAATACATGCTGTGTTGCTTTGCACAGTATTGTCTACTTACATTTCATGCTTAAAAATGCTGAAAAGTGTGAAAAAAAAAAGAGAAGAGGACATAGGAGAGAAAGATGATAGGGAGAGGACAGGATCTAGACACCAACCATGGAAATAAAGATCATCAGTGTGGCACTGGAGTATTATTGTGCAACGTTATATCTAATGTAACAAGTTATAACGATGACAAAAATATACGTATACCTTTCAGGCAGCGTGAGATCTTCACATGTTCATTAAATGACACTAACAGAACATATAGTGTTAATATTAAACCATGATTCATATATATTACCTGTCTTATCGATTTCATCCAGTAGTGTGTACAGATTAGGACATGAATAGTCCATCTCTAGATCATAGAGACATTCCCAGAATCCCATCACGGCTTCTCTTCCTTTCTCCATAATGTCTTGTACCAACTTCTCCGAACATCTAAAGTGTCCGAGACCTTTCTCCATGTCTGCGTATTCCTGGAACACAGTATTACAGATGTCAGACAGATACATAATACATGCAACATACCGGCAACTGTAAATAGCATTAACGCCTTCTGCCGCCGGCTATGTATTCGGGACACGAGGGAGAATCCAAGTTCTTATGTGTGTAGTATAAGGGAGTGTGGGCCTGATTCAGAGCCGGACGCTATTTGCGGACGCTCGTTCAGAAAAAGGGGCTGGCTATTTAAATTGAGCGCTCGCTCTTTGCGGTCTGTTGACGCCTCTATGTCTGAACGAGCGAACGAAACATGCGCTCGCTATTTGTAAACACGCCCCTTGGCCGCTCGCATCATACGTCATCTCCGCTATTTATTAGATTAATCGAGTACATCGAAAGGCGTATGAACTGCTCGCTATTCTTGTGGTAGCATTTTCCTACCGCAATCATGCGAGCAGTTCAGGCTAAGAAACAACCAAGTGACGTGGTCGATGACGCTGCTTTGTTAATTATGCACACCCTTAAAACGCCCGTTTTGACCTTTAAGCACGCCTGCGTTCGGATCTCCACTCCCCGTTTTCAAGCACCTTCCCCTGTTACCACCCACAAACGCCTCATCCTGTCACTGAAATTAGCAGGCATTCGCTATTTTGCGAGCACACGATTTCCGACTGCACTGACTGGTTGGCACATGCGCATTACAACCCACACGCATGCGCAGATGTGCGAACATCGCTCGGAGCGAACGAGCGGCGGCTTACGAGCGGCTCTGAATCAGGCCCCGTGTCAGTAAGAATGAGCTTGTAAATCAGAGGTTCCCAAACTTGGTCCTCAAGTCACCCTAACGGTCCAGGTTTTAAGGATAACCATGCTTGGGCACAGTTGACTTAACTAGTACCTCAGTCTTGATTTAACCATCTGTGCTCAACCACGGATATCCTTAAAATCTGGACCGTTCGGGTGCTTTGTGGACCAAGTTTAGGAATCTCTGGTGTAAATAGAAGTAGGTATGGAAGCTTTACAGTGTGTAGAAATAAATACCAGAGTTTCTATGAGGCGTATTTATTAATCATTGGGACTTATTGTGGCAACAAAAAAATTAAGTATCGCACGGATTTAACAAATATCACTTACTGCAGGGATGGGGAATGTCCAGCCCTAGGAATCATTTAGTCTGGCCCTCTGAGCTTTTTTCTGCTGCCTCATCTGGCTAGCAGGGTGCCTAGAATAGCACCCTACAGCCAGAATCTATGCAGCAGTGCCGCCAGGAGCATCCTTAGGACTCTTCAGACGGTCGCACCGCTGCCCTCACAGGTCCCCGAAGCATCCATAGGATGCTCCGGACATTGCTGTGATCACCAGCGATTGTGGCCCCACCCCCAGTGTGATGTCACGTGGAGGGGGCGCGGTCTGAACAGTGTCCACGAATGACATTGTATATATCCAAATGACCCTCGGCAGAAAAAGAAGGTTCCCCATTCCTGAGTTACAGGGACAGTTTCTCCTCTAGGAGCTCATCCCCGAGATGGGCTAGAAGTAAGTGATCTCTAACGCAATCACTTTGCTCCAGGATCTGGACACCGCTGTGGTCTGATATCTCCTGCGGTCCCCATACATACATCCTGGGGATGCTTCATATTTGCGGGTAACATAAAAATATATTTTTTTATAAATATGCCCTTATGTGAGAAGTTCTTCATACACCAAATATGTCCCAATTTTATGGGCTACCATCCATGAGTGTAACTTCCTATTCCACATAGTAAGACATCACAGATTTCTCCTACCTGTTCTACAAGGATATCCCGAGAGCTCAGCTCCCTCAGTAGGACCTTAGCTCCCATGGTCTCCACAATGTAGATCAGATCCCTCCTGAAATACTCATATATAATGCCAAGTTCCTGCATTCCGTAGCCAGATATCTGCTGATGGAACTTCGCAACGCCATCTAGGTAACAACAAGGACAACCATGAAGTATGACTTTGTCATGAAGACATCGGATGCCTGACCACATTTTTCTAATTTTCAAAGTAACAGGATAATTATTCTACGGCTCTGTAAGTGAGGTCTACCAATGCGAGCCTGGCCAAGTCTACTGGATCTGGGACAATTGTAGTAGCGATCAGCAGTAAGACAAACTGGTGTTTCACCCAAGGCGAAGATACCAAGCTCTCCTATGCTATAAAGGTATCAATGCTCACACACATTACACAGTCACCAAGCCATATCTGATCATTCTTTTGTTAGACAGCCATATTGCAGTAAATTGGTATAGTCATGGTTAGCCATCGGTATTCAATGCTTGGTCTGTGCCTACTACTGCCTTCTCACATGCGTACGACATCGCTTACCTGCATAAATATCAGTAACATCGACGCACATCGAACGGCCATCTTGCCCTTGCGGAAGGTCTAACCTGCCGCAGACTCGGCTGCTCTCCTGACACGCATAGGGCTGACATGCTGCTTAGGAGATCGCTGCGGCAGTGGAGGTGCCCAACACTTTGCCCCGCGGGTGGAACAGCGGGGCAGTGCACGAAAAATGGGACTGTCCTGCTGAAATTGGGAATGGCTAGGAGGGGTGTGCCCTCTATGGGATGGCACCCGTGTTCGACTGCACTGGTTGAACATGCCTCAAGCCAGCCCTGGATGAGAGGCCCCACCTCCTTAAGTGCGCAAAGCTATGACTGCTTCTGCGCATAGTAGAACCATCGCGTTGGTTATACCATCGAATGATACCGATGTTGTTTAGGTTTATGTATTAATTTACCATATAACTTGAAAGACATAAATGTTAGTTAATTGTAAAGATATGTACACAAGGACTCATGTGGAGACATGGTGCTGCCCCCTGTGCTTACTGGCCTTCTCTCCTGGAGTGCCCGGAAGAATCCTGGGAGAGGGGAGGACCAACCCCACACTCCATCCCATCTGTATATTCTTACAATGATGTGCGTTACTGTGCCACTCTCTCTGCACTTCCCCCTGGGGTATACAATAACTAGGCGAGCTTGCCTCTAAGTGGCACGGTCACGCCCCCACGGGCACAGGTTTCTATCCACATGGTACTTTAAGTTTTAATATCTGGAGTATATCCAACGCCAGAACCATAGGACTTAAATAGCAGAGGCAAAGCTTGTTAGTAATTCTAAAATTACACACCATTAAAAAACTTTACATATAATAAAAGTGTACATTCTACAAGACCCATTTCTGTTAATGAAAATAAACACAAAATAGAACTGACCTGTAATATACCTTGTAGTGGTCTGACCCATTTTCTGGTCCCCTGGGGTGAGCAAGTGACACAAAGAGGCAAAAAGATAAACATATATTATATACAGGACACAAACCTTATAGTACTACAGCAAAGCTGGGGAAATATCGGCCAATATGAGGGCACCCTTCTATAGTTATATAATACTCCCTCGAACCAGAGGAGCAATACAAGTATAATATAACAATTCACTGCCCACATAACTATATACACTGCAATCATATCAGAGGGAAAACAAAGTATAACTGTATACTGATTAGCGATGGCAGTGTTCTCCCCAGCCTGTTTTTTGTGGGTGCACCACCCGGCACTTTGGTGGCCTACAAGTGTGGACATTATCTGGGAGCTGTATAAAAAGGACCAGATCCTACAGACTTTGCAGCTTTTTCATAATCAGGCACATAGAAAAAATATATATATAGAAGAGAGCGCTGAAACAGCTAGTAAGTTTAAATGTGAATTTATTCTTAAATCCCTTTATTTTCAATAAAATCTAAATTATTAAACCATATACCAGATATAACCGGCAAATTATTAAACCATATACCAGATATAGCCGGTTGTCTATCGTGGATCACACAATTGGATGTATGAAAATATTTTAAAATTAGATATTGACTAGTCAGACCTAAACACCATATAACACTAAATATACATAAATGTATGGCTATTCTGTGATGGTAACTGTAAATGTTAAAGTCAGCACAAAAGAAGCAATAGCTTCTGTATTATTGCAGATACAATGTCATAAACTTAATTTCAAATGCATAAAAATACAATTAGTGGTAATTCGTATACAATGTGATAAATTGTGTGTTAAATTGCAAATAAATACAATTGTTAAAAACATATATCGGATATGATTGAGCAATATTAGATCTAATTATACGTAATCATTCTCAGCCAATGGATATAGATTACTTCAAAAAATATAAAACATGCATTAAAACGTAAAACAACCCAGACAACATATAGCAATATGCACATAGATATACGACGGTATCAGTGAATGTTAGAAACGACAGCTTCTGTGATAATACGGATATAAAATAATATAACAGTTTATGTGCTGTAGATGCAAATTATTACACAGTTTTTTCCTTGCCTTAATTACTTTTCGGCAGTGGATGACTGGATTGTTTATAGAGATCCTTGTACTCAGAATAGTCAGAATTTCTCTGTAACAATAGTTTGTTTCTGTAAACGGTGCTGGTCTTCCCTGCTCACATAGGCATATATTTGAGTAATTAGCAAACTCCTTTTATCAGCCCTTGCATTGTATATTCTCACAAGGAATTCCGCTAATTCAATTAGAGCATATGCTTATAAATACTGTTCACCATGGCCAAACAAATACTCTCCAACGACAAATGTTGTTATTCTTTTACCGGTATTATTGCCAAGGCCCCCACCCGGCTACTTCTTGATGCCACCCGGCTGGAAAAAATTTCTGGGGAGAACACTGGATGGTCCTGTTACAGTACTGTAACAGGTGCTTGCAGCGATGTTCTGCATGTACTAGTACCAGCTTATCTGTGTTCTGGCCGCACCCAGATGTGTCACCTCCTCTCTGAGTCACATTACCTTGTTCAAACTAAACCTCCCAACTGTCCCGAAGTGAAGGCTCTGTCCCGTCAGCGAGGATCTTTGTCCTGCAGCCCAGAAAGTTGCAGCTATGTCCTGTACACTGCAGCCCTACTGTAACACCACTCCCAATACTAACTGCTGTCCTATCATTCTTTATTACTCCGCCAACGTCACCTCTCCCATTCAGGACACCTTAGCGCACACTATAGCAGGTACAGAGAGCAGACAGTTTCTTCGGTCATTGACATTATCGCATTAATATTCAGGTTTGAACTCTGTAGCAAATGTACTGTGTACTGCTGCCTTTATACTGTCTCTGTTTAGACCTCTTTTGTTTCGTCTATGTTCAAGTTACAGTACAGTAGGCTGGTGGCTCCTGAGCATGGAGACACTATTGACCGCTGCACCCGGAGACCCATTTTACCTACAGGGGAGGTGTCAGGTTGTGTTTCAGAAAATCCCAGCAGTGCAGCAGCTTGTACAGGCCCAATAGCAGCAGCAGCCACACAGCTCTCTGTCACTGCTTACATCCATCTAATCTACTGAGTTATTGCAGACACTGAGTGAGACAATGATACAAGTGCAGGGTAAGCGCCCACATTATTGCTATTGTTGGATATAGGGGCCCATGTATTAATGATCGCTTTTGCAATGGGAACTGGGTGAGATGTGCGCTCTTCACTCCATGTGCTCATACACGGTCTACAAACCACGCATGGGCCGCAGCGATTGCCGCGGGAAGGGTTCCTATGGAGCACTCTCCCAGCTAGTTATGCCGCTGAAATCAAAGAAGAGACATCTGGGAAGTGTTGCTGTGGCAGGGCTGGGCTAGAGAGTCACAGGGTGGGTGGTGGCCAATTACAGCTTAATTGGAGTCCACCTGTGGTAAATTCAGTTGATTGGACATGATTTTGAAAAGGCATACATCTGTCTATATAAGGTCCCACACTTGACAGTGCATGTCAGAGCACAAACCAAGTATGAAGTCCAAGGAATGGTCTGTAGACCTCCGAGACAGGATTGTCTCGCAGCACAAATCTGGGGAGGGGTACAGAAACATATCTGCTTCTTTGAAGGTCCCAATGAGCACAGTGGCCTCCATCATCCTTAAATGGAAGAAGTTGGGAACCACCAGGACTCTTTCTAGAGTTGGCCTGGTGTCTAAACGGTATGCAGTCAGGAAGCCGGCGGACGTAATCCCGACGGCCGGCTTCCCAACTGCTTTATCTCGGCGAGGGTTAAATAACAGGCATCTAAATCTAGACGCCTGTCATTCTACAGACGCCGGGAGACCAGCGCCCGGCATCCCGATCGAAGTGATGCCGGGCTCCGCTGTGGACAGCCGCGGGGTGGGGAAGGTTAGGTTTAGGGATCCCGGGTGGTTAGGGTTAGGCACCCCCCCGGGGGACTTAGGTTTAGGCGGCGGGGAAGGGCGGGTTAGGTTTAGGCACTGGGGGGAAGGTTAGGGTTAGGCACCCCTAAGGAGGGTTAGGGTTGGGGGGGTTAGGTTAGTAAATACTTATGTGGGGACGATCGGGATTTTCACCCAGTCGGGCAGCCGCTGTCGGGATTTGAACTAGCGTCCGGCAGTAATTCATACAGATTCCGTCTAAACTGATCGATCGGGGGAGAAGGGCCATAGTCAGGGAGGTGACCAAGAACCCGATGATCACTGTCAGAGCTATTGCATTCCTCTGTGGAGAGAGAACCTTCCAGAAGGACAACAATCTCTGTAACAATCTTCCAATCAGGCCTGTATGGTAGAGTGGCCAGACGGAAGCCACTCCTTAATAAAAAGCACATGGCAGCCCACCTGGAGTTTGCCAAAATGCACCTGAAGGACTCTCAGACCATGAGAAACTAAATTCTCTGGTTTGATGAGACAAAGATTGTACTCCTTGGCGTGAATGCCAGGCGTTATGTTCGGAGGAAACCAGGCACCGCTCATCACCAGGCCAATGCCATCCTTACAGTGAAGCATGGTGGTGGCAACATCATGCTATGGAGGAGATGTTTTTCAGCGGTAGGAACTGGGATTAGTCAGGATAGAGGGAGAGATAGAGTAATGACGTCACTCCCATAGTGCCGAGGAGCGGACGCCAGGGATGGATGGCAGCAGCACTGGAGCGGGGATAAAGGTAAGTGTTTGTTTGTCTTTTTTGTGTGTGCGCGCGATCACTACAGGGGCCTCACTACTGGGGGCAACTACAGGGGCCTCACTACTGGGGGCAACTACAGGGGTCTCACTACTGGGGGCAACTACAGGGGTCTCACTACTGGGGGCAACTACAGGGGTCTCACTACTGGGGGCAACTACAGGGGTCTCACTACTGGGGGCAACTACAGGGGTCTCACTACTGGGGGCAACTACAGGGGTCTCACTACTGGGGGCAACTACAGGGGTCTCACTACTGGGGGCTCACTACAGGGGTCTCACTACTGGGGGCTCACTACTAGGGGCAACTACAGGGGGCTCACTACTGGGAGCAACTACAGGGGGCTCACTACTGGGAGCAACTACAGGGGGCTCACTACTGGGAGCAACTACAGGGGGCTCACTACTGGGGGCAACTACAGGGGTCTCACTACTGGGGGCTCACTACTAGGGGCAACTACAGGGGGCTCACTACTGGGAGCAACTACAGGGGGCTCACTACTGGGAGCAACTACAGGGGGCTCACTACTGGGGGCAACTACAGGGGGCTCACTACTGGGGGCAACTACAGGGGGCTCACTACTGGAGGTATTGAATAGGGGGACCATTACTGGGGAGCACTACATAGGCGGGCACTGCATAGGGGGACCATTACTGGGGGCATTATATAAAAGGAACTGCATAAGAGGGGCGGCGTCAGCTGGGGCTGGCATAGGTGCTGGGGGGGGTGGTACATTTTAGTTTGGGGGGGGCACCAACATTATCTTGCCTCCGGGCGCCTGGGATGAAGTTACGCGACTGCAGGGAGAGGAGTGACACAAGGAACAGATCAGGTGATACATAATTCTCCCTGTTACACTGTATAGATTATATACTTGTCATTACCTGGGAGCTCAGCTCCGTCAGTGCAGGGAGATCAGGGACCGTGTTACACACAGACAGGGAGAGGAGTGACACAAGGAACAGATCAGGTGACACATAATTCTCCCTGTTACACTGTATACATTATATACTTGTCATTACCTGAGAGCTCAGCTCCGTCAGTGCAGGGAGATCTGGGACCGTGATCAGGTGACACATAATGATCTCTCTGTATAACTCTTACATTCCTTACACAGCTGTCCCGGAGATCCCTGTCTGTACAGCGGACCTGTCACCTACACATTGGAGCAGACACCATATAATCTGACAGCTGTATTGTTTATTTCGTACTCACTATTTACAAGACTGCAGCCTCTGGGGCAGCTATGAATATTCATGAGTATTAATGAGAGGAGGGAGCAGCCCATGTACTGGCAGGAGCATGCTCAGTGCGTGCCTGAGACACACCCTGTGACATCATAGGGATCCGGAGTTCACAGGAGAATATTGTCCCAGGAACTTCTGTCTCTACCAAGAGTTGCAGTAATTTACATAATAACTGAGGGTCCTATTTATCATTCAATATTTGTAGCATATCCCCCCAAATATTAAAGTATCACCTCAACGTACCATGGAGGGATAACAACAAATATCTAAAAGATATCTGCCGCGACCTCTGCATTCCAGCAGCAGCCACAGCAAGGGGCGGATTGGGAATTTAAAGCGGCCCTGGAAAATGTTCCTAAAAGTTGCTCCGTGTGTATGCGCGGCGAAGTCGCGTAACCAAAAAAGGGGGTGTGGTCTTGTGTCGAGGGGCGTAGCCTTGTGTGCAGTGCCATGCTTGCGAGCCATTTTCCTCCCGTTCTCATCATTCTGGGTAAATGCCCATCGCGCCGGGAGCTGATGGCTATGCCCCCAGTACCGCTCTCCTATGAATAAACAGAGCAAGCTTGTGAATGAGCGATTTCTTACCTGTGATTTCTCCGCAATGGGGGAACCTCTAAAGAAATTGATCCTTACAGGACAGGCAGCGTCTGGAGTCGGTAGTCACTACTCATACAGGAGATCACATTGTCTGGAAGTCGCCTGTTTGTGTAGGAATAAAACCAATGGCATCATCATGTATTGGCTATAAAGTCAATGTTCAATAAAGGAAGAGAGAGGGGTACCATGAGATGCTGGAGGACTGGAAGGTGAGTATGTGGGAGTGCTATTCCTGGTACAGGGTGCTACAGCTCATGTTGCCAGTGCAGACCTATAAAACAAATGGTACTGTGCGGCCAAAACGGCACATTTGGAGGGAACCTTTTTTGCTATACAGCATTTCCAAAATAAAAATCCAGGACACATTCGGATCCCGTCGATGCAGTAAACCTGCACTGCACTCTATTACAGGACGTATAGCAACCAAAACACCTGGCAGACCACACAGACTGCAGCAGGGCGTAGATCATGGGGTTAATGATATAGGACAGGTGCAGTGGTACTACACATACCAGCATGCCATGCAACAGTTTTGCTGCTAGAACCACCTAAAACTGTGGAAAGGCATGCTGGGACATGTAGTTTCACAGCACCTGAGTGCCACACGTGGGTTGGGTATGGGATGCCGGCGGTCAGAATCCAGGCAGGGTTAGGATACAGACACTTGTCAGTCAGTATCCTAACCCTCCCCCTCTCCCTAGTGCCTGAGCCTTACATCCCCCTCCCTGCACTCTAAAAACTTTACCCTCCCCCTAGTGCCTAACCCTATACCCTAACTACCCCCAGTACTTACCGTCAGAATGAAAATGGTCGGGTTGCTGGCGCCGGGATTCTGACAAGTGTTGGGATTCTGGTGCCGACATTCTAAGTGCCATCATCCCGACTGTTGGGATATTGACCACATCCCCCACACGTGGTCTTCCCCGATTCAGAAGGCTCAGCTTAGGCAACCTGCGTCTCTCCACCTGCAATGGAACTACAAGTCCAGCCGTGCCCTGGAAAGAGCTTTTCAATGTGTGCTGGGACTTGTAGTTCCACAACAGATATGTGACACTGCCTTACCTCATTCACCTCTGTAAGCAGAATCCTCCTCCTCTTCTTCCACCATGTGCTGGCCCTGGGGCAGTGCACACCTCTCAGTGCTGGATGACATGGTGCTGCTGCTGGCTCCCGGCCACCGTGCAGACAGTGAAACTGAAAGTAGTCAGCGTAATCAGTGTAAGCTGCCCAGACTGTACCACCAGTAACTGGAGGAGGAGGGGGGCGCGTTCTCACAGTGGGCTGCTCTGTCTCTGTGTTCCAGCAGCACCATAGTTGCCAAGTCTACTTATAACAAGCAAAATTGGGCTGTTTTTTTTGGGCAAGTTGCTTCTTTTTTTTGCAAGTAGCTTGTTGCTAGTTTTTGGGCTTATTTTTTTGTGTGCATTGCCGAGGCACCCCTAGAGGTAAGTGTGTGTGTTTTGCACTGGTAGTGGCTGAGGGAGGGGGGGGGGGGGGGAAGTCAGATAAAGGAAAGGTGGGTACACACTAGACGATATGTCGCGTGATCCTGCTGACATATCGTCCAAATCGGCCGATGTGTACCCACTATTCGTGACCCTGCCCACTCCTGCGGGTCGTCCATCGGGGTCATTCCGCCGGCCGATGGAACGACCCAGATTGTGACGTCGGCATAGTGGATGGAGCCGGTGCCTGACATATCGGACGTTTGGTACCACATCGTGCGGTATGTATCGACCGCCCGATATATATTGCGTGGTCAGGCGTCATATCGCTGGGTGCACACATTGGCAAGTGTGTACCCAGCTGAAGACTGGCAAGGGAATGAGGTATGAAAAGAGGGAGGAGGTAACAATATGGAGGCTGGTGTAGAGGGAGAAGAGCAATATAGGCAGATAAGGCTGTGCATACACTAATATATTTAGGTTAGAGAAGAGGGGGAATAGAGGAAGTTAGACAGGTAGAGTCTGAGGACAAAGACACCCACTTAAATTGGGGTTTTTAGGATTGGTTTGGGCTTGTTTTGGGCTTATTTTTTACTTATAAGTTGCTTGTTTTCCATTTCAGAGTTGGCAACACTGAGCAGCAGGCTGTCCATCTGGCTAATGTATCAGTGACCACACAACTCAAATTATAATGTTTACATTTGATTTTATTTGTAAAATACTTATCTATCTATCTGTACATACACACACACATATATATACACATACACACACACGTATGTATGCATCCAAAAAAAAATAAATATATACATATATATAGATAGATAGATAGATAGATAGATAGATAGATAGATAGATAGAGAGAGTGTGTGTGTGTGTGTGCAGGACCCCTTCTGCACATGTGCTTATCGTATGTTATAACATATTGCATAGTGTATGTTATAACGTATCCTCGGATAAACATACATCTCTGAATCCGGCCCTCATTTATCACCAAGATGCAAACATGCACAAGGTGTGGGTACTTGTGGTGTTTGATGATGGTGCTCCAGCTAATCAGCTACTCCGTGTCATCTATGCGCTTCTGCGCCATTCATCAGACGCAACAAGTTTCCTGCATGCAGGTCCAGTGGGCAATGTCCATGACCATGTGCGGGTGCGCGTATCATCAGCGACATAGCCGGTACACTGGCCAGTGCCCAGGGGCGTTTCTACAGATGAGGGAGCCAGTCTGCAGTCTCCAACACAGGCCCCCTCCTCCTCTCCATCTGGCGACCGTGCGCGCCCAGTGCCACACTTATAGACTCTGGGCACTAGAGTGTGCCCAGAGTCTATAGCGCATGCACAGGTCACCGGGAAAATGGCCGCGGCAGCTATTTTCCCTGTACTGTGCATACAACGGGAAACTGGCCGCGGTGGCCATTTTTACAGCGCAGACACTGGAACGGACATGGGACTCCAGAGAGGTAAATTTTATGGGTGCAGGTTGTGCGGGCCCCCCCCCCCTGGACCCAGGGGCCCACGGTGAACCGCACACCCTGCACCCATTATAAATACGCCCGTCAGTGCTGACAATATGTTGTCCAGTCTGCTGGATTGGACAAATCGTCATCAGGTGTCTTCCTGGCATTAGACGGATGTTTTTTTATTTTTGTAATCTTGCGCATAAGTTTATATTTTATGTTATTGTTTGCATTTGTACATAAAGTGTCAGAAATATGCTATTTATTTTATTTCAATTTGAGATGCAGAACGTCAGAGGCCTGAAGATGTGCTCAGGAGGGAGCTGAACCTCCCGAGCAATTATTTGCGGCTCATGTTACAGTCTGTGTAGAGGATGAGGAGTGATTATTAAAGTTTGTTTTTTGTTTAAAAAATATATTATATGTACAGTATCAATTTTATTATTTGTTTGTTTGACTCATGTGTTGTGTAATTATTATATGTTATCTTAGTATAGATTAGAAGTGAGTATATATTAACGATACACAGGAAAAAAAAACAACCTTTTATTGAATGATTTAAAAACAATACACTTTAAAATTAAATAAAAGCGCACAGAGTTATCCAATTATAAACTTGCAAATATGCCTCTTTGTGTGAAGTTTGGCGTGAAACACTTACGCTATTGTGACCAGATAAGTGACTTAGGCAAAAAGTCAACGAAAGAGGATCTTTAGCATGCGCAAATTGAAAAGACATAACAGAATGAGTTGTCCTCTTTGAAAATAGCATTTGAGAAGGAGGAAATAAAAAAATAAAAAAATAAAATAAAATTAAAAAAAGACTTAGAACTCTTAAAAGAGACAAACCTAAAATTAGTGGTTATGTCTGAACGCTCTGAGGAGGCTGAAGCATTAAAGTCTAATGATAAAGGTATGAGAATGATGTGCTGCTAGCAAGGAATGAAGTATTAGAGCAAGACATGGTTGAATTGCATCAAAAGTGTGTGGCACTTCAGCTGAAAGTGTAAAAAAATCGGGCAATCAGCCGGAAATGGTGCAGGTGTATGGCCAGCATAAATTAATGTGTCAAGGGACACCAGCGTGAGACAGCTCGCTCACAAGTAAAAGTGGCAGATCTAACTCCGATTTTAGAAGGAAAAGACTTTCTAGTGGTTCCCAGAAAAGCAAGACTTGCAGAGTGCGAGTTAGAAAGAAATTCTCTGAGAAGCTCCGTGAATGTTTGGAAGAAAGGGAGAAAGGTCTCCAGATGTTGCAGAATGAGCGTGATACAAAGGACATGGAGATTGTCCATCTTGAAGTCAGCTGTAAGGAGCAAGTACAAATTCTCAAAGCCAATTTAGCTGAGGCTAGAGCAGTTTCAGAGGGTCTGACGAAAAGAAATGTATTTCTGGTGGAAAGACTGCATGATACAGTAGAGCACAGTGAAGCTTTGGAGAGAGAACTGAACTTTGCCCATGGCAGGGCTTGGAAGTTGCAAGAATAGAGTGAGAACCTTGAGAAGTATCTGCTAAGTACACAGCACCAGTTGCAAACATTACAAATGGAGAGAAATACCAAAGTACTGGAGTTGCAATGTGAATTAAAAGTGACAGAGTTTCAAATAGCTGTACAAAAGTTGAGACTTGCTGAATTTGAAGTTGTGGAGAACAATCTTCTGCAGGCGGAGAACAAATTGGAAAGAGCCATGGTGAAAATTGCCCAGATGGAAGAGCAGCTCTCTGCGGCTCAGGAAAACTTACACATGGTAGTGGGAAAAGCTGAATGGCACTCTAAGCTTGAATTCAGGACCCACAATGGTGTCTGATGTCTCCACTGAGCCTAGTGTGACAGAAGTGCATAAACACAGATGACAATTGCTTCAGCTTGATCCTAAAAAGACTGGCGAGTAGAGTGATAGGCGATCAGTGCAGAGTGTCTTGTGTGAGGAGTAGCGGACGAGCAGTGAGATGCTTGAACAAAGTAAGATGTTCCAGAAGAGTGATGTTTGTCAGCAGCACTTTGGCAATGAAGATGTCCTCATAAATTGACACTTCTGTCCCTTCCTGGACACTGACATTTAAAGAAATTTTCTGAAAGACTGTCTTGCAAACGGGAGTGAAGTACCTTGTAGTGTTTGTCAGCTTACAGTGATAGCTGAGGGTGTGAAGTCCTCCCAAAAGGGAACAGGTCCAGATTGCAAATCTGCATCAGAAGTTGATTATAAAGAAGTGACGTACATGGAGGACGGTCGCAAATCCTGTGAAGCAAAGGTACAGCATGTACAGAAGTCTACAGAGAGAGTGATGGCTTCCACATATGAGACACTGTTGTCACCGTGTGATCAGAGTGATGTGAATGTGACCCAATCACATTGTTTTGCTGTGGAAAGCAGAACCTTAAAGAAAAAGTTAATACTGAAAGTCTTGTGAAGAGTAATACTCGTGTATGTAAAACAATACCTTCATACATCCAGGATGGAACTTTCAATGCAGCCAAATTTGCCTGTGAGGAAGTAATGTCTCACAGTACAAAGATTAGAGCAACTAAACCTGCTAAACTGAATCTGAAAATAAAGACCTCTGTGGAGAGGGAACTTCAACCTGTGCTGGTGGAACATGTTGAAATTGTTCATCATACTGCATGTTCAAGGCCCAAAAAACTGGATGCTCAAGAAGATCTGAGAGATAGGAGCTTAATGGAAATGGCAGATAGCCATCAAAATCCTGAAGTGAAGTTTTAAGATCAGCGGAATAAACATTCCAGCATGTTATGTGGGCAAGAGAATCCAGAATCTGTGAGTGGTAGTACCAGTACATCTTCTGACAAAGCCAAGGTTGGAAGATTATGATGCTGGAGGCACTCAGGATAATAATTAGAAGTTGAGTTGCCAGTGAAGTATGCCAATACAGTACAAGGCTGAAGGTTAAAGATGTGACAAACAGAAGTTGGCCAAAAGGTGTGCTCAAGACGTTTAAGCAAGAGAACCCTATATCTGGTTAAAAAAACAAAAAAAACATGAACCAGAAGATTCTGAGGAAAATAACTTGCTGGGTTTTGCTGAAGTTGACAAGAGTGAAGATGAAGTATGTCACTTTGGGAAAAGTAATTTCAAGTTCTTAATGCCTGATGTGGTACCCAAGGATGACCCTCAAGTACTGCATATAGAAGGCAAAAAGTTGAAGTGGTACCATTAAATTAGGAAAAAAATAAAACCACAGAACTTGGAAAAGGAGGCCACTGAAGATTACCACAGCCTGGATGATCTTGGATGCGGTGGATGGCTCGCATGAGAAGAGTGAAGAGGGACTTCGCCATGAGAATACCCCGTCCCATGTCGCTCAACCCAGGGGTTTGGAGTTGGGGAGGGGGATGTGTGAGAGTGTATCATCAGAGATGGTGAGCAGCAGATTTTGCGTGGGGCAGGCGAGATCCACCCACATAGAGAAGAAAAAGATTGTGGGAAGATGCCTAATGGGTGCCCAATGGATTCAGTCCAGGGAGGACTGAGGTAGACAGTCCAGGTGGGACTGCAATTGAAGACCATTGTGTGCTGGGAAGCCACTGATGAGCCTGTGTTAAGCTGCGGAAGGAAGGAAGGAAGGAAGGAAGGAAGGAAGGAAGGAAGGGAGGAAGCAAGACAGGGAAAGAAGGAAGCAAGACAGGGAGAGAAGGAAGCAAGACAAGGAAGGAGGGAAGCAAGACAGGGAAGGAAGGGAAGGAAGGAGGGGGGGAAGGAAGGAATATTGTACACATTTGCACACAACAGATTGATAGGGGAAAAAAAAAAAAAAAAAAACACAATGGCCTTTATACAACTAATCTTTTCATGTAGACCATTAGCCTAAATTAGTAAACTAGCCTGATCAAAGGTACAATTTGCTTTAATTATATGTGCACAACAAACAATTACAACAAGTACATGGAATGCTGTGAGAATACTAGTTCAGATCCTTAAGCTGGGTTCACACGGACCGATATATTGGCCGATCAATTGATTGGCCAATATATCTGGTGTCCGTCGGCCAGTGTATACCAGCGATATGTCTGAACTAGTCGTTCACAGACATCCGCTAGGTCTGTACCCACCTTTAGCTATACAGGAACTGTGATCAATTGCTATCGATCCTGGTTGCAATTGTGATTGCTATTCTGTTGTAATTGCGATTGCATACGCAACTGAGTATGCAATCGCAAGCACTGCGTGTGTTCTAAACACCAATTGCAGTTCTGCTGATCATCTCACTTTCGTGCGTACGCGATTGCAATCCGTGCTGAATCAGGCCCCTGTTTGTTCATTAAACGATAACCCGCAGGCCTGGCTTCTCATCTTGCAGCTTTCTCAATTGTTCTCGTATTTTCCGGGGCACCATGTGATAGGGATAGATGCTAGATGTGAGACAGGAAAACGGAGATATTACAATGAAACCCCTTGTTTAGAAAAGATCTTCACAAATGGACAAAAGAACGTTATTCCCCAATAATCTAGTGAGGTCCCAAGTGTCCTCCATCTGAGCATTGTGGGTAGCGATATGCAAATAATAATGTAATACATTTTTGTTCTATGTACAATACACAGTATTTCATTAGACATGAATACATGGAAACAGAATAGTAGAGATTACCAGCATGGTAAAGTGTGGGGGGGGCGTGGCTACGATGACGCCAATCAGTGCAAATCACGTCATAGGCCGCCCACTTTACTCGGGAAGTGGGCGGTGCCAGGCGGATGCTGTGGATTACCGGGAGACTTAAAAGCTCTGCCGAGCACCCGGGAGCAGCAGCCTAGATTCGGGAGTCTCCCAGCTGTTCCGGAGGAGTTGACAAGTATGCCATTACTCCATGCATTGTACAATGGTTGTGGTCCTGTTAGATCTTGTCAGTATGAGATGTGGAGGCTCTGAGCTGCTGAATGGACTTTGCTGCATAATGTGTTGTTCTTACCCGAGGTAGATGATCTGTAAGATGATGGTTTTAGAATCTCTCTAAACGGCTTATGGATCATTTATTACCAGAGTCTATGATGTATCTGAAGCCCCTCTACAGCAGGGTAGGGACAAGCATAGTAGGGATCAGTGTGTGATATCAGAATGGACAATAAGGACCTGATACAAAGTGGCCAATGTTTTAGGTCTGTGTATGCCTCGGAGTTGTACTGCGCATGCCTCCCAATGGTTAGACGCAGAACAACTTAGAACGCAGGGAGACTGATTACAGGGGGGTATTCCTGGAAGGTGATGGGGGGTGGGGGGGGGGGTGACACAAGGAAGACGCAGTCTACAGACACAGTAGCGCTGGCAGGAGATGCCATGTTCAGGGCTGGTGCAAGTTTTGATGTTGCAAACGATGGCGCATCTAAAAGACGCTCTGAGACGGATTAGCGCCAATATGCCAGTTGGCGTCTCAGTAGGAAGATCGTCGGTCATGGTGTTGGCATAAAGACGTATCCTCTAAAATCAGGCCACAAGATAGATAGCACAGATCCTATCTGCTGCCACCACCATTCTAGGTATCTCCCACAGCCTCCGTTGGGAATGTAACATGGGCTGAAGAACACAACTCAGGTCATTAGAGGCAGGACACAATCAGTTTGTGGGAACTGTGAGATCAGCGAGCTGGATACGATATAGTCTTAGGACTGTATGGCCCCTGTGTCAGACACATCACATGACTGTTGTATAGTCACTGGCTGGTCTTTGTGGTACATACCAGATATATTTCAGGCTGGGTGACCTCAGTATTAGTTCCTCGATGTAACCGGCATCAGCCTCAGAAAATCTATGACCGCCCAGCTCAAGCTTGGTGAGCCTGGTGTTATTACTAAGTGATACCAGTAACGGTAAATGTTCATTTCCCCGCACACACTCCTGGATCCTGCCAGGGAATAAGGACGTGTAGATCAGATATAACAGAAAAACAAAAATATCCCTCACAATGTACAAGTAATATCAGAAACAGTGGCACCAACAATGGTCCCCTGAAATGCAGGTGGCACCCCGAGAATCCTCCATAATCCCACTCCAACTTCTGTATCTCAAGAGTTGGGGAACATGATGGCACAGAGGCGAGCATTGCTGCATTGAGGGCATTGGTAAGATCCCAGGGTCCTAATTGTGTGGCGTTTGTATGTACAGTCGCTCACACAAGCTATGGCTCTTTGGGTGCTAGAATGATGGAAGGTGGAGCTTCTCTATCCTACAAGGCAATGTTTGCTTGCTGTCGGATAGCACATGCTACATAGGTTTAGTATCTGTATGGATGGTTATTTAGATTTTCTTGCTCTTAAAGTATATTGGACAAACCTCAATTTGAGCAGATTTGCATGAGAAACGATGAACCTTGGTAAATGGCAACATGTACTAGACAGTGCTATTTTATAGGGGTACGAAACAGACCACTTTGGCCTCCTCCTTGAATTGCATTATAGGATATCCTTCCCCTCTCTACCCTCCTCCGCTAACACTGTCCCCATTTATTACTTTGGGGCTTATTTATCAAATAATAGCTGTGGGATGTCCCGTGAAAACACCAGTTTTTGGGGATTACCTGAAAATATTAAGTATCCCCAAATATAACTGACAACAGAAGCAGCTCCCATAGGATTCTACGGGGACTACTAGGCTGCCGGATTTCAGTTTGGCCCCGGCACCTAACGCAATATTCAGATGGCGATAACCACTGTATTCTATGGAACATTGAACCGGGAGAAGGTTCCGTAGGGTTAACATACATGCACAATAGCACTAAAGAAAAGAGCAGTGATTACATCAGTGATACTCACAGTAATTCCTCTATACAGCAGGATGGACTGGACAGTGCGGTTACTAAATCGCTGAAGTGAGGTCCAGTCATGTCATTCGAGCATAAGGACAGCACCCGCAGAGACCGGTTATTAGTTATTGCAGATGCCAGTGGGGAGCAGGAAGTGTCTGTCAGATGACAATTTTTCAGGCTGGAGACAAAAATCAGAATATGTATAAACTGAACTGAATCATGTACTAACTTCACAATACTGAGGCCTTCAGCCATCACCAAGGAAGCGGAGGCAGATCTGAATGTTTAAATATCCAGGACCTTATTCAGAGGTGCCGATGTTTGCGCAGTAGAACAATTATGCGCAAAAAGTCCTGGAAACCCCAAAGACGCATGTGGTCCCCTGCGTGTATGCAGATTCCGCTGCTGCATACAGAGACACTGGCATTAAAACCAGGGAGCCCTTACCATGGGCATTCCTGGGCAGTGACTGTGGGGGTGGCCTGAAGTGTGCAGTCTCATGGGAGCTTTATGGGAGTGCCACGGGCGTATCAATTAAAGCAACTGCGTTCCCAAATCCATAGCCACAGCCATATTTAGCTAGAGTTGAGAAGGAGACACTGCGCCGGGGGCAGAATGAGGAGAAAAAAAAATGGGGCCTATTTATCAATTTGCAGCAATAGAATATACACAATGATCATTAGAACTTTGCCAGAGTAGCTGTGCGGTACTCAGCTACCCGGCAATACTGGTTGGCAGAAGTAACAGGAGGCTTACGGCTTCTTCAGCCAGCCCTCGACCCCTCTGCGCATATGTGACCCAGCATTGGCCAAATCACACATGTGCACTGTACTGGGAGACCAGACTCAGGCATATTCACTAAAACATAACAAATAGGAAGAAAACTACATGACAATATAGATAGAAATTGATAAACATGTAGCTAGTGATGAAAAGTTGACAAGTTAGAATCTCGACATATCGTGTCTGGTGGCCCAGCGGTTATTTACCTGCTCTGGGCATTTTCCTGGTCGCGGCGGTCATGCGATTGTCACTTCCAGTGCAGACATTTGGCAACTTCGGTGATTAGTCTTCTCCTATGCCTACCCATAATCCCTTCACCTCTATTCCTCCCTCTAGTGCCTAACCCCAACACCGCCACCTTCCTCATAGCCTAACCCCAACGGTCTTGAGAAAGTCCTGGCATCCCACGGGACGAAACGCGTTGATTGTGAATTTCCTCTACTACTTCTCCAGCTCCGGCCACTAGATCTGTTTCCCATCCAGAGAGATTGCACATCACCCGGCAACAGAAACGGCATGCGACGGCAGCCATAAAACATTATCAGTAGCTCCAGCTATCGCTCCCTACAGGACCAAAGTATCCAGCACACGGTTCCCTGCAGCGTGGTCACGCTACCACAACGGACAATTAGCAGCAAGGGTACACAAACTCATTTGGCCCAATGAGACAGAGGTCACTAAATGTATAACAAGCGGTCTACTGGACGGCACAAACTATATTTATACTGGGGCTCCAGTATTATATAGACTATATACCAATAATTGCATGCTAACTGACCTGCTTGCCAGACCCGCTTGGTGAAATTAAAAAAGGAACATTCCTGCCACTTGCTTTTAAACCAGACACACTAACAAAAACATTGCAGACCTGCTACTAATTACAAAGACCTTATGTGATGTGTGACTTTGATAACAACAAGTTCTTAGGCTATACATATCCAAAGCTTTTTATATATTTTATATAGGTCTTTATGCAATCCGATATAAATTATCTCATGAGATTATTGCTTCATTTATGAGAGTTTGTTCAGATCGAGTTATAGGTGTATTTATTTATTTTTGTGCTTGAATAAAACATTATTTGGTGTAATTGAAACCAGCCTCCTGTTTGCATAATAGAGAGCAGATTTCTCTCATATTATTGCTGAATCATTGGAATATAGAATAATCAAGATTTTGTATCTCTTGGCTCCTAACTAGACCCTAAATTAGTTGCAGCAGGTATTAACTAAGATCTTTTATATGTATCGTCAGCGCCAGGAACTGTAGCGTTATACTACTTTGTGTGTGTAACCCACCCAACAGCCTAACCCTAATGTCAACATGTTGCCAGTCAACATTTTAACAATGCGGACATCATACATTATGAATGGTCCTTTTTTCACAGTAACTGCCCAGGAACACCTGTGGCTCTCCGCCGTCAGCTCAAATATGACTCCCATGTGCAGCAGCGGTCTCTGTGTACACTGCATGCACAGTAGTGGTTTCCAGGACGTATCATGCATGCACAGTTGCAAATAATTGCTCAACTGATCAGGAAAAAGTCATGGTGGCGGGTTTTTAACTATTGACAATGCATGTCAATGGAAACCGCGTCCAATTGAATTTGGGGCAACAAGTTTTTGCCCAATTATGAGTTACTGAGAGGGGCAGGACAGGTAATACTTGAAATATATAAAGCACAATGGAACATATAGACATTTAACAATCCATATCACCCTCCAGCTGTGGTGGAAGTAGAAAGATAAAACGGTGACTTTCAACATCAATCCAGACATAAAATAAAGCTATACTACACCTTCCATTACACAATTGCACCAGCCCTGTCCTTAGTGCATGTGATCCATTTTCTACTTTTCAAATGCCCCATTACCACCCCAAGCATGCCCCTTCTGCCACAAGAGGCAATTTGTACGACTCATATCTGCAAACGCTCGGCTCAAGACATGCAAAATTCATCCACAAATCTCATTTGCATTCAACGCTCCATCAGCCCCTGTATGTATTTGTTATACTCACTGTAACTTCTCTATCAGACATGTTGGACTGGACAGAGAGGTCATCAAGTCACTGAATTTAGGACCTTCCAATGAATTATAACTCAGGTCCAGTGTTCTCAGGGACTGGTTATTATTTATTGCAGATCCCAGATGTGAGCAGGAAATGTCGGTCAATTGATTAGCGACCAAACTATAGAATAAAAAAAAGCACAAAATAAAAAACAAAGTACAGTTAAAAAAAACCAAAACACACTGCAAAATGCAAATTCACAAGACACTGTTAAGCAATAGGCAAATTTTATATATAAAATCAGATCATGCTGGAAATAGAGAACCTATATCGTCTATGAATAACATTTATTTGGAGGCATAAGTTCTAGTTTTAGACATCCCATGCTTACAACCCCACTGCACCTAGAGAATGTGTCCTGTTGCCGGAAGCCAAGAGCTGCCATACCGTGGATCTCACTCAGGGCCGGCTCCAGGGGGAGCCGCTCCCTGTGCAGGACGGGACTTAGGTGCCTGTAATTAGGCCATGCCCCAAAATGGGGTGTGGCCTAATTACCATAGGTCACACCCCTAAATGACATTTGACGCCATATGGCACGCCTCCCGTTGACAGGCTGGGGGCAAGACCAGCACTGTCAGTAGCTGGGCTGCACCCAGCCCTCTTCCTGTACTGAATGGACCCAGCCCTCTTCCTGTACTGAATGGATGCCATTCCTCTTCTCCGGAGCCAGCAGTGCCCAACCTCTCGTGGGACACTTTGCCCCACGAGTGGAACAGCGGGGCAGTGCTCGAAAAACTGGACTGTCATATTTATGGGATTCCACCATTGCTGAAAAGTGTGCAGGAACCCAAGTAACCCCAGGTGTTCCTATGTTTTCTGCTTTATACTACACACGTAACTGACTCACTGGGTTTGATACAGAGGTGGTCTGTACTGCAGCCATGACAGTGTCTTTTTACGCAGCGTGCCTGCCCATTTATGCTTATCTGGCAGCCGAGAGGATTCGCACAGAGATGCCCAACAGCCGCGTCTGTAATCCGCTTTGCGTAATAAGTTGCACCATCGGACATTAGATCAGCCCCATTGGTTGCAAAGAAGGCCAATCGGAACATGGCCACCGGCGCAACTTGCGAAAAAAAAAAAAATGCAGTCACTGGCTGTGAAACGCCTACATCTACCTATCGGTGGGACGTATGAGAATATTGAAAACATCATACGCTTGCAGACAAAATCTAAAGTGTCCACCTCTAAATCGGGCCCTTTATCATTAATTAAACCCGTGTGTGTTTTCTCTATTACAATTTGAGGTTTTATAGCATAAATAAGGTAACATATACAGGTTTAAAAAAGGTACAACTTACGACAGAGACTGGATCTTGCACTCCGGGTGATTTAGCACCGAACAAATGGACCGAACTCCATCATCTCTCAGGTTATTCCAGCATAACCTGCAGAGAGCAAATGAGATAGGAATCATATACCTTTGTTTTACATTGTAATAAATTTATTTTTAACAGATATTTGTGAGGTTTGATAAAACGTTTTGCATCCAATAGTACCTTATCTTGTCCCATCGAAGACATTGGTGGCAGCAGTGGGATACAAAGTGTTAATAGCTATAAATCTGCTAACATCTCCCTGGGGGTGCCTAACCCTAACCCTCCCCCCAAAAAAATAACACGAACCCCGCTAAACAGCACGAAACCTAACCCAAATCACCCCCCCACCCCACCGGGGCCAAACGGATGGGCGGGCCAGACTTACCTCGCTCGGTCCCGCGTCGTCCTGGATTCCGGCGACAGGATTATGATAAGCTTTGGTATTTCGACGCCTATCAATCCCTAGCCGGCATTCTGCTGTCTGTATTGTGACTAGTGGCTACATCCCTTGTGAAGACCATTATAAATTCTCCTTATGGCTCAGTAGCTTTCGACATTACTGCCCTGAATGTAATGTTGTGTTTATGCACTCTTAAGGTGCCCATCCACCAAAAGATTAAATTGAGCGATTGAATGATAACGATATCATTAAATCGTTTGCAAAAATGTCTAAAACGACCAGCAATGCACACTCCCGCTGGTCGTTTAGACATTATCATCGAGCAAACATGCTGGACAACCTGACGATAATATCAGGTTCAGCATGTTTGCAGATGACTGGTGAGCCTGCACTGAACGTCTGCTCGTTCAGTGCAGGCTCATCACAGACTGAGACGACTGCACGGTTACAATATTTATTATTTCACGAATCCGATATGCTGGTAGGTTTGCGCTGGGAATAATTTTCTTTTACAAACAGATTGAGTCACCTCATCAATAGTGCTGCATCATTTATGATGTGTCCTCTGCTAAGTTGCTGCATTAGGTGACATTTACAACACGTTTCGGAAGTACCATAACAGTCATTATTGGCAAGGTAACGTTTCAGCTTTTTGAAGGATCAGATTTCAGATCATGTTGCAGCATTTTTCTACCATCTCTTGTTCAATATGATCTGATAAAATGGGTCCTGACCTTCCTTGACATGGCAAAAGTGTATCAGTCTCTTAGTAAGTGCGCAAGGTTCTATGCACTATTAGATGCTTACACTGGATCCCAATCCCCTATAGAATCCAAATCAAACTCCTCTATCACCTCTTCTATTGTGTTCAGCCTCTTCTCCCCATACATCACCAGCCTCATGTCTCTCCACTCCCATCCTCTCCCCTCTGCCAGTGACTGGTGCCTCAACTTGCCAATGATAGTCCCATCACCCCATCATCTCTGAAACTACTCTCAGGCTGCTTCACATGTATGTGACAAACTCCAATTCCCTCTGTTCGTCACCCCTCTTGTCTCAGTCTTGACCTTTCCTTTAGGTTCCAAGCTCTCACGAGCAGGGCCCTTCTTCCTCTTGCCATAGTCACTAAATACTTAGGAGAAAAACCATCCCTTATAGTGCAGGTTCTACCCAATAACAGTGAAACCAATTATATGAAATTAATTTAGATTAAAAGTTCATCAAAGATATACAAATGTGCTTGATATCCACATGGTCATTAAAGTACATAAAACTTGATTTTGACGTGTGCTGCCCACTGCCTCAGACTGGTTTATACCAATATTTTTCCATTAATGATTGGTAAAACGCAGATGTCCATGCTTATAAACTCTGCCCTCCTCCAGCAAAACTCGGAACACTAGTCACCCACTTTTGGCCCAAACTCTGCCCCTTTCGAGATCTGTGACCATTCTGCTAAAATTGGGACAGTTGGCAGAAATACTGAGGTACAGTAACATTTTATTTACAATATTCCCTTATATTTTTGGTCTGTGCCATCTATATAGTGTAACCCAAATTGCCTATAGTAAGAAAAGCTTGTACCAGGCATCAGGAAGATTGAAATGTTACTTAACCATATCATCTGATAGAACACAAGTAAATAAGCAGACTAATAATTTACAAATACATACCTTCCTTGACCCAGGAGCAAGAACTCATAGTATTATATATTCAAACTGGGAGACAAAAAAGTATTCTCAATTTTTACCTTAAATTATATATGGTATGTAGAACTGGTGCAAGTCTCTCCATGCTCTCGCTGTGAATGTTACAATGATCTATATGTAGCGCCTCTGTGTCTCTGCAGGATTGGAGGATGAAGGACAGCACCGTGCAGTCCAGAGGCGTCAGGTGGACTTGGGAAATGTCGAAACTTGTGTGTGATCCAAGAGATTCTAAAACCAATTCCTTATTCTGGGTCTCGAAGAGATAGAAAAACTCACTGAGCAGCTTTCTCTTGTCATCTTTCCAATCCTGGACGTCAGCAAAGGTATTTTGGAGGTAAGCTGTGACCTCTCGGGCAGTCTGAGAAGACAGTTCTCCCAAATAAGGGTCTAACATGGACCTAGTGTAGCTGTCTGAGAGACCGCAGAGGAAACTAAGGAATATTTCTCCACGTCTGTCATATGATTTGGCCTCTTCAAAGGACTTTTCTAATGTCTCAGAACATTCAATTATGTAATGGACCAAGGCGGCAAAAAACTCCTGAATAGTGACATGTACGAAGGAAAAGATGATGTTAGGAGGTTGATCTGATTTCTTCATAAAGCTTGAAAAGAGCGGTGAGGACGCGTCCACATTAAATGATGCCAGATCTCGTTCATTAAACGTAACAATGTGCTTCATTACTCCATGTTCTGCCATCCGCCCAATAGATGTCAACTGTTCCCGAGCCCTCTCCTTCTCCAGGCTGTGATTGGACAGGATGTTGGCAACAAAGGCCACAAAGAGTTGTGTCAACGTTTTGGGCAATGGCGATGTCGGCTGATCATTGTTTGTTGGCCGGTCTTTGAAGCACGTTGATAATACCGTACATACGACCTGGCAGAAGGACGGGATGTAACAGAAATTGTATAGCGCCCCATTATTCCGCATATATTGAAAACTATTTTCTGACAATTCCTTGTCCCTGAAAAACTGCTCACAGTACATCTGTCTTTCCCTGGGGTTTAGTCCCATAATCTCAGTTACTCGCCTGAAATATCTGTTGTCGACTGAAGCTAGTTTTGTTGGCCGACTGGTGATTAGTATGGAGCAGCCCTTAAGAAGAGACGGTTTCACCAAACTAACCACAATCACACCAGGATTTTCTGTCTGCTTTATATCTTTGCACAATTTACGTAATGTGAAATTCGTTTGGTGAACACTTTCATCTAAGCCATCAAATATAAAGAGCAGTTTCTCTGGATCCTGTAAGATGTTCTGGAGGTGGCCCTGTAGATGGGGATATTCCTGAAGGATCATGGACTCCAAGCTGACCTCACCCAGCCGGTTCAGTTCCCGGAATTTGAAAAAGAAGACAAAAGCAAATCTCTGATAGAGCTTTCCATGCACCCAGTCACAGACAAACTTCTCCATCAGTGTGGTCTTCCCTACGCCCGGTACTCCGCTCACTACTACTGTACGAGGCACACATTTATATCGGGGTGACCAGCGGAACAGTCTGTTGGGGGAAATACATTCCAGCTTGCTCTGTTCATTTTGAAAAGAGTCCTCATGTTTCCTCCCACTCTCTATGAGCCAGTGCTGAGACTGCTTATGTAGGGGCCGTATTGAGACAACGATCAGATCCTTATTGCATTCAGGAATGTGCCAACTTTCATTTTCCTGTGTAGGTCTTGGGGATCTGTTTTCTACTAGATTCTGAGTTCTCTCCAGAAGATGTTGCTTGTGAAGACCCTGTATATCTGGCGGATTAACAGAAAATATTAAATTGGAGTTTTAAAAATAGGATGTGCTTTGTAGTGGCAATTATTTTATTCTCAATGTTATTTACAATATTTTTAGAATATTAATGTTTGTAAGCATCATAACCTTACTTCTCTATATACTGTTGCCTGTTGGCAAATTGAAACCAGTTAGACGTCCTTTACAGCTCTTCCCTACTGACAATATGTGAGTGTCTTCATTACAGATATATGATATTTAATCGTTTAAAAAAAAAAATAAATCAATGTACAACCAATTGGGTACTCTGAAACATGAAACGCGCCAGTTCCGAGACAGAACCCCACCCACAAACATACTGTTGACCTATTTGTGACTCATCAGTGTAGAGAAGGGTCATATATGTGTTATAAAGGAACCCTTGAACACAAAATCACGTTAAGGTGTCCTGTGAAGTTCGGGAAGTAGGTCTGCTACACAAAGTGCAGGATGCCTTAGCCATGGGTGGTTAGAGGAGAGCAGAGGGAGATAAGGGGCAGCCAAGCACTGATCAGAGTTACAGACCCCCTACCATCACGTGGATATGTCCCTGCAGTGGTGTGGCTACCCCACTATTCCCAAGTCACCGAGCTGATGTTGGGAGATATGAAAGTACAGGTTGAGTCTCCCATATCCAAAGTGCTTGGGACAGGGGGTATTTTGGAATATTTGCATACCATAATGATATATCTTGAGAATGGGACTCAAATTTAAACACCAAATGCATTTATGTTTTATATACACACAGCCCGCAGGTAATTTTATACAATATTTTCAAAAATGTTGTGGCTCAAAGTTTGTGTACAAACATGAAATTAATTTGTGTTTCATATACACCTTATACACATAGTTTGACAGTAATTTTATACAATATTCTGTATTTCGCAATATTTGGATATGGGAGACTCAACCTGTACCATATGGGTACATGTGTCACACATCTGTCTGGGAGAGTCTTCTAACATGCCAACTTTTACCTAATATAGCTGCCAGATAGTCTATACCAGGATTAGCTATATGATTTATATTTACCTTTCAGCTCTGGTGTTAGTGAGTGCCCATGTTCATCCAATAGAATCAGCTGCATCAGAGTGTCACCTAAATGAGGAAATCCCCGGATGACATAATCAATCAGTTACATAACCGATAGCCTACATCACATCATTAGCCTTATCATCATCTATCCAACATAACGTTTTCTTTATGAATATGTAAATTGCACAGAGACATGTTATAAGCCAGTGCGTCAAACAACTACATCACATAATGAGCGTCCACATACAGTCCATACTTACCAACTGTTATGAACACCTAGATTACCACACGACTCTTGCAGACTAATAAAAGGTGTTTACCTATAACAGCAACCTTAAGCCCGGGTGAAGCAAGTTCACCTGGTACTAGGATGCCGCCAGGACTTAACTCAGGTACAAAGAGTCAATGTGGAAACTAGGCAGCACAAGGATTGGGCTGATGTGGAAGCAGGAGAGAATCCATGTCCAAAAAAAGGCAGAGAGTTTCCTACAAGCAGGGACAAGTACTCTAGAAATATAAGAATGGCTGGCAAAAACTGGCAGAAAGCTACTAGAATACTGCAGTAGGGCAGGTGACGTCTGGCAGGACAGAAGCTATAACCAGCAATGCACCAAGGCCCTGACTGTGCTTTAACTATTCAGGTAGCCAATCTGAACCCCAGGACAGAGACAGGCTCCTTGCAATTCATTACACTGCAGCCGAGTAGCTGCACAAACAGAGACAGGCCACTTACATATAATTACACTGCAGCCGAGTAGCTGCACATACAGAGACAGGCCACTTACATATAATTACACTGCAGCCGAGTAGCTGCACATACAGAGACAGGCCCCTTACATATAATTACACCGCAGCTGAGTAGCTGCACATACAGAGACAGGCCCCTTACATATAATTACACCGCAGCTGAGTAGCTGCACATACAGAGACAGGTCCCTTACATATAATTACACCGCAGCTGGGTAGCTGCACATACAGAGACAGGCCCCTTACATATAATTACACTGCAGCCGAGTAGCTGCACATACAGAGACAGGCCCCTTACATATAATTACACCGCAGCTGGGTAGCTGCACATACAGAGACAGGCCCCTTACATATAATTACACTGCAGCTGAGTAGCTGCACATACAGAGACAGGCCCCTTACATATAATTACACCGCAGCTGGGTAGCTGCACATACAGAGACAGGTCCCTTACATATAATTACACCGCAGCTGGGTAGCTGCACATACAGAGACAGGCCCCTTACATATAATTACACCGCAGCTGGGTAGCTGCACATACAGAGACAGGCCCATTATAATTATATTGCAGCCGAGTAACTGCAGGTACAAAAATCTCCCCAGCTGTAGTAACATGCAGGACCAGCAGGCAGTGTGGCTGCAGAGCGTGCCGATTGCCTAGCAATCATCACGACCATCAGCCAGTGCGGCTGGCGTGACACGATGTCCCAGTCGCTTAGCAATGACTTATCGGTGTCCCAATCGCTTTTCCGATGTGGCGGCTCCTAACACCAACTAGTATCTCATCTACTGGGGGATTTCAGAGCGGAGATGCAGGTGGCTGGTGATGGACTATTTGCGTCATTAGGCCCTGCCCCCCCCTCATGACAAAATGCCAGAAATAGCGGGTCTATAAATAGGGGGTGGGGCTAAAATGACACGATCATAGAATCACGTCATATTGGCCCCGCGCCCTACCCAAGGACCCACAATTCTAGTCATCGTTCTTCCCATCCTGCTCACTTAATTCAGAATTGAACAGGATGTGGGAGGACCACCAATTCCTCCTGGTGCCCAGGGAACACCCCAAAAATACAGGAGCTTACCAGGTGTTCTGGGAGAGTAGGTAAGCATGACTTGGTTCTATAAATAATAGAATTTACATGTCGATAAAGAGAACCATAGTTCCAGCTGCACCGTCCCGTAGTACCGAATGCCAACGCTACACAGTTGGATGAGATGCAAAAAAATAAATACAGATCATTGCAAGGAAAGGCGTCATATAAACCTCACAAATTACATCTGTACACTTACAATGGTGCCGCCTTTGCAGACTTTGGGCCGCATTCAGCTTGGATTGCTATTGTGTTCTCAGCTGCTACTATGCACGCACTTCAACTGCGATATGCTAATCCTCGCAGCACTGCACAGGGACGCCCACTTTACCTTACACACATCCGTATTACTTAGCAGAATAGAGAAACCATCGGTACAATCGAGTACCATCGCTGCCTCACGCACACTTGCACAAGCCCTGACCTTCCTCAGAAATTGCTAACAGCCACGCACGCTATGAGACCTCAGGCTGCCTACACAATCGCAGTGGCTGCATCGGGGTTGAAACGCACTGGCACGCCTCCCTTCGCCTAACCACCCCCATCACCACCCACAAACGGTACTTCCTGTCAATCACTCTGCGATGGGTCTGCGTAGCCACTGCGATCGCAGTGCCAATTGCAGTAGCTGGCTCGCGCACTGCGATGTGTATGCATGCGCAGAACGCAACAATCAGCCAATTGCGTGCACATTAGCAACTGCGATCCAAGCTCTGCGCACTGAGGCAGCCCCCCTTACGGTTTCTTTCCCCCCCGTCCTGGATATATGATGGCTCTAAAAGACGGTCCAGCAACAGGTCAGTTAGGAAAATATAGTTATAATATTAAAGTACAATTGTCTACTCTGATCTATTGTGGACTATAGTGATATTGGTAGCACCGGCTATCACTTCCAGGGTCTACTCATCATCCCTTAATTCCTACAAAAGTAGGCGAAATTTAAATTTGTACCTACTTTTGTAGAAATTAAGTGTTAGGGCCATTCATTAAGCATGTAACGCAGGTGATATCACCGCTATCTCCTGGTTACACTTCTGCCCCGATCATTTCTACAGTCCTCATATGCAGACAACACAGAGCCGAAGCCGGGGCACACCGCATCTCCGCAGCCGCATCCACAGCCCTTACATGCCTGTGCACCTGCTGGGTGACCTGGGATGTGTGTCCGTGAGTAATGACTACACCTGTGCACCTGCTGGGTGACCCCGGATGTGTGTCAGTGAGTAATGATTACACCTGTGCAGCTGCTGGGTGACCATGAAAACATGACCTGTTTGGGGGTCCTGAGGACAAAGTTTGAGAACCACTGTTCTGCACTGATACTTTAGCAAGAAAACCAATTTTGTACAAGGACATTTGTGGCTCTGGCAGCGCAGACTCTGCTTTATTTAACCGAATTGAGAATTGATTACAGGAGTACAGATTTCCTGGACCTGCTTATGCAACCTTGAGTTTTGGCATATAGGTCCCAATAGCCAGAGGCCACTGATTAAAAAAAAAAAACACATTAAAAAGGATTTCTCCAAATGAATGAACAGCCCCCTCACACCTTTATCAGCTGTGCCCTGTACCAACATAGTCGCTGTACAGAATACAGGCTGTTTTGCTTTGCACAGTATTATCTACTTACATTTCATGCGGACAAGTGTGAAAAATAAAGAACAGGAGAGAAAGATGTGAAAGATATATGGATGTTCTGGTCATCCTCCTTTTCATGTTCATCTAAGTGACACTAACAGAACATACAGTATAGCGTTAATATTAAACCATGATTCATATATATTACCTGTCTTATCGATTTCATCCAGTAGTGTGTACAGATTAGGGTGGTGATGCTCAATATCTAGATCATAGAGACATTCCCAGAATCCCATCACGGCTTCTCTCCCTTTCTCCAAAATGTCTTGTACTAACTTCTCCGAACATCTAAAGTGTCCGAGACCTTTCTCCATGTCTGCGTATTCCTGGAACACAGTATTACGGATGTCAGACAGATACATAATACATGCAACATACCAGCAACCGCAAATGGCAATAACGCCTTCTGCCGCCTGCTATGTATCCGGGACACGAGGGAGAATCCAAGTTCTTATGTGTGTAGCATAAAGGAGTGTGTCAGTAAAAGTACGTGTGTCAGTAAAAGTAGGTATGGAAGTTTTACAGTGTGTTTAAAAAAAGAAAATACCAGCATTTCTATAGAGCGTATTTATTAATTATCAGGACTTGGCTTATTGCGACAATAAGAAATTAAGTATCACAAGGATTTAACAACAATCACTGGCAGGGACAGGGTCTCTACGAGGGTCTCATCCCTGCGATGTGCTAAAAGTAAAGTGATGTCTCATGCAATCAGGACCCTGACACACTCATATCTGCCGATGTCCCCCATACATACATCCCGGGGATGCTTAATATTTGCAGGTAACTTATTTTTTTTAAAAATATGCCCCTATGTGAGAATTGTTCAGCTTTATTATAGCTAAGTAACCAGCACTGTTACAGAGGACACTGTTGTTGGGGGGTTGTCGAGCAGGGCATATGCCCTGGGCGCCATAGGACTCGGTGGCGTGGGAGGGGAGGACGCGCCACCGGGGTGTTTGTCTAACTCTTATTGGCCGCAGTGCTAAAACAGACTCTTATTGGTTGCTGCACCCAAGGCTGGAGCTCACTCATAAGCTCCGCCTTCTGCAGTGGGTGAATGGAAGACGTCATGACGTCTCTCCCATAGTGCAGAGTGGAACCGGAGGAGTGGACGGAGGCGGGTGCAGGATTGGGGATTCTAGTAAGTATAATTATGTCTGTGTGCGTTTTATGTCTGAGGGGTACTGTATAAGGGGCACTGCAAAATGTGCACTACAACAGGGGGCATTGCATAAGGGGCACTGCATGTTGTGTACTACTACTGGGGGCACTGCATATTGTGTAGTGTTCCCGCTAGGCTGTTTTAGCGGGGCGCGGCGCCCTGCCCTCCTTGTGGAGGGCAAAAAGCACCCTGCCCTCCAGAAGGAGGGCAAAAAGCGCCCTGCCCTCACAGCCTGCGGGTGCCATCTTCACCCGTAGGACGCAGTGTCCCACGGGTGGAGAAATGTGTGGCGACACGGAGCTAGAGTGAACACTATTGTGCACTACTACTGGGAGCACTGCATATTGTGCACTTCTACTGGGGGCATTAAGGTGCATAGGGAATGGAAAGGGATGTTCCCAGAGTGATGAGAAACAGTGGTGTGTCATACTTACACGCCCCATTGCCCCTTGGGGCATGTGGCCACGCCCAGATTTTTGGCATGCGCACATAATGGAAGGGGGGGGGGGGGCTCCGTTTTTCATCTTGCCCTGGGCTCCTCATACCCTAGTTACGCAATGAGTTTAACAACTTCTTCCACATAGTAAGACATTACAGATTTCTCCTCCTACCTGTTCTACGAGGACATTCCGAGAGCTCAGCTCCCTCAGTAGGACCTTAGCTCCCATGGTCTCCACAATGTAGATCAGCTCACTCCTGAAATACTCATATATAATCCCCAGTTCCTGCATTCCGTAGCCAGATATCTGCTGATGGAACGTCACAACGCCATCTAGGTAACAACAAGGACAACCATAAAACCTGTGAGCCAAGTCATTAAGTGAAGACATGGGATGCTTGTCAACATTTTTCTAATTTTCAAAGTAACAGGATAATTCCTCCTCGGCTCTGTAAGTGAGATCTACCAATGGGAGCCTGGAAAAAGGCTACTGGATCTGAGACAGTTGTAGTAGAGATCAGCTGTGGGACAAACTGGTATGTCACCCAAAGCGAAGATACCGAGCTCTATGGCTTTGACTGTGTAATGGTGTGAGCGTTATTTCATCATTCTTTCGTTAGACTTTCATATTGCGGTAAATTGGTATAGTCATGGTTAGCTATTGGAGTTCAATGCCTTTAAAGTTCTGGGCACACGTGGCAGCTGTCGCTAATATTTCCCAGCCCTGATGGTGATAGAGAATCGGTACGATTTACCGGCTGCCCGACATAGGTGAAAATCCCGATTGTCCCTAAGGATAGTATTCACCAACCTAATTCCCTCCCCTAACCCTCCTTAGGTTTAGGGGCGGGGAAGGGGGGGGGGTTAGGTTTTAGGCACCCCTAAGTCCCCCGGGGGGGTGCCCAATCCTAAATCCCACTCGGGGGTGCCCAACCCTCCCTCTCCCTAGCCTAACCCTAACCTACCGGGGGGGTGCCTAACCCTAAGCCCCCCCGGGTTAGCCCTAAACCTAACCCCCCCCCCGTGGCTGTCCGCACTCAGCGCCCGGCAACACTTCGAACTGCATCCCGGTGTCTGTAAAATGACAGGCGTCTAGATTTAGACGCCTGTCATTTAACCATCGCCGGGATAAAAGCAGTCGGGAAGCCGGCTGTCGGGATTAGGTCCGCCAGCTTCCAGACTGCATACCCTTAGGGGACTCTCCCAGTATGAGAGCAGACAGGATCTGTCATTTACTATTGTGGTCAACTGTCACTAAAAAACTAGTGGACAATAATAAGGACCTTGCGTCAGATTTAGTAAGCAGTGCCACAGTTTCAAAAGGCATTTTTGACCATGAAATTTAAACGGCAATAATATTAAAAGGCAAAAAACACACCTGGTTTTGCATTTAATGTTCTTGCCATTTAAAATTTTGGAATGTAGCCGCTTTGTAGTACAGTAATTCAAGCCCTTTGTGTAAAAACACAAGACATCAAGGAACAGTGAATGCAGCCGCCTCCCAGCCGGGGTTAGACACCCAGACTACATTCTTATCCTAGGAGCTATAAATGTGCTGTAGGTTGGATGGGGTTTATTAAAGGGACACATTGGGGTCAAACAAATTAGGTGTGAATTGCGAGATTCAAATGTCAGGACACCATGCCGAACCCCTTGGAATACCCCCATAACTAATTTGGCAACTGGAGGTACCCCAAAATCACCTTTTTTCCTACTTTTTTTTTTTTTTTTGCATTTTGTGTTTAATTTGTTTGAGACTAAACTAAAAAAAAAAAAAAAAAGCACCAGACATTTGACACCATTTAAAAACCTTTAGTACTTTCCTTATGTCCACTCACAGACTTCTATAAAGTCCTGCTAACGAAATTATAAATTTTAGGGAGTCCAGGGTGGTCTCCCCACTTTTTCATGTGCTTCTCTCACATCGCATTTAGCAGTCAATTCGCAAAGCCCCGCTGCAGTACCGCAAATAAGCATTTTTACTTGGATTGGAGAATTCTTGGGTGCGCGCCAGGGGCGGATCTATAATAGGTGCAGTGTGTGGGGCACATGGACCCACACCACACACCCTGCACCCATATGTTTAATACTTACCTCTCCGCCTCCGGGGTCCCACTTCGGCGCCACTATAAGCGGCCATTTTCCCGGTGTTTTGCGCATGCACAGCAGAGAAGACATTGGGAAAATGCCCACGGTGCCATTTTCTAGGTGACCCGAGCTTGCACTGTAGACTCCGAGCACACACTAGTACCCAGAGTCTATAGGTGCGGCACTCGCCGCCAGAGAGAGGAGGGGGCCCAAGATAGAGACTGCACACAGGCCGCCTGCTCTCTTAGAAACTCTCCAGGTGTGCAAATTTGTGCCATCATGAAACAAACTCGCGCCTAACTGGATTGACCCCTAACCCTAGAATTCAAGTACATCCAATAATTGAAAAACATATTGTAACATACACAGAAGTTATATGTACAGCATACTTGCCGACAATCAGCTCCAGCCTTCCCGGAGGGAGCTGATTGTCGGCTAATAGCGGGGGGCGGAGCCGGGGGCGGCCATTTTGGGTCACACTGGGGGCGGAGCCGCACGATCGCGTCATCGTGACTCCGCCCCCTCTTCACAATGCCGTGATTTTCGGCATTGTGAAGCAGGGGGCGGGGCCACGATGACGCGATTCTGCGTGAATCACGTCACCGGGCCCCCCGCTGCGGGGATTTCTGTTTTTTTCAGGGGGGAGGTGGGGAGGGTGTGAGACTTCCGGGGGGCCGGGAGCGGCACCCGAAAATCGGGAGGGTAGGCAACCCTGATGTACAGCTGTTCCCATCTTATTGGTAGCCTGAACCTACAATGTTTGACATTACTGCAATAGTATCTCTATAGCTGGGTAACACTTTGGATGATGTGTACCCAGCAACGCGACATGTAGGGCCAACCCGACAATGCGACTGACGACCAAACGGGAGAGCGCATGGCCGGACAGAGGGTACACACTAGGCGAATGTGACAAAATATCGGACCTCTCTCTCTCTCCTCTATCTACCCTGTCATTCTGCCCCCGGGTCTGACAGTCAGGCAGTGAATCAGCAGCGCTCTGGTTTGCTGTAATGCTGGGTACACAATCCGCTCCGGAGGATCAGAGCTACATATTTGGTACATAGACTAGTGTGTACCCGCTATGTCGCTGACGATGCGCGCTCCCACACGCCGTCAGCAACCTCAGTCGGGTCCAACTGGGGGATATCTTTAGTGAGGACCATCGCTCCTGGCAATTGAGTATGCACTCACTCAGTATCGTCCATGCTCTACGTAGCTACTATTTAATTATTTATTCCTGGGGCTGTGGCCAAAGCGCACTACCTGTCACCACCATTGCTCCGATTAATCAATAACTTCAATTCAATCAATAAATTCGGCTGTGACCTCCTTTTTTCCCAAACTTATACAGTTGTCCGTGTCGTTATTTTATTTTAGTTAAGTAGATTGTAAGTAATAAAACCTATGGATGACTTATGGACTTTCCAGGTAATGTTAGATAGATTCTGCTAGGGTGTATCTAACAACAGACCCACACAGGCATAATGGGCGGAATTCAATTCTTTTCATCCCCTATCGCGCCCGACGGAGCTATTCTATTCTTGCTCCTGTCGGGCGCGATCAGCTGCCAAGCACTACATTTCAGCTCGCAGCCCCTGGGGGATGACAGCTGAAATGTGCTAAAAGTGACATGTTTGGGCGCTCAAACATCACTTTTCGCGATCGCGCCCAGCACTTGGGTCGGGGTTAGCCGTTTTACGCGGCTAAACCCGACCACTTTGGGTGCGATCAGCGTGAAACGCTGGCACAATTGAATAGCGGCCCGCGATCTCCTGTCACTTTAGACGGGAGATGCGGGCCGCGAAATCAATTGAATTCCGCCCAATTAGTTATAACTCCTTTAAGTGTTAATATCTGCAGTATAAACGCCAGAGTCATACGATTTAATGCACAGAAGCAAAGTTAGTTAGGAATTCTAAAACATATACCATTAAAAAAAAAAACTTTACATATAATTTATATTTAATTTCAGCAAGACAAATATTTCTGTTCATGAAAATAAACATAATAGAACTGACCTTTATTACAATACCTTGTAGTGGACTGACCCATTTTCTGTTTCCCTGGGGTGAGTGACACAAAGAGGCAAAAAGATAAAACATTATATGCCGAATATAAAAACATAGTACATCGGCCAGTATGAGGAGACCCTTCTAAAGTTATTTAATACCCCCCAAACCAGAGGAGTAATACAAATATAATATAACTATTCACTGCCCACATACAGATGTGTCCACATACATGTATCCTCCGTGTGCTACAAGTCGTGTTACACAACGTGAGTACAGTGCGACTCGGTAGCGCCAATCGTCTTTTCGTATGACTACATTGAAATGCGTCTTCGTTGCGTAGCAATGTGAATAGGAAACACAGGCAGCTTCTGTGTGCGGCTGTATCTGCGTGTGAAGTGCTACGTTACAGTGTCACAGCCGCTGACAGTGTAACGTAGCATTTTGCATGCAGATAGACCAGCAGCCGCGCACAAAATATTGACATTCCGCATATTTTAATTAGCAGAAGCAGCTTGTGTCCTATTCACATCGCTATGCGACTAAAGGTGCGTACAACCTTGCCGATATTTTGGACGACTGAACGATAGCGATATCATTAACGATAAATCGGGCAGTTTGTAAGCAAAAATTGATGACCGACAACCAACGATACGCGTTCCCCCAGGTTGTTGGTCTTTGTCGTTCAAGCCCGACCATGCAGCCAACCTGGCGAGATTGTTAGGTTATTGCATGTTCGGGGATGAGGGAGGGTGCCTGGCACTGAACGATATCGTTCTTGATAACGTTCAGTGCGTGCGCTCAATGTCGTTAACAACATTGAGCACACCCCTGCCGGGGACACGCTAGACGATTTCGCTCATGGAGTGAATAGTCTAGTGTGTACGCACCTAAAGATCCATTTGAAGGTGAAAAAGTTGTACGAAAAGACTATTGGCGCTACAGAGTCAAGCCACGGCAAGACGCGACTAGAAGGGCTGTTAAAAGCGCAAAGAGGCTAGATCTATATGGACACATCTGTAACTATATTCACTAATCAAATAAAAGAGTAAAAAAATTAAATAAAAAAGTATACAAGTAAACTGATTAGCGATGGTCCTAAAAGTGACCCTACAGTAATTAGTGCTTGCAGCGCGGTTCTGCATGTACTAGTACCGGTGATTGGCTGGGAGCACAGCGCCAAAAGCTTATCTGTGTCCTGCCCGCACCCAGATGTGTTACCAGGCTGTCACCTCCTCTCTGAGCCACATTTCCTTGTTCAAACTGGGCAATCCCAACTGTCCCCATTTGGGGGTTCTGTCCCGTCAGCGAGGATCATTGTCCTGTAGCCCAGAAAGTTACAGCTATGTCCTGTACACTACAGCCCTACTGTAACACCACTCCCAATACTAACTGCTGTCCTATCATTCTTTATTACTCTGCCAACGTCACCTCTCCCACTCAGGACACCTTTGCTCCCTGTACCTGCTATAGTGTGCGCTGACAGGTTCTTTGCCATTGTCATTATGGCATTAATGTAACCCTGGTTAAGGGTTTAAAGAAATACTGTATTAATGATAATATTCTGAGGTAAAATATAAAATATATATAATTAATGTATGTATGTACAAGTTGTGAGGTAAAACTTTGTATACAGATATATGTTAACCTATATGGTTTATTGAGGTGACTTGTATATAAATTAATGTACATTTATATTACTTTTGTATAATCTATATTAATACCCTTTTGAGGTACAAATATGCCCCAGTGTATGGGATATACATGCAGTGTAGAAGAAGGGACGGAGTAATATGGCTGGGAGTGACTTGGTTCCTGTCAGGAAAAGAAGGGCCATGTTATAGTGAGGTATATAAAGCAGCTGACAGGTAGTCAGGGGTTCCCTTCCTTGGTTGCTCAACCCCCATGTGCCCTGCCAGGCACAGAGGGGTGGAGCTGGAGAGGTAGCATGTCACAGCAGGAGCTGTGATAGGGATGGCCATCAGTAGTGTAACCATTGATGGTTGCCATCGATATTTAAATAGCAAATAACCATCGATGGTAACAAATTATTCACTGGATGACAACTGATGGTCATCCCCATCTTTTGACTGACTGTTACATAGACCAATCAGAACATGGGGGCGTGAATTCACGGGTGCGGGGGGCGGAGCTATGCTCAGTGTCCCGAAACTTTGTACAAAAATAGATAACCATTACTTTATGCTTTTACATCGATTGAGGGAAACCATCTGGTTCTCCCCCATCGATGTCAAAAACATTCAACATCGCCCATAAACCATTGATGGTCGGCCATCCCTAAGCTGTGATGCTAGTGGGAGCAGCGCGACTCACCCTGCAGGAGAGGCAGCTGACAGGGCTGCTGTATGCCAGAGCCGGTGACCGGGAGTCAGAAGAGGAAGGCCAGTGTGATGCTGTCAGCAGGTCTCCCTCAGCTGCCTGCAGGTTCCATTGAGCAGAGAGAGTAGTGAGCAGCTAGTCACAGACTACAGTCAGACAGCTGATCAGCTGCTACAAGAAAGTATAGATCAGCTGTCAGGAGGGGAGAGGGGGGGGGGGAAGCCAGAGTTCCCAGCCAGGTGAGGAGGCAGCTTAATGGGAGCCACAGAAGCAGTGAAAGTATCCACAACAGTGACCCCTACCTGCAGTGGGTAATATTACACACTGCTCTAACACAGCTCTAGCAGGAGAGGAGAGTAGAGCTGGGAAGGAGCAAGGCACATAGAGGGCTGATGTAGTCAGAAGCCAACAACCAGATAAGCTCCAGTCATGCATAGTACATACCTCCTGCCCTCCTATAAACTCTGGCGCTGTGGGAGTTTTATACAGAGACATTTAAACTGGTGTTTAGGCATAGCCCATTACATTGGTTAAGCTGTTATTCCTACTGTGGAGCTCATATCACAGTGAACAGACACTACAGGATACTGTTTAGGAGAGCTGTCCTAAATTAAATAAAAAGTATATATATGTTATGCAACTGGATAGGTTACAGTATAGTAAGACTAATTAACTTCAGTGGTGTCCCTCCCAGCGGCATCACCTGGTGCAGGGAGGGATGCGGTGTGCGTGCCAAAAAGGGGTGTGGCATTCCGGGCATGGGCATGGCCACGTGTGAAGGGGCCGAACCCCCATGGTCCGACTCCCGTCACCATGCTGCTCATCACTGTGTGTAGTGCCTGCCGGCTACCTCACAGTATCAGGAGCCGGGGGCTGCACTTAAGTATACAGTGCAGAACCAGGGGGGGGGTCTGCACCTTGGAGTCACCCCTCAGCAGGTGACACACGGGTGCGTCCCGCACCCCCCTTGTGACGGTGTATCCAAGTGGTCCTTGCAGGTTGCAAGCGGGAAGCCGGCTGACCTTATACAGACAGCCGGCTTCCCGACTGTCATATCCCGGCGAGGGTGAATTGCCGGGCATCTAGATGTAGACGCCGGACATTACCCCAACGCCGGGAGACCGGCGCCCGGTATCCCGATCGAAGGGATGCCGGGCGCCGCGAGCAGACAGCCGCAGGGGGGGAGGGTTAGGTTTAGGGCACCCGGGGGGGACGACTTAGGGTTAGGCACCCCCCCGGGAGGGTTAGGGTTAGGCTAGGGGAGGGAGGGTTAGGCACCCCCCCGGGGGACTTCGGTTTAGGCAGCGGGGAAGGGGGGGGGGGTTAGGGACAGGCACTTAGAGGGGGAGGTTGGGCACCCCTAAGGAGGGTTAGGGTTAGGTTAGACAATACTTACCTTAGCGACGATCGGGATTTCCAGCGCTGTCGGGCTTCCGCTGCCGAGCTCTGCTCATCTGTCGGCCAGGCGCTGCTGGGAATCGTACCGTGCGGCCGGCGGTATTTCATACCGATTCCCTTGTGACGCCACTGATTAACTTATTGTAGCTGCAGCCAATGAACAGGAGGCTCTATAGTCTATAGACTCTGGATTTTTATTCTTGCCAATTCCTTATACTGGGAAGTGATAGCATAATGGTATGCAGTCTCTCCCTAGGATATAACAGAGACTAAATACACATGGTGACATGGGACACTACTGCATATATTCTCTACTGCTTATAACGTAAGAGGCAGGAGCATCCAGGAAAGTAAATTAACATTATAGAACAGAAATGAATATCAAAAGCACCATCAATGGTTTAAAACATAGAAATAACAGAATAGAATCAAAACCCCATATTTATTAAGCAGGAGTTTTGTTAACCATAAAGCCGCCGTCAAACAATAGACGTGCCTGCAGCAGGGGAGTTTGGGATAAGCACTGCTTAGATCACTAGGATCTGTGCAGATTTTGTTTTATTTAACCACTTAACTGGCTAATAATTATACCAGAAAAAGCCCCCAAATTATTGTGTTTTTTTTTTATTACCAAATGATGTAAATAATAGCCATTTCATCCGGATTCTAAATATAGTTTTTTGTTTGTTTTTTTAAAATGCTAAATCAAGTTGAAATAGCCATTCTTTACATAATGTGATCATTAAAAATAAATCTACTATCTTAGGGACATTTATATAAAAAAAACAAAAAAAAAAACTCCCCGCTATCTATAACAATAACCATCTGTCCCTCCTGAATTTACCCACAAACCTCAGAGTGAATGAGGAAGTGGAAAGTCTATTTATGTATTTTGTGCTACTGTAAATTGACAGACATTTTCACACACCAATTAAAAAGCCCCAGGAAATTCATCTCAATTGAAGTGGTTTCAATAGAAACCGCCGTCAAATAGAACACGCCACGGCGGATTTAGAGATTGCTTTTCAGCAGAACCGAACAGCACAACACTCAAACTTCGGGGGTTTAGAGAACACTGAATTCCGGCTCTGATCACTTTTAGTGGTTACAGGCTGGCTCAGGTCTGATGTAAGTTTGGAACTTGGATTTAAAGAAACAAATATCTGGTTTTGGATTGCTTGCTCACAGTTTCAAATTACAGTACATGGATTTTAGCGTTTTTTTTTTATAAATTTGAAAGAAATCCAAAACAAAAATGAGCCGAAAATATTTTACAAGTGGTATTTCCAAAACCATAATTTCTGCTTCAGGGTCCATAGGGGGTCCACAGGGTTGACCTTGGGGTATAGCTGGATGTGGATCCACGCAGTTAAAGCTTTGCTGCTCCCAGGATGCACTTGGGTCCGTCCTCCTCTATACCCCTCCCCCGAGCCACAGGCACCTCAGTTTTAGTTGGTGCCCGGCCGGAGTCGGGTCACCCTGCGCAGTGGGGCTGCATAAGCAGCCCCTAAGCTTTATTTTTATTTAAAAAAAAAGAAAAGAAGATTTTATTATTTTTTACTATCTTCAGAGCGGCAGCAATGGACTGTCCTTCTGGACGTCCACGCTGCCGCTCCAACAGCCCCGCTTTCGCTGCGACGCCGGTACTGATCCAGGGATCGCAGCGGGACCCCGGAGTCAGTGCTAGCGTGGCTCCGGGAGCTCCCACTGACTGATGCCGGACACAAGGGGCCAGGTAAGCCGCGTGCAGCGCTTCGCGCTGCGCGCAAGGGAAATGCAGTCTTTTAGCCGCCGGTCTCTGGGGACAGACCGGCGGCGCTAGTAGTGGTGGCGGGCTCCCCCTCTTCAGGAATACCCCACGTGTCTGCTGGCCTCCAGGGTGTAAGTACCGGCGGGGAACCGGCATCCCTGGGGGTTTAATACTAGCAGGGGAGGCAGCTTCCCTGCTTTAGCGCTCCTCCCCTCACCTCAGCCCAGCGCGCCTTCTCTCATGTCTGCTGGCGTCGCTGGGCTGTTATCTCCTGGCCACTCCTCCTCAGTACTCTCCGGCGGCCATCTTCAGGCAGCATCGCAGAGCTCCCAGGCAGGCTTCCAGTGGACCGGTCCCCCTGCGTACCTCTCCCCTGATCAGGACAGTGTTCGCAGCGCTATAGCCCTCCCAGACACTGAACCTGGGAGGTTGATTGTAGCGGAAGGTGCAGTGAGTAATACTTCTCTGCATGGTATGTGACTATTGCTAGTGCTGCTGTCTGTGCTTTTCTACTTACTGTCAGCTTTTTACCTATCCCTTTCCTTCTCCTACGGCCCGCAGGTGCGTGGGGGAGGGGTGTTCTTTCTGTGTAACCTCACTTATATAGATCTACGTCACATACTGCGATGTGCTCCTCAGTACCAGTTGGTGGGCTGTTTGTGTTGCATACTTGGGAGTGCGTGGGTGTTATACGCCTTACCTCGTTTCGGTGATACACTTTTATTGCGAAAAGTTTGTGTCATGTCTGATGAGGAGAATGAGCGCTCCGAGGCTCCTGTGTTGTTTTCCTGCCGACGCTGTTCGGCAGGAGTTGACGGGGCGGATTTGTCTCAGGACGGTCTGTGCGGGCGGTGCCACCTGGTACCTGGACCCTCTAAATCCCCGATGACGCAGGATCCTCCGTGGGCGATGTTTACGCAAGTGCTGGCGTCGATCGCAGACCGGCTTGCGGTCCCGACTGCGGCCCCTTCTAGGGCGTTGCCCCAGCCTACCATCCCCCGTTCCCCGGGTGTGACGCGTCTGGTGCAGTCTCCTCCCGGGTCTCAGACTGTGGGTCCTTATGCGGGTTTGCCTGTATTTGTGCAATCCCCCACGGTGCCGCAGCAGTCGATGGTACCTTTTCAGGGGTATCCTCAGGCGGTACCCCCTCCCTGGGTGGATGTCCTCTCCAGTTCTGTTCAGAGCCTGGCGGCTTCGTCATCGGCCTTTCAATCTATGTTGTACAGTGATTTGCCCCCTCGGGCGTCCAAGCGACCCGTTCCGGCTTCACTGGCGACTAAGTTCACGGACGACGGGGAGATCCATGAGGACTCTGACTCGGATGCCGGGGCTCAGGAGGTGGAGGCTAAGTCTTCCATTAATGTGCCGGCATTGGTTAGGGCGGTGCGGGCCATCCTTCACATTGAGGAGGATGTGCCGGCCCCCAGGTCAAAGTACCCAAATTTTAAGGCGGCCAAAGTAGCTTTGACGGTTTTTCCCCTGTCCGACCAGTTAACGGATCATATGGCAGGGGCCTGGCAGTTGCCCAGCAAGAGGTTCCAACCGCAGAAGCGGTTGGCTTCAAACTATCCGTTTCCGGAGACTCATTGCAGGAAGTGGGAAACTCTGCCTGCCGTGAATTCCCACGTTACCCGCTTAATTAAAAACGGTACGCTGCCTTTGTCGTCTATCTCCTCCCTGAAAGATCCCACGGACAGGAAAGTCAAGACTTGTTTAAAGTCTATCTACTCTCTCTCGGGGGCGGTGGCCCGTCCGTCCATGGCCATCTCTTGGGTGGCTAAGGCCAACGCTTTGGAGGATACCTTTCCGGAAGATGCTCCAGAGATCCAGAGAGCATTGATAGGACAAATGAGGGATGCGGCTTCCTACATTGGGGAAGCATCGTTAGATGCAAGCCTGCTGACCTCTCGGGTGTCGGCTGCAGCTGTGTCGGCGCGTCGGTCCTTGTGGCTGAGGTCTTGGAAAGCTGACACTCACTCCAAAAAGGGCCTGGAGGCCTTACCTTTTAATGGGGAGTTGCTTTTTGGTCCAGACTTGGACAAAATTGTGGATACTCTGGCTAAGTCTAAATCAGCCTTCCTCCCTTGGCTTCTGCACCTACTAAGGTACGGAGCTCTGCCTTTCAGTCCTTTCGGGTTCAGGGCAAGGACCAAAGGTCAGTCCTTCCCAAGGCAGTCGGCGACCAAGGCCGCTTCTACGCCCAAGAAGCAGGCCTGGAGTGCCAGGCGCCCTTCTTCCAAGCAGGAAGATAAACCTTCTGCCTGATGGGACGGGCCTCTCTGAGTGGGAGGCCGACTTCTTCTATTTGCCCAGTGCTGGCACAATACCACCACGGATGCCTGGGTTCGAGAAGTGGTCTCCCAGGGGTACGCCCTGTCTTTTCGGCACAGACCACCCCAGCAGTTTTTCTGCACGAGTCCTTCTCAGGATACGAAAAAGACTTTACAGATTCAGGAAGCTATAGAGTCCGTGCTGAAAGCAGGGGTCATTGTTCCCGTTCCTCAATTACAACGAGGGACGGGGTACTATTCTTCTCTGTTTATGGTGCAGAAACCCAATGGTTCTCATCGCCCTATCCTCAACTTGAAGTCTCTGAACAAATTTCTCAGAGTTCCCAAGTTCAGGATGGAAATGTTACATTCCATCATTCTGGCGATGGAACCGAGGGATTACATGGTGTCCCTGGATATCCAGGACGCCTACCTCCATGTTCCGATAGCACCTTCGCACCAGCGGTATCTGAGGTTCGCTATCTGTCAACATAATTTTCAGTTCCGGGCGCTACCCTTTGGCCTCTCCACGGCACCGAGGGTGTTCACGAAGATTATGGCGGTCATGGCCGCACATCTTCGGAACCAGAATGTACGGCTGCTGCCGTATCTGGACGACCTCCTGTTGCTGGCGAGCTCCCCGGAGGTACTGTTTCAACATCTCCACCTGACAATCGCTTGCCTGCAAGCGCACGGGTGGCTGATAAATTGGAAAAAGTCCTCCCTGATTCCATCACAGCGGATGGTTCATTTGGGAGCCCTGCTGGATTCGCGTCAGCAAAGGATCTTCCTGACTCCGGAGAAGGTCTCCTCCCTGCAGCTGCGGATACGCAGTTGCCTGAGCAGTTGCCGCCTGTCGGTCCATTCGGCTATGAGAGTTCTGGGGTCCATGGTGTCGACATGGTGGAATTTGCCCAGTTCCATTCCCGGCCCCTGCAGGGGCTGATTCTGTTGGAATGGAACGGGTTACCTCACCGGATCCGCTCTCAGATGCTGGTGTTGCCCCCGGAGGTTCGGCAGTCTTTGGCTTGGTGGCTTCAGACAGCGCATTTGGTCGAGGGGTGCCCCTTTTGGATCCCGGACTGGGTCCTACTCACGACGGATGCCAGTCTCCGGGGTTGGGGGGCAGTGACCGGCTCATTATCGCTTCAGGGTCGTTGGTCCGCGGAAGAAGCACTTCTCCCCATCAACATCCTGGAACTGCGGGCAGTATACAGCGCCCTGCAGTCGTCCGGCCCCGCTCTTCACGGAAGGGCGGTTCAGGTGCAGTCCGACAACGCCACCACGGTGGCGTACATCAACCACCAAGGAGGAACTCGCAGTCGGGCAGCGATGTCGGAGGTGTCTCGCATTCTTGCTTGGGCGGAGTGTCACATTCCAGCGATCTCGGCAGTCTTCATTCCCGGAGTCCTCAATTGGGAGGCGGACTTCCTCAGCCGTCAAGACGTGCATCCCGGGGAATGGTCGCTTCACCCAGAGGTGTTTCAGCTACTCGTGGACAGGTGGGGGCTGCCGGAGCTGGACATGATGGCCTCCCGTCACAATCACAAGTTTACGGGTCAAGGACAAGAGACGCAGGCGCCTGTCTGGTAGACGCGCTGTCGGTGAAATGGATGTTTCACCTGGCGTATCCGTTTCCTCCGATATCCCTGCTTCCTCGGGTTCTGCGGAAATTCAAGCAGGACGGCGGCACGCTCGTGTTGGTAGCTCCGGCGTGGCCCAGACGTCCTTGGTACTCCGATCTGCAGGGCCTCTCCATCGACGCTCCGTACCTTCTCCCTCAGCGTCGGGACCTGTTGTCTCAAGGGCCCTGCCTTTACCCGGATCTGGGTCGGCTGTCTTTGACGGCGAGGCTCTTGAGACAGCCGTCTTGAGGTCTAGGGGTTTCTCCAGTTCGGTTATTGGTACCATGCTTAGGGCACGCAAGCCTGCTTCCGCACGGATTTACCACAGGGTGTGGCGCACTTATTTTCAGTGGTGTGAATCCAGAAACTATGATCCGCAGGTGTCCCGGGTTTCCAGAATCTTGGAGTTTCTTCAATCGGGTTTGGACCTCGGCTTACGCCTGGCCTCTCTGAAGGTTCATGTGTCTGCTTTGTCCGTGTGGTTTCAGCGACGGATTGCTACACTACCGGATGTTCACACCTTTTGCCAGGGTGTTCTCAGGATCCAGCCTCCCTTCGTGCCTCCGGTGGCTCCTTGGGACTTGGCGGTGGTGCTATGGGTCTTACAGGGTCCTCCTTTTGAGCCGCTTGAGTCGGTGGAACTCAAGTGGCTGACGTTTAAGACCGTTTTTCTCCTGGCAGGAGGGTGTCAGAATTGGGGGGCACTTTCCTGTCGCCCTCCTTTTCTGATTTTTCACCAGGACAGAGCGGTGCTCCGCACTCGTCTGGAGTTTTTGCCCAAAGTGGTCTCCAAGTTCCACATTAATCAGGAACTTGTTGTGCCAGCTTTTCAGTCACCTGATCTTTCAGCTGGTGAGGCTTCCTTAGATGTAGATGTAGTCCGGGCACTTAGAATCTATGTGGACCGGACTGCTTCGGTTAGGTAGTCGGATTCATTGTTTGTCCTCTTCGGTTTTCACAAGAGGGGTTGGCCTGCCAACAAGCAAACGTTAGTCCGTTGGCTTCGTTCAGTTATTTGTGAGGCTTATGCACAGGAGGGTTTACCTGTGCCAGCCTCTGTTAAGGCTCATTCCACTCGTTCTGTGGGTCCCTCTTGGGCTGCTAGACGTGGTGCCTCCGCTGTTCAGCTGTGTAAGGCAGCCACTTGGTCTTCAATTCAAACGTTTTTGAGGTTCTATGCATTTGACACCTTCGCCTCTCAGGATGCATCCTTCGGGCGCCGGGTGCTCCTTTCAGCACAGGAGCGTCCCCGCCCTTAGTTGAACTGCTTTGGGACATCCCCAAGGTCAACCCTGTGGACCCCCTATGGACCCTGAAGTAGAAAACAAGAGATATGGTAAGAACTTACCTTTGTTATCTGTGTTTCTACGAAGTCCATAGGGTCCACAGGGCGCCCGCCCTGACGCACCTGGCTTCATATGGGCTGTGTGGCTGGTCACTGGTTTTTCCGTCTCCCATTTACGTGAGTATGGTTTCTTGTGTGTTCCAGTCTTCCTTCTCTCTGTTTAGTCTCCTCCTCCGGCCTTGGCTGCTTACCAACTGAGGTGCCTGTGGTTCGGAGGCGGGGTATAGAGGAGGACGGACCCAAGTGCATCCTGGGAGCAGCAATGTTTTAACTGCGTGGTGCCCATGGATCCAGATCCAGCTATACCCCAAGGTCAACCCTGTGGACCCTATGGACTTCGTAGAAACAGAGATAACAAAGGTAAGTTCTTACCATATCTCTTGTTATTTGAGGGTGGTTTTGCCAAAAAACAGAACACTGGGGTCCGTGCACATCTCTAGGGGGATGGTCATTTAGAAACAGTCAAAGATCGACAGGGGTTTCAGTGTAAACATCAAACCTGACCTTTAGTAAATACTATCAGTTTTACATTGAAAATGCCATCTAGTAAATTTAGCCTGCTGACTTTTCGATCTCCCTGTATCAGTTCATTGTGACAGTCCCCTGCTCATACATATAGTATAGTCAGAATGGGGAGGGGAGGGTCACACACTGAGAACAGCAGGAAATTCTCCCTGTTACACTGTATACTTGTCATTACCTGAGAGCTCAGCTCCGACAGTGCAGGGAGATCAGGGACCGTGTTACACACAGACAGGGAGAGGAGTGACACAAGGAACAGATGAGGTGACACATAATTCTCCCTGTTACACTGTATAGATTATATACCTGTCATTACCTGAGAGCTCAGCTCCGTCAGTGCAGGGAGATCTGGGACCGTGTTATACACAGACAGGGAGAGGAGTGACACAAGGAACAGATCAGGTGACACATAATTCTCCCTGTTACACTGTATACATTATATACTTGTCATTACCTGAGAGCTCAGCTCCGTCAGTGCAGGGAGATCAGGGACCGTGTTATACACAGACAGGGAGAGGAGTGACACAAGGAACAGATCAGGTGACACATAATGATCTCTCTCTGTATAACTCTTACATTCCTTACACAACTGTCCCAGCGATCTCTGTCTGTACAGCGGACCTGTCACCTACACATTGGAGCAGACACCATATAATCTGACAGCTGTATTGTTTATTTCGTACTCACTATTTACAAGACTGCAGCCTCTGGGGCAGCTATGAATATTCATGAGTATTAATGAGAGGAGGGAGCAGCCCATGTACTGGCAGACACACCCTGTGACATCATAGGGATGCGGAGTTCACAGGAGAATATTGTCCCAGGAACTTCTGTCTCTACCAAGAGCTGCAGTAATTTACATAACTGAGGGTCCTATTTATCATTCAATATTTGCAGCATATCCCCCGAAAATAGGTACCTGCAGATATTAAGTATCACCCCAATCTACCATGGACAGACGGCAGTACATATCTCTGATAACTGCTGCGGCCTATCCATTTCAGACACCAGCCACAACCTCCATGAGCATCTATGGGGGATGGAAAGCGGACAGATTTACCAAGCTCCAGAATGCAAAACAAAGATGATGAAACAAACATTTCCAATTGTAATTCATCTGTCCATAAGACCATTTTCCAGTCCTCAGTAGCCACTAGTGGTGCTCCGTGGCCCAGACAAGCCTCTGATCATTGCTGCAGCACAGCGTTAGTCCTTAGCCCAGTACTTGTTCCCTGAAAAAGTCTTTTTTGAAATGCACTTTCATTTCAGTTGTTGCTATAACCTAAACTATTCTTATTGTTTTATTTGTGTGTTTACCTCAGTCTACAGCTTACCTTTGTATTATTTCAGGTTATTCACCGGACTTTAATTAAAACACTGGAAGTGTAGGTGTGCTCTAAAGCTGGGCAACCACTATACAATTATCTGTCAGATATCTGTCCAATCTGGCTGGCTGGAATGGAAACCTGGTAATGTATGGGAGCAAATGACAATTGTCCATTTGCTCAGTCACAAACACTGGAAATAGCCAAAAATGGTCGTTCAGACAAATTGGTTAAGAACACAAATGTAAAAAATTAATACATTTTTTGTCCTTTTTTCGGTGTTTAAAACTATATGATGGATTGTCATTTGCTCCTATACATTACCAGATTTTCATTCCAACCAGCCAGATTGGGCAGATATCAGACAGATAATTGTATAGTGGATGCCCAGCATAACAATTCTGTATGGTAATGTATATAGGATCCTGTAGTGAGTATTTAATCCGGCTCTGGAGACCTGAATCCCCCGGCTGTGTTCTGACCTGTACACTGCCCTATTTATAGGAACCCTCCTACTCCTGCCATCTCTGTCATTACGTCCCTGCATCATACTGATGTACTTTTTCTCTCTCCTCCTCTATAGAATGCCGGAGAGGAGATGCAGGGGGTAGTGATGGGGACAGGGCCAAACAATTCCCGGCATTAAATCCCACGGCGGTGGGCAAATATGAAACAAATCATACGTCGGTGAAGACGGGGCAGGGCCACAGGAAACAATTTCCATAGATTAGAATCGTATTGGACATGCCTCCTCCCCACGACAGAGAAACTATTGCTGGCTATACAGTAGTAACTGCTGACATCACAGAGGCACTATTGCTGGCTACACAGTAGTAACTGCTGACATCACAGAGACACTATTGCTGGCTATACAGTAGTAACTGCTGACATCACAGAGACACTATTGCTGGCTATACAGTAGTAACTGCTGACATCACAGAGACACTATTGCTGGCTATACAGTAGTAACTGCTGACATCACAGAGACACTATTGCTGGCTATACAGTAGTAGCTGCTGACATCACAGAGACACTATTGCTGGCTATACAGTAGTAACTGCTGACATCACAGAGACACTATTGCTGGCTACACAGTAGTAACTGCTGACATCACAGAGGCACCATTGCTGGCACTGCTGACATCACAGAGACACTATTGCTGGCTATACAGTAGTAGCTGCTGACATCACAGAGGCACCATTGCTGGCACTGCTGACATCACAGAGACACTATTGCTGGCTATACAGTAGTAGCTGCTGACATCACAGAGGCACTATTGCTGGCTACACAGAAGTAACTGCTGACATCACAGAGGCACTATTGCTGGCTACACAGTAGTAACTGCTGACATCACAGAGGCACTATTGCTGGCTATACAGTAGAAACTGCTGACATCACAGAGGCACCATTGCTGGCAATGCTGACATCACAGAGACACTATTGCTGGCTATACAGTAGTAACTGCTGATATCACAGAGACACTATTGCTGGCTAAACAGTAGTAACTGCTGACATCACAGAGGCACTATTGCTGGCTATACAGTAGTAACTGCTGACATCACAGAGGCACCATTGCTGGCAATGCTGACATCACAGAGACACTATTGCTGGCTATACAGTAGTAACTGCTGACATCACAGAGACACTATTGCCGGCTATACAGTAGTAGCTGCTGACATCACAGAGGCACTATTGCCGGCTATACAGTAGTAACTGCTGACATCACAGAGGCACTAATGCCGGCTATACAGTAGTAGCTGCTGACACCACAGAGGCACTATTGCCGGCTATACAGTAGTAACTGCTGACACCACAGAGGCACTATTGCCGGCTATACAGTAGTAACTGCTGACACCACAGAGGCACTATTGCCGGCTATACCGTAGTAACTGCTGACATCACAGAGGCACTATTGCCGGCTACACAGTAGTAACTGCTGACATCACAGAGGCACTGTTGCTGGCTATACAGTAGTAACTGCTGACATCACAGAGGCACTATTGCCGGCTATACAGTAGTAACTGCTGACACCACAGAGACACTATTGCTGGCTATACAGTAGTAACTGCTGACATCACAGAGGCACTATTGCAGGCTATACAGTAGTAACTGCTGACATCACAGAGGCACTATTGCTGGCTATACAGTAGTAACTGCTGACATCACAGAGGCACTATTGCTGGCTATACAGTAGTAACTGCTGACATTACAGAGGCACTATTGCTGGCTATACAGTAGTAACTGCTGACATCACAGAGGCACTATTGCTGGCTATACAGTAGTAACTGCTGACATCACAGAGGCATCACAGAGGCACTATTGCTGGCTATACAGTAGAAGCTGCAGACATCACAGAGGCACTATTGCTGGCTATACAGTAGTAACTGCTGACATCACAGAGGCACTATTGCTGGCTATACAGTAGTAGCTGCTGACACCACAGAGGCACTATTGCCGGCTATACAGTAGTAACTGCTGACACCACAGAGGCACTATTGCCGGCTATACAGTAGTAACTGCTGACACCACAGAGGCACTATTGCCGGCTATACCGTAGTAACTGCTGACATCACAGAGGCACTATTGCCGGCTACACAGTAGTAACTGCTGACATCACAGAGGCACTGTTGCTGGCTATACAGTAGTAACTGCTGACATCACAGAGGCACTATTGCCGGCTATACAGTAGTAACTGCTGACACCACAGAGACACTATTGCTGGCTATACAGTAGTAACTGCTGACATCACAGAGGCACTATTGCAGGCTATACAGTAGTAACTGCTGACATCACAGAGGCACTATTGCTGGCTATACAGTAGTAACTGCTGACATCACAGAGGCACTATTGCTGGCTATACAGTAGTAACTGCTGACATTACAGAGGCACTATTGCTGGCTATACAGTAGTAACTGCTGACATCACAGAGGCACTATTGCTGGCTATACAGTAGTAACTGCTGACATCACAGAGGCATCACAGAGGCACTATTGCTGGCTATACAGTAGAAGCTGCAGACATCACAGAGGCACTATTGCTGGCTATACAGTAGTAACTGCTGACATCACAGAGGCACTATTGCTGGCTATACAGTAGTAACTGCTGACATCACAGAGGCACTAATGCTGGCTATACAGTAGTAGCTGCTGACATCACAGAGGCACTATTACTGGCTATACAGTAGTAGCTGCTGACATCACAGAGGCCCTATTGCTGGCTATACAGTAGTAACTGCTGACATCACAGAGGCCCTATTGCTGGCTATACAGTAGTAACTGCTGACATCACAGAGGCCCTATTGCTGGCTATACAGTAGTAGCTGCTGACATCACAGAGGCACTATTGCTGGCTATGCAGTAGTAGCTGCTTACATCACAGAGGCACTATTGCTGGCTATACAGTAGTAACTGCTGACATCACAGAGGCACTATTGCTGGCTATACAGTAGTAACTGCTGACATCACAGAGACACTATTGCTGGCTATACAGTAGTAACTGACATTACAGAGGCACTATTGCTGGCTATACAGTAGTAGCTGCTGACATCACAGAGACACTATTGCTGGCTATACAGTAGTAACTGCTGACATCACAGAGACACTATTGCTGGCTACACAGTAGTAACTGCTGACATCACAGAGGCACCATTGCTGGCACTGCTGACATCACAGAGACACTATTGCTGGCTATACAGTAGTAGCTGCTGACATCACAGAGACACTATTGCTGGCTATACAGTAGTAACTGCTGACATCACAGAGGCACTATTGCTGGATATACAGTAGTAACTGCTGACATCACAGAGACACTATTGCTGGCTATACAGTAGTAACTGCTGACATCACAGAGACACTATTGCTGGCTACACAGTAGTAACTGCTGACATCACAGAGGCACCATTGCTGGCACTGCTGACATCACAGAGACACTATTGCTGGCTATACAGTAGTAGCTGCTGACATCACAGAGGCACTATTGCTGGCTACACAGTAGTAACTGCTGACATCACAGAGGCACTATTGCTGGCTATACAGTAGTACCTGCTGACATCACAGAGGCACTATTGCTGGCTATACAGTAGTACCTGCTGACATCACAGAGGCCCTATTGCTGGCTACACAGTAGTAACTGCTGACATCACAGAGGCACCATTGCTGGCACTGCTGACATCACAGAGACACTATTGCTGGCTATACAGTAGTAGCTGCTGACATCACAGAGGCACTATTGCTGGCTATACAGTAGTAACTGCTGACATCACAGAGACACTATTGCTGGCTATACAGTAGTAGCTGCTGACATCACAGAGACACTATTGCTGGCTATACAGTAGTAGCTGCTGACATCACAGAGACACTATTGCTGACTATACAGTAGTAACTGCTGACATCACAGAGACACTATTGCTGGCTATACAGTAGTAACTGCTGACATTACAGAGGCACTATTGCTGGCTATACAGTAGTAACTGCTGACATCACAGAGACACTATTGCTGACTATACAGTAGTAGCTGCTGACATCACAGAGGCACTATTGCTGGCTATACAGTAGTAACTGCTGACATCACAGAGACACTATTGCTGGCTATACAGTAGTAACTGCTGACATCACAGAGACACTATTGCTGGCTATACAGTAGTAGCTGCTGACATCACAGAGGCACTATTGCTGGTTATACAGTAGTACCTGCTGACATCACAGAGGCACTATTGCCGGCTATACAGTAGTAACTGCTGACACCACAGAGGCACTATTGCTGGCTAAACAGTAGTACCTGCTGACATCACAGAGGCACTATTGCTGGCTATACAGTAGTAACTGCTGACATCACAGAGACACTATTGCTGGCTATACAGTAGTAACTGCTGACGCCACAGAGGCACTATACTATTGCTGGCTATACAGTAGTAACTGCCGACATCACAGAGGCACTATTGCTGGCTATACAGTAGTAACTGCTGACATCACAGAGACACTATTGCTGGCTATACAGTAGTAACTGCTGACATCACAGAGACACTATTGCTGGCTACACAGTAGTAACTGCTGACATCACAGAGGCACCATTGCTGGCACTGCTGACATCACAGAGACACTATTGCTGGCTATACAGTAGTAGCTGCTGACATCACAGAGGCACTATTGCTGGCTACACAGTAGTAACTGCTGACATCACAGAGGCACTATTGCTGGCTATACAGTAGTAACTGCTGACATCACAGAGACACTATTGCTGGCTACACAGTAGTAACTGCTGACATCACAGAGACACTATTGCTGGCTATACAGTAGTAACTGCTGACATCACAGAGACACTATTGCTGGCTACACAGCAGTAACTGCTGACATCACAGAGGCACCATTGCTGGCACTGCTGACATCACAGAGACACTATTGCTGGCTATACAGTAGTAGCTGCTGACATCACAGAGGCACTATTGCTGGCTACACAGTAGTAACTGCTGATATCACAGAGGCACTATTGCTGGCTATACAGTAGTACCTGCTGACATCACAGAGACACTATTGCTGGCTATACAGAAGTAACTGCTGACATCACAGAGACACTATTGCTGGCTACACAGTAGTAACTGCTGACATCACAGAGACACTATTGCTGGCTACACAGTAGTAACTGCTGACATCACAGAGGCACCATTGCTGGCACTGCTGACATCACAGAGACACTATTGCTGGCTATACAGTAGTAGCTGCTGACATCACAGAGGCACTATTGCTGGCTACACAGTAGTAACTGCTGACATCACAGAGGCACTATTGCAGGCTATACCGTAGTAACTGCTGACATCATAGAGGCACTATTGCTGGCTATACAGTAGTAACTGCTGACATCACAGAGGAACTATTGCCGGCTATACCGTAGTAACTGCTGACATCACAGAGGCACTATTGCTGGCTATACAGTAGTAACTGCTGACATCACAGAGGCACCATTGCTGGCAATGCTGACATCACAGAGACACTATTGCTGGCTATACAGTAGTAACTGCTGATATCACAGAGACACTATTGCTGGCTAAACAGTAGTAACTGCTGACATCACAGAGACACTAATGCTGGCTATACAGTTGTACCTGCTGACATCACAGAGACACTATTGCTGGCTATACAGTAGTAACTGCTGACATCACAGAGACACTATTGCTGGCTATACAGTAGTAACTGCTGACATCACAGAGACACTATTGCTGGCTATACAGTAGTAACTGCTGACATCACAGAGACACTATTGCTGGCTATACAGTAGTAGCTGCTGACATCACAGAGACACTATTGCTGACTATACAGTAGTAACTGCTGACATCACAGAGACACTATTGCTGACTATACAGTAGTAGCTGCTGACATCACAGAGGCACTATTGCTGGCTATACAGTAGTAACTGCTGACATCACAGAGACACTATTGCTGGCTATACAGTAGTAACTGCTGACATCACAGAGACACTATTGCTGGCTATACAGTAGTAGCTGCTGACATCACAGAGGCACTATTGCTGGTTATACAGTAGTACCTGCTGACATCACAGAGGCACTATTGCTGGCTATACAGTAGTACCTGCTGACATCACAGAGGCCCTATTGCTGGCTATACAGTAGTACCTGCTGACATCACAGAGGCACTATTGCTGGCTATACAGTAGTACCTGCTGACATCACAGAGGCCCTATTGCTGGCTACACAGTAGTAACTGCTGACATCACAGAGGCACCATTGCTGGCACTGCTGACATCACAGAGACACTATTGCTGGCTATACAGTAGTAGCTGCTGACATCACAGAGGCACTATTGCTGGCTACACAGTAGTAACTGCTGACATCACAGAGGCACTATTGCTGGCTATACAGTAGTACCTGCTGACATCACAGAGGCACTATTGCTGGCTATACAGTAGTACCTGCTGACATCACAGAGGCCCTATTGCTGGCTACACAGTAGTAACTGCTGACATCACAGAGGCACCATTGCTGGCACTGCTGACATCACAGAGACACTATTGCTGGCTATACAGTAGTAGCTGCTGACATCACAGAGGCACTATTGCTGGCTATACAGTAGTAACTGCTGACATCACAGAGACACTATTGCTGGCTATACAGTAGTAGCTGCTGACATCACAGAGACACTATTGCTGGCTATACAGTAGTAGCTGCTGACATCACAGAGACACTATTGCTGACTATACAGTAGTAACTGCTGACATCACAGAGACACTATTGCTGGCTATACAGTAGTAACTGCTGACATTACAGAGGCACTATTGCTGGCTATACAGTAGTAACTGCTGACATCACAGAGACACTATTGCTGACTATACAGTAGTAGCTGCTGACATCACAGAGGCACTATTGCTGGCTATACAGTAGTAACTGCTGACATCACAGAGACACTATTGCTGGCTATACAGTAGTAACTGCTGACATCACAGAGACACTATTGCTGGCTATACAGTAGTAGCTGCTGACATCACAGAGGCACTATTGCTGGTTATACAGTAGTACCTGCTGACATCACAGAGGCACTATTGCCGGCTATACAGTAGTAACTGCTGACACCACAGAGGCACTATTGCTGGCTAAACAGTAGTACCTGCTGACATCACAGAGGCACTATTGCTGGCTATACAGTAGTAACTGCTGACATCACAGAGACACTATTGCTGGCTATACAGTAGTAACTGCTGACGCCACAGAGACACTATTGCTGGCTATACAGTAGTAACTGCTGACATCACAGAGACACTATTGCTGGCTATACAGTAGTAACTGCTGACATCACAGAGACACTATTGCTGGCTATACAGTAGTAGCTGCTGACATCACAGAGACACTATTGCTGACTATACAGTAGTAACTGCTGACATCACAGAGACACTATTGCTGACTATACAGTAGTAGCTGCTGACATCACAGAGGCACTATTGCTGGCTATACAGTAGTAACTGCTGACATCACAGAGACACTATTGCTGGCTATACAGTAGTAACTGCTGACATCACAGAGACACTATTGCTGGCTATACAGTAGTAGCTGCTGACATCACAGAGGCACTATTGCTGGTTATACAGTAGTACCTGCTGACATCACAGAGGCACTATTGCTGGCTATACAGTAGTACCTGCTGACATCACAGAGGCCCTATTGCTGGCTATACAGTAGTACCTGCTGACATCACAGAGGCACTATTGCTGGCTATACAGTAGTACCTGCTGACATCACAGAGGCCCTATTGCTGGCTACACAGTAGTAACTGCTGACATCACAGAGGCACCATTGCTGGCACTGCTGACATCACAGAGACACTATTGCTGGCTATACAGTAGTAGCTGCTGACATCACAGAGGCACTATTGCTGGCTACACAGTAGTAACTGCTGACATCACAGAGGCACTATTGCTGGCTATACAGTAGTACCTGCTGACATCACAGAGGCACTATTGCTGGCTATACAGTAGTACCTGCTGACATCACAGAGGCCCTATTGCTGGCTACACAGTAGTAACTGCTGACATCACAGAGGCACCATTGCTGGCACTGCTGACATCACAGAGACACTATTGCTGGCTATACAGTAGTAGCTGCTGACATCACAGAGGCACTATTGCTGGCTATACAGTAGTAACTGCTGACATCACAGAGACACTATTGCTGGCTATACAGTAGTAGCTGCTGACATCACAGAGACACTATTGCTGGCTATACAGTAGTAGCTGCTGACATCACAGAGACACTATTGCTGACTATACAGTAGTAACTGCTGACATCACAGAGACACTATTGCTGGCTATACAGTAGTAACTGCTGACATTACAGAGGCACTATTGCTGGCTATACAGTAGTAACTGCTGACATCACAGAGACACTATTGCTGACTATACAGTAGTAGCTGCTGACATCACAGAGGCACTATTGCTGGCTATACAGTAGTAACTGCTGACATCACAGAGACACTATTGCTGGCTATACAGTAGTAACTGCTGACATCACAGAGACACTATTGCTGGCTATACAGTAGTAGCTGCTGACATCACAGAGGCACTATTGCTGGTTATACAGTAGTACCTGCTGACATCACAGAGGCACTATTGCCGGCTATACAGTAGTAACTGCTGACACCACAGAGGCACTATTGCTGGCTAAACAGTAGTACCTGCTGACATCACAGAGGCACTATTGCTGGCTATACAGTAGTAACTGCTGACATCACAGAGACACTATTGCTGGCTATACAGTAGTAACTGCTGACGCCACAGAGGCACTATACTATTGCTGGCTATACAGTAGTAACTGCCGACATCACAGAGGCACTATTGCTGGCTATACAGTAGTAACTGCTGACATCACAGAGACACTATTGCTGGCTATACAGTAGTAACTGCTGACATCACAGAGACACTATTGCTGGCTACACAGTAGTAACTGCTGACATCACAGAGGCACCATTGCTGGCACTGCTGACATCACAGAGACACTATTGCTGGCTATACAGTAGTAGCTGCTGACATCACAGAGGCACTATTGCTGGCTACACAGTAGTAACTGCTGACATCACAGAGGCACTATTGCTGGCTATACAGTAGTAACTGCTGACATCACAGAGACACTATTGCTGGCTACACAGTAGTAACTGCTGACATCACAGAGACACTATTGCTGGCTATACAGTAGTAACTGCTGACATCACAGAGACACTATTGCTGGCTACACAGCAGTAACTGCTGACATCACAGAGGCACCATTGCTGGCACTGCTGACATCACAGAGACACTATTGCTGGCTATACAGTAGTAGCTGCTGACATCACAGAGGCACTATTGCTGGCTACACAGTAGTAACTGCTGATATCACAGAGGCACTATTGCTGGCTATACAGTAGTACCTGCTGACATCACAGAGACACTATTGCTGGCTATACAGAAGTAACTGCTGACATCACAGAGACACTATTGCTGGCTACACAGTAGTAACTGCTGACATCACAGAGACACTATTGCTGGCTACACAGTAGTAACTGCTGACATCACAGAGGCACCATTGCTGGCACTGCTGACATCACAGAGACACTATTGCTGGCTATACAGTAGTAGCTGCTGACATCACAGAGGCACTATTGCTGGCTACACAGTAGTAACTGCTGACATCACAGAGGCACTATTGCAGGCTATACCGTAGTAACTGCTGACATCATAGAGGCACTATTGCTGGCTATACAGTAGTAACTGCTGACATCACAGAGGAACTATTGCCGGCTATACCGTAGTAACTGCTGACATCACAGAGGCACTATTGCTGGCTATACAGTAGTAACTGCTGACATCACAGAGGCACCATTGCTGGCAATGCTGACATCACAGAGACACTATTGCTGGCTATACAGTAGTAACTGCTGATATCACAGAGACACTATTGCTGGCTAAACAGTAGTAACTGCTGACATCACAGAGACACTAATGCTGGCTATACAGTTGTACCTGCTGACATCACAGAGACACTATTGCTGGCTATACAGTAGTAACTGCTGACATCACAGAGACACTATTGCTGGCTATACAGTAGTAACTGCTGACATCACAGAGACACTATTGCTGGCTATACAGTAGTAACTGCTGACATCACAGAGACACTATTGCTGGCTATACAGTAGTAGCTGCTGACATCACAGAGACACTATTGCTGACTATACAGTAGTAACTGCTGACATCACAGAGACACTATTGCTGACTATACAGTAGTAGCTGCTGACATCACAGAGGCACTATTGCTGGCTATACAGTAGTAACTGCTGACATCACAGAGACACTATTGCTGGCTATACAGTAGTAACTGCTGACATCACAGAGACACTATTGCTGGCTATACAGTAGTAGCTGCTGACATCACAGAGGCACTATTGCTGGTTATACAGTAGTACCTGCTGACATCACAGAGGCACTATTGCTGGCTATACAGTAGTACCTGCTGACATCACAGAGGCCCTATTGCTGGCTACACAGTAGTAACTGCTGACATCACAGAGGCACCATTGCTGGCACTGCTGACATCACAGAGACACTATTGCTGGCTATACAGTAGTAGCTGCTGACATCACAGAGGCACTATTGCTGCCTACACAGTAGTACCTGCTGACATCACAGAGACACTATTGCCGGCTATACAGTAGTAACTGCTGACATCACAGAGGCACTATTGCCGGCAATACAGTAGTAGCTGCTGACATCACAGAGGCACTATTGCCGGCTATACAGTAGTAACTGCTGACACCACAGAGGCACTATTGCCGGCTATACAGTAGTAACTGCTGACACCACAGAGGCACTATTGCCGGCTATACAGTAGTAACTGCTGACACCACAGAGGCACTATTGCCGGCTATACAGTAGTAACTGCTGACACCACAGAGGCACTATTGCCGGATATACAGTAGTAACTGCTGACACCACAGAGGCACTATTGCCGGCTATACAGTAGTACCTGCTGACATCACAGAGACACTATTGCCGGCTATACAGTAGTAACTGCTGACATCACAGAGGCACTACTGCCGGCTATACAGTAGTAGCTGCTGACATCACAGAGGCCCTATTGCTGGCTATACAGTAGTACCTGCTGACATCACAGAGGCACTATTGCTGGCTATACAGTAGTAACTGCTGACATCACAGAGACACTATTGCTGGCTATACAGTAGTAACTGCTGACACCACAGAGGCACTATACTATTGCTGGCTATACAGTAGTAACTGCTGACATCACAGAGGCCCTATTGCTGGCTATACAGTAGTAACTGCTGACATCACAGAGACACTATTGCTGGCTATACAGTAGTAGCTGCTGACATCACAGAGGCCCTATTGCTGGCTATACAGTAGTAACTGCTGACATCACAGAGACACTATTGCTGGCTATACAGTAGTAGCTGCTGACATCACAGAGGCCCTATTGCTGGCTATACAGTAGTAACTGCTGACACCACAGAGGCACTTTTGCCGGCTATACAGTAGTAACTGCTGACACCACAGAGGCACTATTGCCGGCTATACAGTAGTAACTGCTGACACCACAGAGGCACTATTGCCGGCTATACCGTAGTAACTGCTGACATCACAGAGGCACTATTGCCGGCTATACAGTAGTAACTGCTGACATCACAGAGGCACTATTGCTGGCTATACACTAGTAACTGCTGACATCACAGAGGCACTATTGCTGGCTATACAGTAGTACCTGCTGACACCACAGAGGCACTATTGCTGGCTATACAGTAGTAACTGCTGACATCACAGAGGCACTATTGCTGGCTATACAGTAGTAGCTGCTGACACCACAGAGGCACTATTGCTGGCTATACAGTAGTAACTGCTGACATCACAGAGGCACTATTGCTGGCTATACAGTAGTAGCTGCTGACACCACAGAGGCACTATTGCTGGCTATACAGTAGTAACTGCTGACTTCACAGAGGCACTATTGCTGGCACTGCTGACACCACAGAGGCACTATTGCTGGCACTGCTGACATCACAGAGGCACTATTGCCGGCTATACAGTAGTAACTGCTGACATCACAGAGGCACTATTGCCGGCTATACAGTAGTAACTGCTGACATCACAGAGGCACTATTGCTGGCTATACACTAGTAACTGCTGACATCACAGAGGCACTATTGCTGGCTATACAGTAGTACCTGCTGACACCACAGAGGCACTATTGCTGGCTATACAGTAGTAACTGCTGACATCACAGAGGCACTTTTGCTGGCTATACAGTAGTAGCTGCTGACACCACAGAGGCACTATTGCTGGCTATACAGTAGTAACTGCTGACATCACAGAGGCACTATTGCTGGCTATACAGTAGTAGCTGCTGACACCACAGAGGCACTATTGCTGGCTATACAGTAGTAACTGCTGACATCACAGAGGCACTATTGCTGGCACTGCTGACACCACAGAGGCACTATTGCTGGCACTACTGACATCACAGAGGCACTATTGCTGGCTATACAGTAGTAGCTGCTGACACCACAGAGGCACTATTGCTGGCTATACAGTAGTAACTGCTGACATCACAGAGACACTATTGCTGGCTATACAGTAGTAACTGCTGACATCACAGAGGCCCTATTGCTGGCTATACAGTAGTAACTGCTGACATCACAGAGGCCCTATTGCTGGCTATACAGTAGTAACTGCTGACATCACAGAGGCACTATTGCTGGCACTGCTGACACCACAGAGGCACTATTGCCGGCTATACAGTAGTAACTGCTGACACCACAGAGGCACTATTGCTGGCTATACAGTAGTAACTGCTGACATCACAGAGGCACTATTGCTGGCTATACAGTAGTAACTGCTGACATCACAGAGGCACTATTGCTGGCTACACAGTAGTAACTGCTGACATCACAGAGGCACTATTGCTGGCTACACAGTAGTAACTGTTGACATCACAGAGGCACTATTGCTGGCTACACAGTAGTAGCTGCTGACATCACAGAGGCCCTATTGCTGGCTATACAGTAGTAGCTGCTGACATCACAGAGGCACTATTGCTGGCTACACAGTAGTAACTGCTGACATCACAGAGGCACTATTGCTGGCTACACAGTAGTAGCTGCTGACATCACAGAGGCACTATTGCTGGCTACACAGTAGTAGCTGCTGACATCACAGAGGCACTATTGCTGGCTACACAGTAGTAGCTGCTGACATCACAGAGGCACTATTGCTGGCTACACAGTAGTAGCTGCTGACATCACAGAGGCCCTATTGCCGGCTATACCGTAGTAGCTGCTGACATCACAGAGGCCCTATTGCTGGCTATACAGTAGTAACTGCTGACATCACAGAGGCCCTATTGCTGGCTATACAGTAGTAGCTGCTGACATCACAGAGGCCCTATTGCCGGCTATACAGTAGTAACTGCTGACATCACAGAGGCCCTATTGCCGGCTATACAGTAGTAACTGCTGACATCACAGAGGCACTATTGCCGGCTATACAGTAGTAGCTGCTGACATCACAGAGGCACTATTGCCGGCTATACAGTAGTAACTGCTGACATCACAGAGGCCCTATTGCCGGCTATACAGTAGTAGCTGCTGACATCACAGAGGCCCTATTGCCGGCTATACAGTAGTAGCTGCTGACATCACAGAGGCACTATTGCTGGCTACACAGTAGTAACTGCTGACATCGCAGAGGCACAGTATTGCTGGCTATACAGTAGTAACTGCTTACATCACAGAGGCACTATTGCTGGCTATTCAGTAGTAACTGCTGACATCACAGAGGCACTATTGCTGGCTATACAGTAGTAGCTGCTGACATCACAGAGGCACTATTACTGGCTATACAGTAGTAGCTGCTGACATCACAGAGGCCCTATTGCTGGCTATACAGTAGTAACTGCTGACATCACAGAGGCCCTATTGCTGGCTATACAGTAGTAACTGCTGACATCACAGAGGCCCTAATGCTGGCTATACAGTAGTAGCTGCTGACATCACAGAGGCACTATTGCTGGCTATACAGTAGTAGCTGCTTACATCACAGAGGCACTATTGCTGGCTATACAGTAGTAACTGCTGACATCAAAGAGACACTACTGCTGGCTATACAGTAGTAACTGACATTACAGAGGCACTATTGCTGGCTATACAGTAGTAGCTGCTGACATCACAGAGACACTATTGCTGGCTATACAGTAGTAACTGACATTACAGAGGCACTATTGCTGGCTATACAGTAGTAACTGCTGACATCACAGAGGCACTATTGCTGGCTATACAGTAGTAACTGCTGACATCACAGAGGCACTATTGCTGGCTATACAGTAGTAGCTGCTGACATCACAGAGACACTATTGCTGGCTATACAGTAGTAGCTGCTGACATCACAGAGACACTATTGCTGGCTATACAGTAGTAACTGCTGACATCACAGAGGCACTATTGCTGGCTATACAGGAGTAACTGATGACATCACAGAGACACTATTGCTGGCTACACAGTAGTAACTGCTGACATCACAGAGACACTATTGCTGGCTATACAGTAGTAACTGCTGACATCACAGAGACACTATTGCTGGCTACACAGTAGTAACTGCTGACATCACAGAGGCACCATTGCTGGCACTGCTGACATCACAGAGACACTATTGCTGGCTATACAGTAGTAGCTGCTGACATCACAGAGGCACTATTGCTGGCTACACAGTAGTAACTGCTGACATCACAGAGGCACTATTGCTGGCTATACAGTAGTAACTGCTGACATCACAGAGACACTATTGCTGGCTACACAGTAGTAACTGCTGACATCACAGAGACACTATTGCTGGCTATACAGTAGTAACTGCTGACATCACAGAGACACTATTGCTGGCTACACAGTAGTAACTGCTGACATCACAGAGGCACCATTGCTGGCACTGCTGACATCACAGAGACACTATTGCTGGCTATACAGTAGTAGCTGCTGACATCACAGAGGCACTATTGCTGGCTACACAGTAGTAACTGCTGACATCACAGAGGCACTATTGCCGGCTATACCGTAGTAACTGCTGACATCATAGAGGCACTATTGCTGGCTATACAGTAGTAACTGCTGACATCACAGAGGCACTATTGCCGGCTATACAGTAGTAACTGCTGACACCACAGAGGCACTATTGCTGGCTATACAGTAGTAACTTCTGACATCACAGAGGCACTATTGCTGGCTACACAGTAGTAACTGCTGACATCACAGAGGCACTATTGCTGGCTACACAGTAGTAACTGCTGACATCACAGAGGCACTATTGCTGGCAACACAGTAGTAGCTGCTGACATCACAGAGGCCTTATTGCTGGCTATACAGTAGTAGCTGCTGACATCACAGAGGCACTATTGCTGGCTACACAGCAGTAACTGCTGACATCACAGAGGCACTATTGCTGGCTACACAGTAGTAGCTGCTGACATCACAGAGGCACTATTGCTGGCTACACAGTAGTAGCTGCTGACATCACAGAGGCACTATTGCTGGCTATACAGTAGTAGCTGCTGACATCACAGAGGCACTATTGCCGGCTACACAGTAGTAGCTGCTGACATCACAGAGGCCCTATTGCCGGCTATACCGTAGTAGCTGCTGACATCACAGAGGCACTATTGCCGGCTATACCGTAGTAGCTGCTGACATCACAGAGGCCCTATTGCCGGCTATACAGTAGTAGCTGCTGACATCACAGAGGCCCTATTGCTGGCTATACAGTAGTAGCTGCTGACATCACAGAGGCCCTATTGCCGGCTATACAGTAGTAGCTGCTGACATCACAGAGGCCCTATTGCCGGCTATACAGTAGTAGCTGCTGACATCACAGAGGCCCTATTGCTGGCTATACAGTAGTAACTGCTGACATCACAGAGGCCCTATTGCTGGCTATACAGTAGTAACTGCTGACATCACAGAGGCCCTATTGCTGGCTATACAGTAATAACTGCTGACATCACAGAGGCCCTATTGCTGGCTATACAGTAGTAACTGCTGACATCACAGAGGCACTATTGCCGGCTATACAGTAGTAGCTGCTGACATCACAGAGGCACTATTGCCGGCTATACAGTAGTAACTGCTGACATCACAGAGGCCCTATTGCTGGCTATACAGTAGTAGCTGCTGACATCACAGAGGCCCTATTGCTGGCTATACAGTAGTAGCTGCTGACATCACAGAGGCACTATTGCTGGCTACACAGTAGTAACTGCTGACATCGCAGAGGCACAGTATTGCTAGCTATACAGTAGTAACTGCTGACATCGCAGAGGCACTATTGCTGGCTATTCAGTAGTAACTGCTGATATCACAGAGGCACTATTGCTGGCTACACAGTAGTAGCTGCTGACATCACAGAGACACTATTGCTGGCTATACAGTAGTAACTGCTGACATCACAGAGGCACTATTGCTGGCTATACAGTAGTAACTGCTGACATCACAGAGACACTATTGCTGGCTACACAGTAGTAACTGCTGACATCACAGAGACACTATTGCTGACTATACAGTAGTAACTGCTGACATCACAGAGACACTATTGCTGGCTACACAGTAGTAACTGCTGACATCACAGAGGCACCATTGCTGGCACTGCTAACATCACAGAGACACTATTGCTTGCTATACAGTAGTAGCTGCTGACATCACAGAGGCACTATTGCTGGCTACACAGTAGTAACTGCTGACATCACAGAGGCACTATTGCTGGCTATACAGTAGTAACTGCTGACATCACAGAGACACTATTGCTGGCTACACAGTAGTAACTGCTGACATCACAGAGACACTATTGCTGGCTATACAGTAGTAACTGCTGACATCACAGAGACACTATTGCTGGCTACACAGTAGTAACTGCTGACATCACAGAGGCACCATTGCTGGCACTGCTGACATCACAGAGACACTATTGCTGGCTATACAGTAGTAGCTGCTGACATCACAGAGGCACTATTGCTGGCTACACAGTAGTAACTGCTGACATCACAGAGGCACTATTGCTGGCTATACAGTAGTAACTGCTGACATCACAGAGACACTATTGCTGGCTACACAGTAGTAACTGCTGACATCACAGAGACACTATTGCTGGCTATACAGTAGTAACTGCTGACATCACAGAGACACTATTGCTGGCTACACAGTAGTAACTGCTGACATCACAGAGGCACCATTGCTGGCACTGCTGACATCACAGAGACACTATTGCTGGCTATACAGTAGTAGCTGCTGACATCACAGAGGCACTATTGCTGGCTACACAGTAGTAACTGCTGACATCACAGAGGCACTATTGCCGGCTATACCGTAGTAACTGCTGACATCATAGAGGCACTATTGCTGGCTATACAGTAGTAACTGCTGACATCACAGAGGCACTATTGCCGGCTATACAGTAGTAACTGCTGACACCACAGAGGCACTATTGCTGGCTATACAGTAGTAACTTCTGACATCACAGAGGCACTATTGCTGGCTACACAGTAGTAACTGCTGACATCACAGAGGCACTATTGCTGGCTACACAGTAGTAACTGCTGACATCACAGAGGCACTATTGCTGGCAACACAGTAGTAGCTGCTGACATCACAGAGGCCTTATTGCTGGCTATACAGTAGTAGCTGCTGACATCACAGAGGCACTATTGCTGGCTACACAGCAGTAACTGCTGACATCACAGAGGCACTATTGCTGGCTACACAGTAGTAGCTGCTGACATCACAGAGGCACTATTGCTGGCTACACAGTAGTAGCTGCTGACATCACAGAGGCACTATTGCTGGCTATACAGTAGTAGCTGCTGACATCACAGAGGCACTATTGCCGGCTACACAGTAGTAGCTGCTGACATCACAGAGGCCCTATTGCCGGCTATACCGTAGTAGCTGCTGACATCACAGAGGCACTATTGCCGGCTATACCGTAGTAGCTGCTGACATCACAGAGGCCCTATTGCCGGCTATACAGTAGTAGCTGCTGACATCACAGAGGCCCTATTGCTGGCTATACAGTAGTAGCTGCTGACATCACAGAGGCCCTATTGCCGGCTATACAGTAGTAGCTGCTGACATCACAGAGGCACTATTGCTGGCTACACAGTAGTAGCTGCTGACATCACAGAGGCACTATTGCTGGCTACACAGTAGTAGCTGCTGACGTCACAGAGGCACTATTGCTGGCTATACAGTAGTAGCTGCTGACATCACAGAGGCACTATTGCCGGCTACACAGTAGTAGCTGCTGACATCACAGAGGCCCTATTGCCGGCTATACCGTAGTAGCTGCTGACATCACAGAGGCACTATTGCCGGCTATACCGTAGTAGCTGCTGACATCACAGAGGCCCTATTGCCGGCTATACAGTAGTAGCTGCTGACATCACAGAGGCCCTATTGCTGGCTATACAGTAGTAGCTGCTGACATCACAGAGGCCCTATTGCCGGCTATACAGTAGTAGCTGCTGACATCACAGAGGCCCTATTGCCGGCTATACAGTAGTAGCTGCTGACATCACAGAGGCCCTATTGCCGGCTATACAGTAGTAACTGCTGACATCACAGAGGCCCTATTGCTGGCTATACAGTAGTAACTGCTGACATCACAGAGGCCCTATTGCTGGCTATACAGTAATAACTGCTGACATCACAGAGGCCCTATTGCTGGCTATACAGTAGTAACTGCTGACATCACAGAGGCACTATTGCCGGCTATACAGTAGTAGCTGCTGACATCACAGAGGCACTATTGCCGGCTATACAGTAGTAACTGCTGACATCACAGAGGCCCTATTGCTGGCTATACAGTAGTAGCTGCTGACATCACAGAGGCCCTATTGCTGGCTATACAGTAGTAGCTGCTGACATCACAGAGGCACTATTGCTGGCTACACAGTAGTAACTGCTGACATCGCAGAGGCACAGTATTGCTAGCTATACAGTAGTAACTGCTGACATCGCAGAGGCACTATTGCTGGCTATTCAGTAGTAACTGCTGATATCACAGAGGCACTATTGCTGGCTACACAGTAGTAGCTGCTGACATCACAGAGACACTATTGCTGGCTATACAGTAGTAACTGCTGACATCACAGAGGCACTATTGCTGGCTATACAGTAGTAACTGCTGACATCACAGAGACACTATTGCTGGCTACACAGTAGTAACTGCTGACATCACAGAGACACTATTGCTGACTATACAGTAGTAACTGCTGACATCACAGAGACACTATTGCTGGCTACACAGTAGTAACTGCTGACATCACAGAGGCACCATTGCTGGCACTGCTAACATCACAGAGACACTATTGCTTGCTATACAGTAGTAGCTGCTGACATCACAGAGGCACTATTGCTGGCTACACAGTAGTAACTGCTGACATCACAGAGGCACTATTGCTGGCTATACAGTAGTAACTGCTGACATCACAGAGACACTATTGCTGGCTACACAGTAGTAACTGCTGACATCACAGAGACACTATTGCTGGCTATACAGTAGTAACTGCTGACATCACAGAGACACTATTGCTGGCTACACAGTAGTAACTGCTGACATCACAGAGGCACCATTGCTGGCACTGCTGACATCACAGAGACACTATTGCTGGCTATACAGTAGTAGCTGCTGACATCACAGAGGCCCTATTGCTGGCTATACAGTAGTAGCTGCTGACATCACAGAGGCCCTATTGCTGGCTATACAGTAGTAGCTGCTGACATCACAGAGGCCCTATTGCCGGCTATACAGTAGTAACTGCTGACATCACAGAGACCCTATTGCCGGCTATACAGTAGTAACTGCTGACATCACAGAGACACTATTGCTGGCTATACAGTAATAACTGCTGACATCACAGAGGCCCTATTGCTGGCTATACAGTAGTAACTGCTGACATCACAGAGGCCCTATTGCCGGCTATACAGTAGTAACTGCTGACATCACAGAGGCCCTATTGCCGGCTATACAGTAGTAACTGCTGACATCACAGAGGCACTATTGCCGGCTATACAGTAGTAGCTGCTGACATCACAGAGGCACTATTGCCGGCTATACAGTAGTAACTGCTGACATCACAGAGGCCCTATTGCCGGCTATACAGTAGTAACTGCTGACATCACAGAGGCCCTATTGCTGGCTATACAGTAGTAGCTGCTGACATCACAGAGGCCCTATTGCTGGCTACACAGTAGTAGCTGCTGACATCACAGAGGCACTATTGCTGGCTACACAGTAGTAACTGCTGACATCACAGAGGCACAGTATTGCTGGCTATACAGTAGTAACTGCTGACATCACAGAGGCACTATTGCTGGCTATTCAGTAGTAACTGCTGACATCACAGAGGCACTATTGCTGGCTATTCAGTAGTAACTGCTGACATCACAGAGGCACTGTTGCTGGCTATACAGTAGTAGCTGCTGACATCACAGAGGCACTATTACTGGCTATACAGTAGTAGCTGCTGACATCACAGAGGCCCTATTGCTGGCTATACAGTAGTAACTGCTGACATCACAGAGGCCCTATTGCTGGCTATACAGTAGTAACTGCTGACATCACAGAGGCCCTATTGCTGGCTATACAGTAGTAGCTGCTGACATCACAGAGGCACTATTGCTGGCTATACAGTAGTAGCTGCTTACATCACAGGCACTATTGCTGGCTATACAGTAGTAACTGCTGACATCACAGAGACACTATTGCTGGCTATACAGTAGTAACTGACATTACAGAGGCACTATTGCTGGCTATACAGTAGTAGCTGCCGACATCACAGAGACACTATTGCTGGCTATACAGTAGTAGCTGCTGACATCACAGAGACACTATTGCTGGCTATACAGTAGTAACTGCTGACACCACAGAGGCACTATTGCTGGCTATACAGTAGTAACTGCTGACATCACAGAGACACTATTGCTGGCTACACAGTAGTAACTGCTGACATCACAGAGACACTATTGCTGGCTATACAGTAGTAACTGCTGACATCACAGAGGCACTATTGCTGGCTATACAGTAGTAGCTGCTTACATCACAGAGGCACTATTGCTGGCTATACAGTAGTAACTGCTGACATCACAGAGACACTATTGCTGGCTATACAGTAGTAACTGACATTACAGAGGCACTATTGCTGGCTATACAGTAGTAGCTGCTGACATCACAGAGACACTATTGCTGGCTATACAGTAGTAACTGACATTACAGAGGCACTATTGCTGGCTATACAGTAGTAACTGACATTACAGAGGCACTATTGCTGGCTATACAGTAGTAGCTGCTGACATCACAGAGACACTATTGCTGGCTATACAGTAGTAACTGCTGACATCACAGAGGCACTATTGCTGGCTATACAGTAGTAACTGATGACATCACAGAGACACTATTGCTGGCTACACAGTAGTAACTGCTGACATCACAGAGACACTATTGCTGGCTATACAGTAGTAACTGCTGACATCACAGAGACACTATTGCTGGCTACACAGTAGTAACTGCTGACATCACAGAGGCACCATTGCTGGCACTGCTGACATCACAGAGACACTATTGCTGGCTATACAGTAGTAGCTGCTGACATCACAGAGGCACTATTGCTGGCTACACAGTAGTAACTGCTGACATCACAGAGACACTATTGCTGGCTATACAGTAGTAACTGACATTACAGAGGCACTATTGCTGGCTATACAGTAGTAGCTGCTGACATCACAGAGACACTATTGCTGGCTATACAGTAGTAACTGACATTACAGAGGCACTATTGCTGGCTATACAGTAGTAACTGACATTACAGAGGCACTATTGCTGGCTATACAGTAGTAGCTGCTGACATCACAGAGACACTATTGCTGGCTATACAGTAGTAACTGCTGACATCACAGAGGCACTATTGCTGGCTATACAGTAGTAACTGATGACATCACAGAGACACTATTGCTGGCTACACAGTAGTAACTGCTGACATCACAGAGACACTATTGCTGGCTATACAGTAGTAACTGCTGACATCACAGAGGCACTATTGCTGGCTATACAGTAGTAGCTGCTGACATCACAGAGGCACTATTGCTGGCTATACAGTAGTAACTGCTGACATCACAGAGACACTATTGCTGGCTATACAGTAGTAACTGACATTACAGAGGCACTATTGCTGGCTATACAGTAGTAGCTGCTGACATCACAGAGACACTATTGCTGGCTATACAGTAGTAACTGACATTACAGAGGCACTATTGCTGGCTATACAGTAGTAGCTGCTGACATCACAGAGACACTATTGCTGGCTATACAGTAGTAACTGCTGACATCACAGAGGCACTATTGCTGGCTATACAGTAGTAACTGATGACATCACAGAGACACTATTGCTGGCTATACAGTAGTAACTGCTGACATCACAGAGACACTATTGCTGGCTACACAGTAGTAACTGCTGACATCACAGAGGCACCATTGCTGGCACTGCTGACATCACAGAGACACTATTGCTGGCTATACAGTAGTAGCTGCTGACATCACAGAGGCACTATTGCTGGCTACACAGTAGTAACTGCTGACATCACAGAGGCACTATTGCTGGCTATACAGTAGTAACTGCTGACATCACAGAGACACTATTGCTGGCTACACAGTAGTAACTGCTGACATCACAGAGACACTATTGCTGGCTATACAGTAGTAACTGCTGACATCACAGAGACACTATTGCTGGCTACACAGTAGTAACTGCTGACATCACAGAGGCACCATTGCTGGCACTGCTGACATCACAGAGACACTATTGCTGGCTATACAGTAGTAGCTGCTGACATCACAGAGGCACTATTGCTGGCTACACAATAGTAACTGCTGACATCACAGAGACACTATTGCCGGCTATACCGTAGTAACTGCTGACATCATAGAGGCACTATTGCTGGCTATACAGTAGTAACTGCTGACATCACAGAGGAACTATTGCCGGCTATACAGTAGTAACTGCTGACACCACAGAGGCACTATTGCTGGCTATACAGTAGTACCTGCTGACATCACAGAGGCACTATTGCTGGCTATACAGTAGTAACTGCTGACATCACAGAGGCACTATTGCTGGCTATACAGTAGTAACTGCTGACAACACAGAGGCACTATTGCTGGCTATACAGTAGTAACTGATGACATCACAGAGACACTATTGCTGGCTACACAGTAGTAACTGCTGACATCACAGAGACACTATTGCTGGCTATACAGTAGTAACTGCTGACATCACAGAGGCACTATTGCTGGCTATACAGTAGTAGCTGCTGACATCACAGAGGCACTATTGCTGGCTATACAGTAGTAACTGCTGACATCACAGAGACACTATTGCTGGCTATACAGTAGTAACTGACATTACAGAGGCACTATTGCTGGCTATACAGTAGTAGCTGCTGACATCACAGAGACACTATTGCTGGCTATACAGTAGTAACTGACATTACAGAGGCACTATTGCTGGCTATACAGTAGTAGCTGCTGACATCACAGAGACACTATTGCTGGCTATACAGTAGTAACTGCTGACATCACAGAGGCACTATTGCTGGCTATACAGTAGTAACTGATGACATCACAGAGACACTATTGCTGGCTATACAGTAGTAACTGCTGACATCACAGAGACACTATTGCTGGCTACACAGTAGTAACTGCTGACATCACAGAGGCACCATTGCTGGCACTGCTGACATCACAGAGACACTATTGCTGGCTATACAGTAGTAGCTGCTGACATCACAGAGGCACTATTGCTGGCTACACAGTAGTAACTGCTGACATCACAGAGGCACTATTGCTGGCTATACAGTAGTAACTGCTGACATCACAGAGACACTATTGCTGGCTACACAGTAGTAACTGCTGACATCACAGAGACACTATTGCTGGCTATACAGTAGTAACTGCTGACATCACAGAGACACTATTGCTGGCTACACAGTAGTAACTGCTGACATCACAGAGGCACCATTGCTGGCACTGCTGACATCACAGAGACACTATTGCTGGCTATACAGTAGTAGCTGCTGACATCACAGAGGCACTATTGCTGGCTACACAATAGTAACTGCTGACATCACAGAGACACTATTGCCGGCTATACCGTAGTAACTGCTGACATCATAGAGGCACTATTGCTGGCTATACAGTAGTAACTGCTGACATCACAGAGGAACTATTGCCGGCTATACAGTAGTAACTGCTGACACCACAGAGGCACTATTGCTGGCTATACAGTAGTACCTGCTGACATCACAGAGGCACTATTGCTGGCTATACAGTAGTAACTGCTGACATCACAGAGGCACTATTGCTGGCTATACAGTAGTAACTGCTGACAACACAGAGGCACTATTGCTGGCTACACAGTAGTAACTGCTGACATCACAGAGGCACTATTGCTGGCTACACAGTAGTAACTGCTGACATCACAGAGGCACTATTGCTGGCTACACAGTAGTAGCTGCTGACATCACAGAGGCCCTATTGCTGGCTACACAGTAGTAGCTGCTGACATCACAGAGGCACTATTGCTGGCTACACAGTAGTAACTGCTGACATCACAGAGGCACTATTGCTGGCTACACAGTAGTAGCTGCTGACATCACAGAGGCACTATTGCTGGCTACACAGTAGTAGCTGCTGACATCACAGAGGCACTATTGCTGGCTATACAGTAGTAACTGCTGACATCACAGAGGCACTATTGCTGGCTATACAGTAGTAGCTGCTGACATCACAGAGACACTATTGCTGGCTATACAGTAGTAACTGCTGACATCACAGAGGCACTATTGCTGGCTATACAGTAGTAACTGATGACATCACAGAGACACTATTGCTGGCTACACAGTAGTAACTGCTGACATCACAGAGGCACCATTGCTGGCACTGCTGACATCACAGAGACACTATTGCTGGCACTGCTGACATCACAGAGACACTATTGCTGGCTATACAGTAGTAACTGCTGACATCACAGAGGCACCATTGCTGGCACTGCTGACATCACAGAGGCACCATTGCTGGCACTGCTGACATCACAGAGACACTATTGCTGGCTATACAGTAGTAGCTGCTGACATCACAGAGGCACTATTGCTGGCTACACAATAGTAACTGCTGACATCACAGAGACACTATTGCCGGCTATACCGTAGTAACTGCTGACATCATAGAGGCACTATTGCTGGCTATACAGTAGTAACTGCTGACATCACAGAGGAACTATTGCCGGCTATACAGTAGTAACTGCTGACACCACAGAGGCACTATTGCTGGCTATACAGTAGTACCTGTTGACATCACAGAGGCACTATTGCTGGCTATACAGTAGTAACTGCTGACATCACAGAGGCACTATTGCTGGCTATACAGTAGTAACTGCTGACAACACAGAGGCACTATTGCTGGCTACACAGTAGTAACTGCTGACATCACAGAGGCACTATTGCTGGCTACACAGTAGTAACTGCTGACATCACAGAGGCACTATTGCTGGCTACACAGTAGTAGCTGCTGACATCACAGAGGCCCTATTGCTGGCTACACAGTAGTAGCTGCTGACATCACAGAGGCACTATTGCTGGCTACACAGTAGTAACTGCTGACATCACAGAGGCACTATTGCTGGCTACACAGTAGTAGCTGCTGACATCACAGAGGCACTATTGCTGGCTACACAGTAGTAGCTGCTGACATCACAGAGGCACTATTGCTGGCTATACAGTAGTAACTGCTGACATCACAGAGGCACTATTGCTGGCTATACAGTAGTAGCTGCTGACATCACAGAGACACTATTGCTGGCTATACAGTAGTAACTGCTGACATCACAGAGGCACTATTGCTGGCTATACAGTAGTAACTGATGACATCACAGAGACACTATTGCTGGCTACACAGTAGTAACTGCTGACATCACAGAGACACTATTGCTGGCTATACAGTAGTAACTGCTGACATCACAGAGACACTATTGCTGGCTACACAGTAGTAACTGCTGACATCACAGAGGCACCATTGCTGGCACTGCTGACATCACAGAGACACTATTGCTGGCTATACAGTAGTAGCTGCTGACATCACAGAGGCACTATTGCTGGCTACACAGTAGTAACTGCTGACATCACAGAGGCACTATTGCTGGCTATACAGTAGTAACTGCTGACATCACAGAGACACTATTGCTGGCTACACAGTAGTAACTGCTGACATCACAGAGACACTATTGCTGGCTATACAGTAGTAACTGCTGACATCACAGAGACACTATTGCTGGCTACACAGTAGTAACTGCTGACATCACAGAGGCACCATTGCTGGCACTGCTGACATCACAGAGACACTATTGCTGGCTATACAGTAGTAGCTGCTGACATCACAGAGGCACTATTGCTGGCTACACAGTAGTAACTGCTGACATCACAGAGGCACTATTGCTGGCTATACAGTAGTAACTGCTGACATCACAGAGACACTATTGCTGGCTACACAGTAGTAACTGCTGACATCACAGAGACACTATTGCTGGCTATACAGTAGTAGCTGCTGACATCACAGAGGCACTATTGCTGGCACTGCTGACATCACAGAGACACTATTGCTGGCTATACAGTAGTAGCTGCTGACATCACAGAGGCACTATTGCTGGCTACACAATAGTAACTGCTGACATCACAGAGACACTATTGCCGGCTATACCGTAGTAACTGCTGACATCATAGAGGCACTATTGCTGGCTATACAGTAGTAACTGCTGACATCACAGAGGAACTATTGCCGGCTATACAGTAGTAACTGCTGACACCACAGAGGCACTATTGCTGGCTATACAGTAGTACCTGCTGACATCACAGAGGCACTATTGCTGGCTATACAGTAGTAACTGCTGACATCACAGAGGCACTATTGCTGGCTATACAGTAGTAACTGCTGACATCACAGAGGCACTATTGCTGGCTACACAGTAGTAACTGCTGACATCACAGAGGCACTATTGCTGGCTACACAGTAGTAACTGCTGACATCACAGAGGCACTATTGCTGGCTACACAGTAGTAGCTGCTGACATCACAGAGGCCCTATTGCTGGCTACACAGTAGTAGCTGCTGACATCACAGAGGCACTATTGCTGGCTACACAGTAGTAACTGCTGACATCACAGAGGCACTATTGCTGGCTACACAGTAGTAGCTGCTGACATCACAGAGGCACTATTGCTGGCTACACAGTAGTAGCTGCTGACATCACAGAGGCACTATTGCTGGCTATACAGTAGTAGCTGCTGACATCACAGAGGCACTATTGCTGGCTACACAGTAGTAGCTGCTGACATCACAGAGGCACTATTGCCGGCTATACCGTAGTAGCTGCTGACATCACAGAGGCCCTATTGCCGGCTATACAGTAGTAGCTGCTGACATCACAGAGGCCCTATTGCCGGCTATACAGTAGTAACTGCTGACATCACAGAGGCCCTATTGCTGGCTATACAGTAGTAGCTGCTGACATCACAGAGGCCCTATTGCCGGCTATACAGTAGTAACTGCTGACATCACAGAGACACTATTGCTGGCTATACAGTAGTAACTGCTGATATCACAGAGGCCCTATTGCTGGCTATACAGTAGTAACTGCTGACATCACAGAGGCCCTATTGCTGGCTATACAGTAGTAACTGCTGACATCACAGAGGAACTATTGCTGGCACTGCTGACACCACAGAGGCACTATTGCCGGCTATACAGTAGTAACTGCTGACACCACAGAGGCACTATTGCTGGCTATACAGTAGTAACTGCTGACATCACAGAGGCACTATTGCTGGCTATACAGTAGTAACTGCTGACATCACAGAGGCACTATTGCTGGCTACACAGTAGTAACTGCTGACATCACAGAGGCACTATTGCTGGCTACACAGTAGTAACTGCTGACATCACAGAGGCACTATTGCTGGCTACACAGTAGTAGCTGCTGACATCACAGAGGCCCTATTGCTGGCTATACAGTAGTAGCTGCTGACATCACAGAGGCACTATTGCTGGCTACACAGTAGTAACTGCTGACATCACAGAGGCACTATTGCTGGCTACACAGTAGTAGCTGCTGACATCACAGAGGCACTATTGCTGGCTACACAGTAGTAGCTGCTGACATCACAGAGGCACTATTGCTGGCTACACAGTAGTAGCTGCTGACATCACAGAGGCACTATTGCTGGCTACACAGTAGTAGCTGCTGACATCACAGAGGCCCTATTGCCGGCTATACCGTAGTAGCTGCTGACATCACAGAGGCCCTATTGCTGGCTATACAGTAGCAACTGCTGACATCACAGAGGCCCTATTGCTGGCTATACAGTAGTAGCTGCTGACATCACAGAGGCCCTATTGCCGGCTATACAGTAGTAACTGCTGACATCACAGAGGCACCATTGCTGGCACTGCTGACATCACAGAGACACTATTGCTGGCTATACAGTAGTAGCTGCTGACATCACAGAGGCACTATTGCTGGCTACACAGTAGTAACTGCTGACATCACAGAGGCACTATTGCCGGCTATACCGTAGTAACTGCTGACATCATAGAGGCACTATTGCTGGCTATACAGTAGTAACTGCTGACATCACAGAGGAACTATTGCCGGCTATACAGTAGTAACTGCTGACACCACAGAGGCACTATTGCTGGCTATACAGTAGTACCTGCTGACATCACAGAGGCACTATTGCTGGCTATACAGTAGTAACTGCTGACATCACAGAGGCACTATTGCTGGCTATACAGTAGTAACTGCTGACATCACAGAGGCACTATTGCTGGCTACACAGTAGTAACTGCTGACATCACAGAGGCACTATTGCTGGCTATACAGTAGTAACTGCTGACATCACAGAGGCACTATTGCTGGCTACACAGTAGTAACTGCTGACATCACAGAGGCACTATTGCTGGCTACACAGTAGTAACTGCTGACATCACAGAGGCACTATTGCTGGCTACACAGTAGTAGCTGCTGACATCACAGAGGCCCTATTGCTGGCTACACAGTAGTAGCTGCTGACATCACAGAGGCACTATTGCTGGCTACACAGTAGTAACTGCTGACATCACAGAGGCACTATTGCTGGCTACACAGTAGTAGCTGCTGACATCACAGAGGCACTATTGCTGGCTACACAGTAGCAGCTGCTGACATCACAGAGGCACTATTGCTGGCTATACAGTAGTAGCTGCTGACATCACAGAGGCACTATTGCTGGCTACACAGTAGTAGCTGCTGACATCACAGAGGCCCTATTGCCGGCTATACCGTAGTAGCTGCTGACATCACAGAGGCACTATTGCCGGCTATACCGTAGTAGCTGCTGACATCACAGAGGCCCTATTGCTGGCTATACAGTAGTAGCTGCTGACATCACAGAGGCCCTATTGCCGGCTATACAGTAGTAACTGCTGACATCACAGAGGCCCTATTGCTGGCTATACAGTAGTAACTGCTGACATCACAGAGGCCCTATTGCCGGCTATACAGTAGTAACTGCTGACATCACAGAGACACTATTGCTGGCTATACAGTAGTAACTGCTGACATCACAGAGGCCCTATTGCTGGCTATACAGTAGTAACTGCTTACATCACAGAGGCACTACTGCTGGCTATACAGTAGTAACTGCTGACATCACAGAGGCACTATTGCTGGCACTGCTGACACCACAGAGGCACTATTGCCGGCTATACAGTAGTAACTGCTGACTCCACAGACGCACTATTGCTGGCTATACAGTAGTAACTGCTGACATCACAGAGGCACTATTGCTGGCTATACAGTAGTAACTGCTGACATCACAGAGGCACTATTGCTGGCTACACAGTAGTAACTGCTGACATCACAGAGGCACTATTGCTGGCTACACAGTAGTAACTGCTGACATCACAGAGGCACTATTGCTGGCTACACAGTAGTAGCTGCTGACATCAAAGAGGCCCTATTGCTGGCTATACAGTAGTAGCTGCTGACATCACAGAGGCACTATTGCTGGCTACACAGTAGTAACTGCTGACATCACAGAGGCACTATTGCTGGCTACACAGTAGTAGCTGCTGACATCACAGAGGCACTATTGCTGGCTACACAGTAGTAGCTGCTGACATCACAGAGGCCCTATTGCTGGCTACACAGTAGTAGCTGCTGACATCACAGAGGCACTATTGCTGGCTACACAGTAGTAGCTGCTGACATCACAGAGGCCCTATTGCCGGCTATACCGTAGTAGCTGCTGACATCACAGAGGCCCTATTGCTGGCTATACAGTAGTAACTGCTGACATCACAGAGGCCCTATTGCTGGCTATACAGTAGTAGCTGCTGACATCACAGAGGCCCTATTGCCGGCTATACAGTAGTAACTGCTGACATCACAGAGGCACCATTGCTGGCACTGCTGACATCACAGAGACACTATTGCTGGCTATACAGTAGTAGCTGCTGAAATCACAGAGGCACTATTGCTGGCTACACAGTAGTAACTGCTGACATCACAGAGGCACTATTGCCGGCTATACCGTAGTAACTGCTGACATCATAGAGGCACTATTGCTGGCTATACAGTAGTAACTGCTGACATCACAGAGGCACTATTGCTGGCTACACAGTAGTAACTGCTGACATCACAGAGGCACTATTGCTGGCTACACAGTAGTAACTGCTGACATCACAGAGGCACTATTGCTGGCTACACAGTAGTAACTGCTGACATCACAGAGGCACTATTGCTGGCTACACAGTAGTAACTGCTGACATCACAGAGGCCCTATTGCTGGCTACACAGTAGTAGCTGCTGACATCACAGAGGCCCTATTGCTGGCTATACAGTAGTAACTGCTGACATCACAGAGGCACCATTGCTGGCTACACAGTAGTAACTGCTGACATCACAGAGGCACTATTGCCGGCTATACCGTAGTAACTGCTGACATCACAGAGACACTATTGCTGGCTACACAGTAGTAACTGCTGACATCACAGAGGCACCATTGCTGGCACTGCTGACATCACAGAGACACTATTGCTGGCTATACAGTAGTAGCTGCTGACATCACAGAGGCACTATTGCTGGCTACACAGTAGTAACTGCTGACATCACAGAGGCACTATTGCCGGCTATACCGTAGTAACTGCTGACATCATAGAGGCACTATTGCTGGCTATACAGTAGTAACTGCTGACATCACAGAGGCACTATTGCCGGCTATACAGTAGTAACTGCTGACACCACAGAGGCACTATTGCTGGCTACACAGTAGTAACTGCTGACATCACAGAGGCACTATTGCTGGCTACACAGTATTAACTGCTGACATGACAGAGGCACTATTGCTGGCTACACAGTAGTAACTGCTGACATCACAGAGGCACCATTGCTGGCTACACAGTAGTAGCTGCTGACATCACAGAGGCCCTATTGCTGGCTATACAGTAGTAGCTGCTGACATCACAGAGGCACTATTGCTGGCTACACAGTAGTAGCTGCTGACATCACAGAGGCACTATTGCTGGCTATACAGTAGTAGCTGCTGACATCACAGAGGCACTATTGCTGGCTACACAGTAGTAGCTGCTGACATCACAGAGGCCCTATTGCCGGCTATACCGTAGTAGCTGCTGACATCACAGAGGCACTATTGCCGGCTATACCGTAGTAGCTGCTGACATCACAGAGGCCCTATTGCCGGCTATACAGTAGTAGCTGCTGACATCACAGAGGCCCTATTGCCGGCTATACAGTAGTAGCTGCTGACATCACAGAGGCCCTATTGCCGGCTATACAGTAGTAGCTGCTGACATCACAGAGGCCCTATTGCTGGCTATACAGTAGTAGCTGCTGACATCACAGAGGCCCTATTGCCGGCTATACAGTAGTAGCTGCTGACATCACAGAGGCACTATTGCCGGCTATACAGTAGTAGCTGCTGACATCACAGAGGCACTACTGCTGGCTATACAGTAGTAGCTGCTGACATCACAGAGACACTATTGCTGGCTATACAGTAGTAACTGCTGACATCACAGAGGCACTATTGCTGGCTATACAGTAGTAACTGATGACATCACAGAGACACTATTGCTGGCTACACAGTAGTAACTGCTGACATCACAGAGACACTATTGCTGGCTATACAGTAGTAACTGCTGACATCACAGAGACACTATTGCTGGCTACACAGTAGTAACTGCTGACATCACAGAGGCACCATTGCTGGCACTGCTGACATCACAGAGACACTATTGCTGGCTATACAGTAGTAGCTGCTGACATCACAGAGGCACTATTGCTGGCTACACAGTAGTAACTGCTGACATCACAGAGGCACTATTGCTGGCTATACAGTAGTAACTGCTGACATCACAGAGACACTATTGCTGGCTACACAGTAGTAACTGCTGACATCACAGAGACACTATTGCTGGCTATACAGTAGTAACTGCTGACATCACAGAGACACTATTGCTGGCTACACAGTAGTAACTGCTGACATCACAGAGGCACCATTGCTGGCACTGCTGACATCACAGAGACACTATTGCTGGCTATACAGTAGTAGCTGCTGACATCACAGAGGCACTATTGCTGGCTACACAGTAGTAACTGCTGACATCACAGAGGCACTATTGCTGGCTATACAGTAGTAACTGCTGACATCACAGAGACACTATTGCTGGCTACACAGTAGTAACTGCTGACATCACAGAGACACTATTGCTGGCTATACAGTAGTAGCTGCTGACATCACAGAGGCACTATTGCTGGCACTGCTGACATCACAGAGACACTATTGCTGGCTATACAGTAGTAGCTGCTGACATCACAGAGGCACTATTGCTGGCTACACAATAGTAACTGCTGACATCACAGAGACACTATTGCCGGCTATACCGTAGTAACTGCTGACATCATAGAGGCACTATTGCTGGCTATACAGTAGTAACTGCTGACATCACAGAGGAACTATTGCCGGCTATACAGTAGTAACTGCTGACACCACAGAGGCACTATTGCTGGCTATACAGTAGTACCTGCTGACATCACAGAGGCACTATTGCTGGCTATACAGTAGTAACTGCTGACATCACAGAGGCACTATTGCTGGCTATACAGTAGTAACTGCTGACATCACAGAGGCACTATTGCTGGCTACACAGTAGTAACTGCTGACATCACAGAGGCACTATTGCTGGCTACACAGTAGTAACTGCTGACATCACAGAGGCACTATTGCTGGCTACACAGTAGTAGCTGCTGACATCACAGAGGCCCTATTGCTGGCTACACAGTAGTAGCTGCTGACATCACAGAGGCACTATTGCTGGCTACACAGTAGTAACTGCTGACATCACAGAGGCACTATTGCTGGCTACACAGTAGTAGCTGCTGACATCACAGAGGCACTATTGCTGGCTACACAGTAGTAGCTGCTGACATCACAGAGGCACTATTGCTGGCTATACAGTAGTAGCTGCTGACATCACAGAGGCACTATTGCTGGCTACACAGTAGTAGCTGCTGACATCACAGAGGCCCTATTGCCGGCTATACCGTAGTAGCTGCTGACATCACAGAGGCACTATTGCCGGCTATACCGTAGTAGCTGCTGACATCACAGAGGCCCTATTGCCGGCTATACAGTAGTAGCTGCTGACATCACAGAGGCCCTATTGCCGGCTATACAGTAGTAACTGCTGACATCACAGAGGCCCTATTGCTGGCTATACAGTAGTAGCTGCTGACATCACAGAGGCCCTATTGCCGGCTATACAGTAGTAACTGCTGACATCACAGAGACACTATTGCTGGCTATACAGTAGTAACTGCTGATATCACAGAGGCCCTATTGCTGGCTATACAGTAGTAACTGCTGACATCACAGAGGCCCTATTGCTGGCTATACAGTAGTAACTGCTGACATCACAGAGGAACTATTGCTGGCACTGCTGACACCACAGAGGCACTATTGCCGGCTATACAGTAGTAACTGCTGACACCACAGAGGCACTATTGCTGGCTATACAGTAGTAACTGCTGACATCACAGAGGCACTATTGCTGGCTATACAGTAGTAACTGCTGACATCACAGAGGCACTATTGCTGGCTACACAGTAGTAACTGCTGACATCACAGAGGCACTATTGCTGGCTACACAGTAGTAACTGCTGACATCACAGAGGCACTATTGCTGGCTACACAGTAGTAGCTGCTGACATCACAGAGGCCCTATTGCTGGCTATACAGTAGTAGCTGCTGACATCACAGAGGCACTATTGCTGGCTACACAGTAGTAACTGCTGACATCACAGAGGCACTATTGCTGGCTACACAGTAGTAGCTGCTGACATCACAGAGGCACTATTGCTGGCTACACAGTAGTAGCTGCTGACATCACAGAGGCACTATTGCTGGCTACACAGTAGTAGCTGCTGACATCACAGAGGCACTATTGCTGGCTACACAGTAGTAGCTGCTGACATCACAGAGGCCCTATTGCCGGCTATACCGTAGTAGCTGCTGACATCACAGAGGCCCTATTGCTGGCTATACAGTAGTAACTGCTGACATCACAGAGGCCCTATTGCTGGCTATACAGTAGTAGCTGCTGACATCACAGAGGCCCTATTGCCGGCTATACAGTAGTAACTGCTGACATCACAGAGGCACCATTGCTGGCACTGCTGACATCACAGAGACACTATTGCTGGCTATACAGTAGTAGCTGCTGACATCACAGAGGCACTATTGCTGGCTACACAGTAGTAACTGCTGACATCACAGAGGCACTATTGCCGGCTATACCGTAGTAACTGCTGACATCATAGAGGCACTATTGCTGGCTATACAGTAGTAACTGCTGACATCACAGAGGAACTATTGCCGGCTATACAGTAGTAACTGCTGACACCACAGAGGCACTATTGCTGGCTATACAGTAGTACCTGCTGACATCACAGAGGCACTATTGCTGGCTATACAGTAGTAACTGCTGACATCACAGAGGCACTATTGCTGGCTATACAGTAGTAACTGCTGACATCACAGAGGCACTATTGCTGGCTACACAGTAGTAACTGCTGACATCACAGAGGCACTATTGCTGGCTATACAGTAGTAACTGCTGACATCACAGAGGCACTATTGCTGGCTACACAGTAGTAACTGCTGACATCACAGAGGCACTATTGCTGGCTACACAGTAGTAACTGCTGACATCACAGAGGCACTATTGCTGGCTACACAGTAGTAGCTGCTGACATCACAGAGGCCCTATTGCTGGCTACACAGTAGTAGCTGCTGACATCACAGAGGCACTATTGCTGGCTACACAGTAGTAACTGCTGACATCACAGAGGCACTATTGCTGGCTACACAGTAGTAGCTGCTGACATCACAGAGGCACTATTGCTGGCTACACAGTAGTAGCTGCTGACATCACAGAGGCACTATTGCTGGCTATACAGTAGTAGCTGCTGACATCACAGAGGCACTATTGCTGGCTACACAGTAGTAGCTGCTGACATCACAGAGGCCCTATTGCCGGCTATACCGTAGTAGCTGCTGACATCACAGAGGCACTATTGCCGGCTATACCGTAGTAGCTGCTGACATCACAGAGGCCCTATTGCTGGCTATACAGTAGTAGCTGCTGACATCACAGAGGCCCTATTGCCGGCTATACAGTAGTAACTGCTGACATCACAGAGGCCCTATTGCTGGCTATACAGTAGTAACTGCTGACATCACAGAGGCCCTATTGCCGGCTATACAGTAGTAACTGCTGACATCACAGAGACACTATTGCTGGCTATACAGTAGTAACTGCTGACATCACAGAGGCCCTATTGCTGGCTATACAGTAGTAACTGCTTACATCACAGAGGCCCTACTGCTGGCTATACAGTAGTAACTGCTGACATCACAGAGGCACTATTGCTGGCACTGCTGACACCACAGAGGCACTATTGCCGGCTATACAGTAGTAACTGCTGACTCCACAGACGCACTATTGCTGGCTATACAGTAGTAACTGCTGACATCACAGAGGCACTATTGCTGGCTATACAGTAGTAACTGCTGACATCACAGAGGCACTATTGCTGGCTACACAGTAGTAACTGCTGACATCACAGAGGCACTATTGCTGGCTACACAGTAGTAACTGCTGACATCACAGAGGCACTATTGCTGGCTACACAGTAGTAGCTGCTGACATCACAGAGGCCCTATTGCTGGCTATACAGTAGTAGCTGCTGACATCACAGAGGCACTATTGCTGGCTACACAGTAGTAACTGCTGACATCACAGAGGCACTATTGCTGGCTACACAGTAGTAGCTGCTGACATCACAGAGGCACTATTGCTGGCTACACAGTAGTAGCTGCTGACATCACAGAGGCCCTATTGCTGGCTACACAGTAGTAGCTGCTGACATCACAGAGGCACTATTGCTGGCTACACAGTAGTAGCTGCTGACATCACAGAGGCCCTATTGCCGGCTATACCGTAGTAGCTGCTGACATCACAGAGGCCCTATTGCTGGCTATACAGTAGTAACTGCTGACATCACAGAGGCCCTATTGCTGGCTATACAGTAGTAGCTGCTGACATCACAGAGGCCCTATTGCCGGCTATACAGTAGTAACTGCTGACATCACAGAGGCACCATTGCTGGCACTGCTGACATCACAGAGACACTATTGCTGGCTATACAGTAGTAGCTGCTGAAATCACAGAGGCACTATTGCTGGCTACACAGTAGTAACTGCTGACATCACAGAGGCACTATTGCCGGCTATACCGTAGTAACTGCTGACATCATAGAGGCACTATTGCTGGCTATACAGTAGTAACTGCTGACATCACAGAGGCACTATTGCTGGCTACACAGTAGTAACTGCTGACATCACAGAGGCACTATTGCTGGCTACACAGTAGTAACTGCTGACATCACAGAGGCACTATTGCTGGCTACACAGTAGTAACTGCTGACATCACAGAGGCACTATTGCTGGCTACACAGTAGTAACTGCTGACATCACAGAGGCCCTATTGCTGGCTACACAGTAGTAGCTGCTGACATCACAGAGGCCCTATTGCTGGCTATACAGTAGTAACTGCTGACATCACAGAGGCACCATTGCTGGCTACACAGTAGTAACTGCTGACATCACAGAGGCACTATTGCCGGCTATACCGTAGTAACTGCTGACATCACAGAGACACTATTGCTGGCTACACAGTAGTAACTGCTGACATCACAGAGGCACCATTGCTGGCACTGCTGACATCACAGAGACACTATTGCTGGCTATACAGTAGTAGCTGCTGACATCACAGAGGCACTATTGCTGGCTACACAGTAGTAACTGCTGACATCACAGAGGCACTATTGCTGGCTATACAGTAGTAACTGCTGACATCACAGAGACACTATTGCTGGCTATACAGTAGTAACTGCTGACATCACAGAGACACTATTGCTGGCTATACAGTAGTAGCTGCTGACATCACAGAGGCACTATTGCTGGTTATACAGTAGTACCTGCTGACATCACAGAGGCACTATTGCTGGCTATACAGTAGTACCTGCTGACATCACAGAGGCCCTATTGCTGGCTACACAGTAGTAACTGCTGACATCACAGAGGCACCATTGCAGGCACTGCTGACATCACAGAGACACTATTGCTGGCTATACAGTAGTAGCTGCTGACATCACAGAGGCACTATTGCTGCCTACACAGTAGTAACTGCTGACATCACAGAGACACTATTGCTGGCTACACAGTAGTAACTGCTGACATCACAGAGGCACTATTGCTGGCTATACAGTAGTAGCTGCTGACATCACAGAGGCACTATTACTGGCTATACAGTAGTAGCTGCTGACATCACAGAGGCCCTATTGCTGGCTATACAGTAGTAACTGCTGACATCACAGAGGCCCTATTGCTGGCTATACAGTAGTAACTGCTGACATCACAGAGGCACTATTGCTGGCTATACAGTAGTAGCTGCTTACATCACAGAGGCACTATTGCTGGCTATACAGTAGTAACTGCTGACATCACAGAGACACTATTGCTGGCTATACAGTAGTAACTGACATTACAGAGGCACTATTGCTGGCTATACAGTAGTAACTGCTGACATCACAGAGACACTATTGCTGGCTATACAGTAGTAACTGCTGACATCACAGAGACACTATTGCTGGCTATACAGTAGTAGCTGCTGACATCACAGAGGCACTATTGCTGGTTATACAGTAGTACCTGCTGACATCACAGAGGCACTATTGCTGGCTATACAGTAGTACCTGCTGACATCACAGAGGCCCTATTGCTGGCTACACAGTAGTAACTGCTGACATCACAGAGGCACCATTGCAGGCACTGCTGACATCACAGAGACACTATTGCTGGCTATACAGTAGTAGCTGCTGACATCACAGAGGCACTATTGCTGCCTACACAGTAGTAACTGCTGACATCACAGAGACACTATTGCTGGCTACACAGTAGTAACTGCTGACATCACAGAGGCACTATTGCTGGCTATACAGTAGTAGCTGCTGACATCACAGAGGCACTATTACTGGCTATACAGTAGTAGCTGCTGACATCACAGAGGCCCTATTGCTGGCTATACAGTAGTAACTGCTGACATCACAGAGGCCCTATTGCTGGCTATACAGTAGTAACTGCTGACATCACAGAGACACTATTGCTGGCTATACAGTAGTAGCTGCTGACATCACAGAGGCACTATTGCTGCCTACACAGTAGTAACTGCTGACATCACAGAGACACTATTGCTGGCTACACAGTAGTAACTGCTGACATCACAGAGGCACTATTGCTGGCTATACAGTAGTAGCTGCTGACATCACAGAGGCACTATTACTGGCTATACAGTAGTAGCTGCTGACATCACAGAGGCCCTATTGCTGGCTATACAGTAGTAACTGCTGACATCACAGAGGCCCTATTGCTGGCTATACAGTAGTAACTGCTGACATCACAGAGGCACTATTGCTGGCTATACAGTAGTAGATGCTTACATCACAGAGGCACTATTGCTGGCTATACAGTAGTAACTGCTGACATCACAGAGACACTATTGCTGGCTATACAGTAGTAGCTGCTGACATCACAGAGGCACCATTGCTGGCACTGCTGACATCACAGAGACACTATTGCTGGCTATACAGTAGTAGCTGCTGACATCACAGAGGCACTATTGCTGGTTATACAGTAGTACCTGCTGACATCACAGAGGCACTATTGCTGGCTATACAGTAGTACCTGCTGACATCACAGAGGCCCTATTGCTGGCTACACAGTAGTAACTGCTGACATCACAGAGGCACCATTGCTGGCACTGCTGACATCACAGAGACACTATTGCTGGCTATACAGTAGTAGCTGCTGACATCACAGAGGCACTATTGCTGGCTACACAGTAGTAACTGCTGACATCACAGAGGCACTATTGCCGGCTATACCGTAGTAACTGCTGACATCACAGAGGAACTATTGAGGGCTATACAGTAGTAACTGCTGACACCACAGAGGCACTATTGCTGGCTATACAGTAGTAACTGCTGACATCACAGAGGCACTATTGCTGGCTATACAGTAGTAACTGCTGACATCACAGAGGCACTATTGCTGGCTATACAGTAGTAACTGCTGACATCACAGAGGCACTAGTGCCGGCTATACAGTAGTAGCTGCTGACATCACAGAGACACTATTGCTGACTATACAGTAGTAACTGCTGACATCACAGAGGCACTATTGCTGGCTATACAGTAGTAACTGCTGACATCACAGAGACACTATTGCTGGCTATACAGTAGTAACTGCTGACATCACAGAGACACTATTGCTGGCTATACAGTAGTAGCTGCTGACATCACAGAGGCACTATTGCTGGTTATACAGTAGTACCTGCTGACATCACAGAGGCACTATTGCTGGCTATACAGTAGTACCTGCTGACATCACAGAGGCCCTATTGCTGGCTACACAGTAGTAACTGCTGACATCACAGAGGCACCATTGCAGGCACTGCTGACATCACAGAGACACTATTGCTGGCTATACAGTAGTAGCTGCTGACATCACAGAGGCACTATTGCTGCCTACACAGTAGTAACTGCTGACATCACAGAGACACTATTGCTGGCTACACAGTAGTAACTGCTGACATCACAGAGGCACTATTGCTGGCTATACAGTAGTAGCTGCTGACATCACAGAGGCACTATTACTGGCTATACAGTAGTAGCTGCTGACATCACAGAGGCCCTATTGCTGGCTATACAGTAGTAACTGCTGACATCACAGAGGCCCTATTGCTGGCTATACAGTAGTAACTGCTGACATCACAGAGGCACTATTGCTGGCTATACAGTAGTAGCTGCTTACATCACAGAGGCACTATTGCTGGCTATACAGTAGTAACTGCTGACATCACAGAGACACTATTGCTGGCTATACAGTAGTAACTGACATTACAGAGGCACTATTGCTGGCTATACAGTAGTAACTGCTGACATCACAGAGACACTATTGCTGGCTATACAGTAGTAACTGCTGACATCACAGAGACACTATTGCTGGCTATACAGTAGTAGCTGCTGACATCACAGAGGCACTATTGCTGGTTATACAGTAGTACCTGCTGACATCACAGAGGCACTATTGCTGGCTATACAGTAGTACCTGCTGACATCACAGAGGCCCTATTGCTGGCTACACAGTAGTAACTGCTGACATCACAGAGGCACCATTGCAGGCACTGCTGACATCACAGAGACACTATTGCTGGCTATACAGTAGTAGCTGCTGACATCACAGAGGCACTATTGCTGCCTACACAGTAGTAACTGCTGACATCACAGAGACACTATTGCTGGCTACACAGTAGTAACTGCTGACATCACAGAGGCACTATTGCTGGCTATACAGTAGTAGCTGCTGACATCACAGAGGCACTATTACTGGCTATACAGTAGTAGCTGCTGACATCACAGAGGCCCTATTGCTGGCTATACAGTAGTAACTGCTGACATCACAGAGGCCCTATTGCTGGCTATACAGTAGTAACTGCTGACATCACAGAGACACTATTGCTGGCTATACAGTAGTAGCTGCTGACATCACAGAGGCACTATTGCTGCCTACACAGTAGTAACTGCTGACATCACAGAGACACTATTGCTGGCTACACAGTAGTAACTGCTGACATCACAGAGGCACTATTGCTGGCTATACAGTAGTAGCTGCTGACATCACAGAGGCACTATTACTGGCTATACAGTAGTAGCTGCTGACATCACAGAGGCCCTATTGCTGGCTATACAGTAGTAACTGCTGACATCACAGAGGCCCTATTGCTGGCTATACAGTAGTAACTGCTGACATCACAGAGGCACTATTGCTGGCTATACAGTAGTAGATGCTTACATCACAGAGGCACTATTGCTGGCTATACAGTAGTAACTGCTGACATCACAGAGACACTATTGCTGGCTATACAGTAGTAACTGACATTACAGAGGCACTATTGCTGGCTATACAGTAGTAACTGCTGACATCACAGAGGCACTATTGCTGGCTATACAGTAGTAACTGCTGACATCACAGAGGCACTATTGCTGGCTATACAGTAGTAGCTGCTGACATCACAGAGACACTATTGCTGGCTATACAGTAGTAGCTGCTGACATCACAGAGACACTATTGCTGGCTATACAGTAGTAACTGCTGACATCACAGAGGCACTATTGCTGGCTATACAGTAGTAACTGCTGACATCACAGAGACACTATTGCTGGCTACACAGTAGTAACTGCTGACATCACAGAGACACTATTGCTGGCTATACAGTAGTAACTGCTGACATCACAGAGACACTATTGCTGGCTACACAGTAGTAACTGCTGACATCACAGAGGCACCATTGCTGGCACTGCTGACATCACAGAGACACTATTGCTGGCTATACAGTAGTAGCTGCTGACATCACAGAGGCACTATTGCTGGCTACACAGTAGTAACTGCTGACATCACAGAGGCACTATTGCCGGCTATACCGTAGTACCTGCTGACATCATAGAGGCACTATTGCTGGCTATACAGTAGTAACTGCTGACATCACAGAGGAACTATTGCCGGCTATACAGTAGTAACTGCTGACACCACAGAGGCACTATTGCTGGCTATACAGTAGTAACTGCTGACATCACAGAGGCACTATTGCTGGCTATACAGTAGTAACTGCTGACATCACAGAGGCACTATTGCTAGCTATACAGTAGTAACTGCTGACATCACAGAGGCACTAGTGCCGGCTATACAGTAGTAGCTGCTGACATCACAGAGACACTATTGCTGACTATACAGTAGTAACTGCTGACATCACAGAGGCACTATTGCTGGCTATACAGTAGTAACTGCTGACATCACAGAGACACTATTGCTGGCTATACAGTAGTAACTGCTGACATCACAGAGACACTATTGCTGGCTATACAGTAGTAGCTGCTGACATCACAGAGGCACTATTGCTGGTTATACAGTAGTACCTGCTGACATCACAGAGGCACTATTGCTGGCTATACAGTAGTACCTGCTGACATCACAGAGGCCCTATTGCTGGCTACACAGTAGTAACTGCTGACATCACAGAGGCACCATTGCAGGCACTGCTGACATCACAGAGACACTATTGCTGGCTATACAGTAGTAACTGCTGACATCACAGAGGCACTATTGCCGGCAATACAGTAGTAGCTGCTGACATCACAGAGGCACTATTGCCGGCTATACAGTAGTAACTGCTGACACCACAGAGGCACTATTGCCGGCTATACAGTAGTAACTGCTGACACCACAGAGGCACTATTGCCGGCTATACAGTAGTAACTGCTGACACCACAGAGGCACTATTGCCGGCTATACAGTAGTAACTGCTGACACCACAGAGGCACTATTGCCGGCTATACAGTAGTAACTGCTGACACCACAGAGGCACTATTGCCGGCTATACAGTAGTACCTGCTGACATCAGAGAGACACTATTGCCGGCTATACAGTAGTAACTGCTGACATCACAGAGGCACTATTGCCGGCTATACAGTAGTAGCTGCTGACACCACAGAGGCACTATACTATTGCTGGCTATACAGTAGTAGCTGCTGACATCACAGAGGCCCTATTGCTGGCTATACAGTAGTAACTGCTGACATCACAGAGACACTATTGCTGGCTATACAGTAGTAACTGCTGACATCACAGAGGCCCTATTGCTGGCTATACAGTAGTAGCTGCTGACATCACAGAGGCCCTATTGCTGGCTATACAGTAGTAGCTGCTGACATCACAGAGGCACTATTGCTGGCTATACAGTAGTAACTGCTGACACCACAGAGGCACTATTGCTGGCTATACAGTAGTAACTGCTGACATCACAGAGGCACTAGTGCTGGCTATACAGTAGTAGCTGCTGACATCACAGAGACACTATTGCTGGCTATACAGTAGTAACTGCTGACATCACAGAGGCCCTATTGCTGGCTATACAGTAGTAGCTGCTGACATCACAGAGGCACTATTGCTGGCTATACAGTAGTAGCTGCTGACATCACAGAGACACTATTGCTGGCTATACAGTAGTAACTGCTGACATCACAGAGGCACCATTGCTGGCACTGCTGACATCACAGAGGCACTATTGCTGGCTATACAGTAGTAACTGCTGACATCACAGAGGCACCATTGCTGGCACTGCTGACATCACAGAGACACTGTTGCTGGCTATACAGTAGTAACTGCTGACATCACAGAGACACTATTGCTGGCTATACAGTAGTAACTGCTGACATCACAGAGGCACTATTGCCGGCTATACAGTAGTAGCTGCTGACATCACAGAGGCACTATTGCCGGCTATACCGTAGTAACTGCTGACACCACAGAGGCACTATTGCCGGCTATACCGTAGTAACTGCTGACACCACAGAGGCACTATTGCCGGCTATACCGTAGTAACTGCTGACATCACAGAGGCACTATTGCCGGCTATACAGTAGTAACTGCTGACATCACAGAGGCACTATTGCTGGCTATACACTAGTAACTGCTGACATCACAGAGGCACTATTGCTGGCTATACAGTAGTACCTGCTGACACCACAGAGGCACTATTGCTGGCTATACAGTAGTAACTGCTGACATCACAGAGGCCCTATTGCTGGCTATACAGTAGTAACTGCTGACATCACAGAGGCACTATTGCTGGCTATACAGTAGTAGCTGCTGACACCACAGAGGCACTATTGCTGGCTATATAGTAGTAACTGCTGACATCACAGAGGCACTATTGCTGGCACTGCTGACACCACAGAGGCACTATTGCTGGCACTGCTGACATCACAGAGGCACTATTGCTGGCTATACAGTAGTAGCTGCTGACACCACAGAGGCACTATTGCTGGCTATACAGTAGTAACTGCTGACATCACAGAGACACTATTGCCGGCTATACAGTAGTAGCTGCTGACATCACAGAGACACTATTGCTGGCTATACAGTAGTAGCTGCTGACATCACAGAGGCCCTATTGCTGGCTATACAGTAGTAACTGCTGACATCACAGAGGCACTATTGCTGGCTATACAGTAGTAACTGCTGACATCACAGAGGCACTATTGCTGGCTATACAGTAGTAACTGCTGACATCACAGAGGCACTATTGCTGGCTATACAGTAGTAGCTGCTGACATCACAGAGGCCCTATTGCTGGCTATACAGTAGTAACTGCTGACATCACAGAGGCCCTATTGCTGGCTATACAGTAGTAGCTGCTGACATCACAGAGGCACTATTGCTGGCTATACAGTAGTAGCTGCTGACATCACAGAGGCACTATTGCTGGCTATACAGTAGTAACTGCTGACATCACAGAGGCACCATTGCTGGCACTGCTGACATAACAGAGACACTATTGCTGGCTATACAGTAGTAGCTGCTGACATCACAGAGGCACTATTGCTGGCTATACAGTAGTAACTGCTGACATCACAGAGGCACCATTGCTGGCACTGCTGACATCACAGAGACACTGTTGCTGGCTATACAGTAGTAACTGCTGACATCACAGAGACACTATTGCCGGCTATACAGTAGTAGCTGCTGACATCACAGAGGCACTATTGCCGGCTATACAGTAGTAACTGCTGACATCACAGAGGCACTATTGCCGGCTATACAGTAGTAGCTGCTGACATCACAGAGGCACTATTGCCGGCTATACAGTAGTAACTGCTGACACCACAGAGGCACTATTGCCGGCTATACAGTAGTAACTGCTGACACCACAGAGGCACTATTGCTGGCTATACAGTAGTAACTGCTGACATCACAGAGGCACTAGTGCTGGCTATACAGTAGTAGCTGCTGACATCACAGAGACACTATTGCTGGCTATACAGTAGTAACTGCTGACATCACAGAGGCCCTATTGCTGGCTATACAGTAGTAGCTGCTGACATCACAGAGGCACTATTGCTGGCTATACAGTAGTAGCTGCTGACATCACAGAGACACTATTGCTGGCTATACAGTAGTAACTGCTGACATCACAGAGGCACCATTGCTGGCACTGCTGACATCACAGAGGCACTATTGCTGGCTATACAGTAGTAACTGCTGACATCACAGAGGCACCATTGCTGGCACTGCTGACATCACAGAGACACTGTTGCTGGCTATACAGTAGTAACTGCTGACATCACAGAGACACTATTGCTGGCTATACAGTAGTAACTGCTGACATCACAGAGGCACTATTGCCGGCTATACAGTAGTAGCTGCTGACATCACAGAGGCACTATTGCCGGCTATACCGTAGTAACTGCTGACACCACAGAGGCACTATTGCCGGCTATACCGTAGTAACTGCTGACACCACAGAGGCACTATTGCCGGCTATACCGTAGTAACTGCTGACATCACAGAGGCACTATTGCCGGCTATACAGTAGTAGCTGCTGACATCACAGAGGCACTATTGCCGGCTATACAGTAGTAACTGCTGACACCACAGAGGCACTATTGCCGGCTATACAGTAGTAACTGCTGACACCACAGAGGCACTATTGCTGGCTATACAGTAGTAACTGCTGACATCACAGAGGCACTAGTGCTGGCTATACAGTAGTAGCTGCTGACATCACAGAGACACTATTGCTGGCTATACAGTAGTAACTGCTGACATCACAGAGGCCCTATTGCTGGCTATACAGTAGTAGCTGCTGACATCACAGAGGCACTATTGCTGGCTATACAGTAGTAGCTGCTGACATCACAGAGACACTATTGCTGGCTATACAGTAGTAACTGCTGACATCACAGATGCACCATTGCTGGCACTGCTGACATCACAGAGGCACTATTGCTGGCTATACAGTAGTAACTGCTGACATCACAGAGGCACCATTGCTGGCACTGCTGACATCACAGAGACACTGTTGCTGGCTATACAGTAGTAACTGCTGACATCACAGAGACACTATTGCCAGCTATACAGTAGTAACTGCTGACATCACAGAGGCACTATTGCCGGCTATACAGTAGTAGCTGCTGACACCACAGAGGCACTATTGCCGGCTATACCGTAGTAACTGCTGACACCACAGAGGCACTATTGCCGGCTATACCGTAGTAACTGCTGACATCACAGAGGCACTATTGCCGGCTATACAGTAGTAACTGCTGACATCACAGAGGCACTATTGCTGGCTATACACTAGTAACTGCTGACATCACAGAGGCACTATTGCTGGCTATACAGTAGTACCTGCTGACACCACAGAGGCACTATTGCTGGCTATACAGTAGTAACTGCTGACATCACAGAGGCCCTATTGCTGGCTATACAGTAGTAACTGCTGACATCACAGAGGCACTATTGCTGGCTATACAGTAGTAGCTGTTGACACCACAGAGGCACTATTGCTGGCTATATAGTAGTAACTGCTGACATCACAGAGGCACTATTGCTGGCACTGCTGACACCACAGAGGCACTATTGCTGGCACTGCTGACATCACAGAGGCACTATTGCTGGCTATACAGTAGTAGCTGCTGACACCACAGAGGCACTATTGCTGGCTATACAGTAGTAACTGCTGACATCACAGAGACACTATTGCCGGCTATACAGTAGTAGCTGCTGACATCACAGAGACACTATTGCTGGCTATACAGTAGTAGCTGCTGACATCACAGAGGCCCTATTGCTGGCTACACAGTAGTAACTGCTGACATCACAGAGGCACCATTGCAGGCACTGCTGACATCACAGAGACACTATTGCTGGCTATACAGTAGTAGCTGCTGACATCACAGAGGCACTATTGCTGCCTACACAGTAGTAACTGCTGACATCACAGAGACACTATTGCTGGCTACACAGTAGTAACTGCTGACATCACAGAGGCACTATTGCTGGCTATACAGCAGTAGCTGCTGACATCACAGAGGCACTATTACTGGCTATACAGTAGTAGCTGCTGACATCACAGAGGCCCTATTGCTGGCTATACAGTAGTAACTGCTGACATCACAGAGGCCCTATTGCTGGCTATACAGTAGTAACTGCTGACATCACAGAGACACTATTGCTGGCTATACAGTAGTAGCTGCTGACATCACAGAGGCACTATTGCTGCCTACACAGTAGTAACTGCTGACATCACAGAGACACTATTGCTGGCTACACAGTAGTAACTGCTGACATCACAGAGGCACTATTGCTGGCTATACAGTAGTAGCTGCTGACATCACAGAGGCACTATTACTGGCTATACAGTAGTAGCTGCTGACATCACAGAGGCCCTATTGCTGGCTATACAGTAGTAACTGCTGACATCACAGAGGCCCTATTGCTGGCTATACAGTAGTAACTGCTGACATCACAGAGGCACTATTGCTGGCTATACAGTAGTAGATGCTTACATCACAGAGGCACTATTGCTGGCTATACAGTAGTAACTGCTGACATCACAGAGACACTATTGCTGGCTATACAGTAGTAACTGACATTACAGAGGCACTATTGCTGGCTATACAGTAGTAACTGCTAACATCACAGAGGCACTATTGCTGGCTATACAGTAGTAACTGCTGACATCACAGAGGCACTATTGCTGGCTATACAGTAGTAGCTGCTGACATCACAGAGACACTATTGCTGGCTATACAGTAGTAGCTGCTGACATCACAGAGACACTATTGCTGGCTATACAGTAGTAACTGCTGACATCACAGAGGCACTATTGCTGGCTATACAGTAGTAACTGCTGACATCACAGAGACACTATTGCTGGCTACACAGTAGTAACTGCTGACATCACAGAGACACTATTGCTGGCTATACAGTAGTAACTGCTGACATCACAGAGACACTATTGCTGGCTACACAGTAGTAACTGCTGACATCACAGAGGCACCATTGCTGGCACTGCTGACATCACAGAGACACTATTGCTGGCTATACAGTAGTAGCTGCTGACATCACAGAGGCACTATTGCTGGCTACACAGTAGTAACTGCTGACATCACAGAGGCACTATTGCCGGCTATACCGTAGTACCTGCTGACATCATAGAGGCACTATTGCTGGCTATACAGTAGTAACTGCTGACATCACAGAGGAACTATTGCCGGCTATACAGTAGTAACTGCTGACACCACAGAGGCACTATTGCTGGCTATACAGTAGTAACTGCTGACATCACAGAGGCACTATTGCTGGCTATACAGTAGTAACTGCTGACATCACAGAGGCACTATTGCTAGCTATACAGTAGTAACTGCTGACATCACAGAGGCACTAGTGCCGGCTATACAGTAGTAGCTGCTGACATCACAGAGACACTATTGCTGACTATACAGTAGTAACTGCTGACATCACAGAGGCACTATTGCTGGCTATACAGTAGTAACTGCTGACATCACAGAGACACTATTGCTGGCTATACAGTAGTAACTGCTGACATCACAGAGACACTATTGCTGGCTATACAGTAGTAGCTGCTGACATCACAGAGGCACTATTGCTGGTTATACAGTAGTACCTGCTGACATCACAGAGGCACTATTGCTGGCTATACAGTAGTACCTGCTGACATCACAGAGGCCCTATTGCTGGCTACACAGTAGTAACTGCTGACATCACAGAGGCACCATTGCAGGCACTGCTGACATCACAGAGACACTATTGCTGGCTATACAGTAGTAACTGCTGACATCACAGAGGCACTATTGCCGGCAATACAGTAGTAGCTGCTGACATCACAGAGGCACTATTGCCGGCTATACAGTAGTAACTGCTGACACCACAGAGGCACTATTGCCGGCTATACAGTAGTAACTGCTGACACCACAGAGGCACTATTGCCGGCTATACAGTAGTAACTGCTGACACCACAGAGGCACTATTGCCGGCTATACAGTAGTAACTGCTGACACCACAGAGGCACTATTGCCGGCTATACAGTAGTAACTGCTGACACCACAGAGGCACTATTGCCGGCTATACAGTAGTACCTGCTGACATCAGAGAGACACTATTGCCGGCTATACAGTAGTAACTGCTGACATCACAGAGGCACTATTGCCGGCTATACAGTAGTAGCTGCTGACACCACAGAGGCACTATACTATTGCTGGCTATACAGTAGTAGCTGCTGACATCACAGAGGCCCTATTGCTGGCTATACAGTAGTAACTGCTGACATCACAGAGACACTATTGCTGGCTATACAGTAGTAACTGCTGACATCACAGAGACACTATTGCTGGCTATACAGTAGTAACTGCTGACATCACAGAGGCCCTATTGCTGGCTATACAGTAGTAGCTGCTGACATCACAGAGGCCCTATTGCTGGCTATACAGTAGTAACTGCTGACATCACAGAGACACTATTGCTGGCTATACAGTAGTAGCTGCTGACATCACAGAGGCACTATTGCTGCCTACACAGTAGTAACTGCTGACATCACAGAGACACTATTGCTGGCTACACAGTAGTAACTGCTGACATCACAGAGGCACTATTGCTGGCTATACAGTAGTAGCTGCTGACATCACAGAGGCACTATTACTGGCTATACAGTAGTAGCTGCTGACATCACAGAGGCCCTATTGCTGGCTATACAGTAGTAACTGCTGACATCACAGAGGCCCTATTGCTGGCTATACAGTAGTAACTGCTGACATCACAGAGGCACTATTGCTGGCTATACAGTAGTAGATGCTTACATCACAGAGGCACTATTGCTGGCTATACAGTAGTAACTGCTGACATCACAGAGACACTATTGCTGGCTATACAGTAGTAGCTGCTGACATCACAGAGGCACCATTGCTGGCACTGCTGACATCACAGAGACACTATTGCTGGCTATACAGTAGTAGCTGCTGACATCACAGAGGCACTATTGCTGGTTATACAGTAGTACCTGCTGACATCACAGAGGCACTATTGCTGGCTATACAGTAGTACCTGCTGACATCACAGAGGCCCTATTGCTGGCTACACAGTAGTAACTGCTGACATCACAGAGGCACCATTGCTGGCACTGCTGACATCACAGAGACACTATTGCTGGCTATACAGTAGTAGCTGCTGACATCACAGAGGCACTATTGCTGGCTACACAGTAGTAACTGCTGACATCACAGAGGCACTATTGCCGGCTATACCGTAGTAACTGCTGACATCACAGAGGAACTATTGAGGGCTATACAGTAGTAACTGCTGACACCACAGAGGCACTATTGCTGGCTATACAGTAGTAACTGCTGACATCACAGAGGCACTATTGCTGGCTATACAGTAGTAACTGCTGACATCACAGAGGCACTATTGCTGGCTATACAGTAGTAACTGCTGACATCACAGAGGCACTAGTGCCGGCTATACAGTAGTAGCTGCTGACATCACAGAGACACTATTGCTGACTATACAGTAGTAACTGCTGACATCACAGAGGCACTATTGCTGGCTATACAGTAGTAACTGCTGACATCACAGAGACACTATTGCTGGCTATACAGTAGTAACTGCTGACATCACAGAGACACTATTGCTGGCTATACAGTAGTAGCTGCTGACATCACAGAGGCACTATTGCTGGTTATACAGTAGTACCTGCTGACATCACAGAGGCACTATTGCTGGCTATACAGTAGTACCTGCTGACATCACAGAGGCCCTATTGCTGGCTACACAGTAGTAACTGCTGACATCACAGAGGCACCATTGCAGGCACTGCTGACATCACAGAGACACTATTGCTGGCTATACAGTAGTAGCTGCTGACATCACAGAGGCACTATTGCTGCCTACACAGTAGTAACTGCTGACATCACAGAGACACTATTGCTGGCTACACAGTAGTAACTGCTGACATCACAGAGGCACTATTGCTGGCTATACAGTAGTAGCTGCTGACATCACAGAGGCACTATTACTGGCTATACAGTAGTAGCTGCTGACATCACAGAGGCCCTATTGCTGGCTATACAGTAGTAACTGCTGACATCACAGAGGCCCTATTGCTGGCTATACAGTAGTAACTGCTGACATCACAGAGGCACTATTGCTGGCTATACAGTAGTAGCTGCTTACATCACAGAGGCACTATTGCTGGCTATACAGTAGTAACTGCTGACATCACAGAGACACTATTGCTGGCTATACAGTAGTAACTGACATTACAGAGGCACTATTGCTGGCTATACAGTAGTAACTGCTGACATCACAGAGACACTATTGCTGGCTATACAGTAGTAACTGCTGACATCACAGAGACACTATTGCTGGCTATACAGTAGTAGCTGCTGACATCACAGAGGCACTATTGCTGGTTATACAGTAGTACCTGCTGACATCACAGAGGCACTATTGCTGGCTATACAGTAGTACCTGCTGACATCACAGAGGCCCTATTGCTGGCTACACAGTAGTAACTGCTGACATCACAGAGGCACCATTGCAGGCACTGCTGACATCACAGAGACACTATTGCTGGCTATACAGTAGTAGCTGCTGACATCACAGAGGCACTATTGCTGCCTACACAGTAGTAACTGCTGACATCACAGAGACACTATTGCTGGCTACACAGTAGTAACTGCTGACATCACAGAGGCACTATTGCTGGCTATACAGTAGTAGCTGCTGACATCACAGAGGCACTATTACTGGCTATACAGTAGTAGCTGCTGACATCACAGAGGCCCTATTGCTGGCTATACAGTAGTAACTGCTGACATCACAGAGGCCCTATTGCTGGCTATACAGTAGTAACTGCTGACATCACAGAGACACTATTGCTGGCTATACAGTAGTAGCTGCTGACATCACAGAGGCACTATTGCTGCCTACACAGTAGTAACTGCTGACATCACAGAGACACTATTGCTGGCTACACAGTAGTAACTGCTGACATCACAGAGGCACTATTGCTGGCTATACAGTAGTAGCTGCTGACATCACAGAGGCACTATTACTGGCTATACAGTAGTAGCTGCTGACATCACAGAGGCCCTATTGCTGGCTATACAGTAGTAACTGCTGACATCACAGAGGCCCTATTGCTGGCTATACAGTAGTAACTGCTGACATCACAGAGGCACTATTGCTGGCTATACAGTAGTAGATGCTTACATCACAGAGGCACTATTGCTGGCTATACAGTAGTAACTGCTGACATCACAGAGACACTATTGCTGGCTATACAGTAGTAACTGACATTACAGAGGCACTATTGCTGGCTATACAGTAGTAACTGCTGACATCACAGAGGCACTATTGCTGGCTATACAGTAGTAACTGCTGACATCACAGAGGCACTATTGCTGGCTATACAGTAGTAGCTGCTGACATCACAGAGACACTATTGCTGGCTATACAGTAGTAGCTGCTGACATCACAGAGACACTATTGCTGGCTATACAGTAGTAACTGCTGACATCACAGAGGCACTATTGCTGGCTATACAGTAGTAACTGCTGACATCACAGAGACACTATTGCTGGCTACACAGTAGTAACTGCTGACATCACAGAGACACTATTGCTGGCTATACAGTAGTAACTGCTGACATCACAGAGACACTATTGCTGGCTACACAGTAGTAACTGCTGACATCACAGAGGCACCATTGCTGGCACTGCTGACATCACAGAGACACTATTGCTGGCTATACAGTAGTAGCTGCTGACATCACAGAGGCACTATTGCTGGCTACACAGTAGTAACTGCTGACATCACAGAGGCACTATTGCCGGCTATACCGTAGTACCTGCTGACATCATAGAGGCACTATTGCTGGCTATACAGTAGTAACTGCTGACATCACAGAGGAACTATTGCCGGCTATACAGTAGTAACTGCTGACACCACAGAGGCACTATTGCTGGCTATACAGTAGTAACTGCTGACATCACAGAGGCACTATTGCTGGCTATACAGTAGTAACTGCTGACATCACAGAGGCACTATTGCTAGCTATACAGTAGTAACTGCTGACATCACAGAGGCACTAGTGCCGGCTATACAGTAGTAGCTGCTGACATCACAGAGACACTATTGCTGACTATACAGTAGTAACTGCTGACATCACAGAGGCACTATTGCTGGCTATACAGTAGTAACTGCTGACATCACAGAGACACTATTGCTGGCTATACAGTAGTAACTGCTGACATCACAGAGACACTATTGCTGGCTATACAGTAGTAGCTGCTGACATCACAGAGGCACTATTGCTGGTTATACAGTAGTACCTGCTGACATCACAGAGGCACTATTGCTGGCTATACAGTAGTACCTGCTGACATCACAGAGGCCCTATTGCTGGCTACACAGTAGTAACTGCTGACATCACAGAGGCACCATTGCAGGCACTGCTGACATCACAGAGACACTATTGCTGGCTATACAGTAGTAACTGCTGACATCACAGAGGCACTATTGCCGGCAATACAGTAGTAGCTGCTGACATCACAGAGGCACTATTGCCGGCTATACAGTAGTAACTGCTGACACCACAGAGGCACTATTGCCGGCTATACAGTAGTAACTGCTGACACCACAGAGGCACTATTGCCGGCTATACAGTAGTAACTGCTGACACCACAGAGGCACTATTGCCGGCTATACAGTAGTAACTGCTGACACCACAGAGGCACTATTGCCGGCTATACAGTAGTAACTGCTGACACCACAGAGGCACTATTGCCGGCTATACAGTAGTACCTGCTGACATCAGAGAGACACTATTGCCGGCTATACAGTAGTAACTGCTGACATCACAGAGGCACTATTGCCGGCTATACAGTAGTAGCTGCTGACACCACAGAGGCACTATACTATTGCTGGCTATACAGTAGTAGCTGCTGACATCACAGAGGCCCTATTGCTGGCTATACAGTAGTAACTGCTGACATCACAGAGACACTATTGCTGGCTATACAGTAGTAACTGCTGACATCACAGAGGCCCTATTGCTGGCTATACAGTAGTAGCTGCTGACATCACAGAGGCCCTATTGCTGGCTATACAGTAGTAGCTGCTGACATCACAGAGGCACTATTGCTGGCTATACAGTAGTAACTGCTGACACCACAGAGGCACTATTGCTGGCTATACAGTAGTAACTGCTGACATCACAGAGGCACTAGTGCTGGCTATACAGTAGTAGCTGCTGACATCACAGAGACACTATTGCTGGCTATACAGTAGTAACTGCTGACATCACAGAGGCCCTATTGCTGGCTATACAGTAGTAGCTGCTGACATCACAGAGGCACTATTGCTGGCTATACAGTAGTAGCTGCTGACATCACAGAGACACTATTGCTGGCTATACAGTAGTAACTGCTGACATCACAGAGGCACCATTGCTGGCACTGCTGACATCACAGAGGCACTATTGCTGGCTATACAGTAGTAACTGCTGACATCACAGAGGCACCATTGCTGGCACTGCTGACATCACAGAGACACTGTTGCTGGCTATACAGTAGTAACTGCTGACATCACAGAGACACTATTGCTGGCTATACAGTAGTAACTGCTGACATCACAGAGGCACTATTGCCGGCTATACAGTAGTAGCTGCTGACATCACAGAGGCACTATTGCCGGCTATACCGTAGTAACTGCTGACACCACAGAGGCACTATTGCCGGCTATACCGTAGTAACTGCTGACACCACAGAGGCACTATTGCCGGCTATACCGTAGTAACTGCTGACATCACAGAGGCACTATTGCCGGCTATACAGTAGTAACTGCTGACATCACAGAGGCACTATTGCTGGCTATACACTAGTAACTGCTGACATCACAGAGGCACTATTGCTGGCTATACAGTAGTACCTGCTGACACCACAGAGGCACTATTGCTGGCTATACAGTAGTAACTGCTGACATCACAGAGGCCCTATTGCTGGCTATACAGTAGTAACTGCTGACATCACAGAGGCACTATTGCTGGCTATACAGTAGTAGCTGCTGACACCACAGAGGCACTATTGCTGGCTATATAGTAGTAACTGCTGACATCACAGAGGCACTATTGCTGGCACTGCTGACACCACAGAGGCACTATTGCTGGCACTGCTGACATCACAGAGGCACTATTGCTGGCTATACAGTAGTAGCTGCTGACACCACAGAGGCACTATTGCTGGCTATACAGTAGTAACTGCTGACATCACAGAGACACTATTGCCGGCTATACAGTAGTAGCTGCTGACATCACAGAGACACTATTGCTGGCTATACAGTAGTAGCTGCTGACATCACAGAGGCCCTATTGCTGGCTATACAGTAGTAACTGCTGACATCACAGAGGCACTATTGCTGGCTATACAGTAGTAACTGCTGACATCACAGAGGCACTATTGCTGGCTATACAGTAGTAACTGCTGACATCACAGAGGCACTATTGCTGGCTATACAGTAGTAGCTGCTGACATCACAGAGGCCCTATTGCTGGCTATACAGTAGTAACTGCTGACATCACAGAGGCCCTATTGCTGGCTATACAGTAGTAGCTGCTGACATCACAGAGGCACTATTGCTGGCTATACAGTAGTAGCTGCTGACATCACAGAGGCACTATTGCTGGCTATACAGTAGTAACTGCTGACATCACAGAGGCACCATTGCTGGCACTGCTGACATAACAGAGACACTATTGCTGGCTATACAGTAGTAGCTGCTGACATCACAGAGGCACTATTGCTGGCTATACAGTAGTAACTGCTGACATCACAGAGGCACCATTGCTGGCACTGCTGACATCACAGAGACACTGTTGCTGGCTATACAGTAGTAACTGCTGACATCACAGAGACACTATTGCCGGCTATACAGTAGTAGCTGCTGACATCACAGAGGCACTATTGCCGGCTATACAGTAGTAACTGCTGACATCACAGAGGCACTATTGCCGGCTATACAGTAGTAGCTGCTGACATCACAGAGGCACTATTGCCGGCTATACAGTAGTAACTGCTGACACCACAGAGGCACTATTGCCGGCTATACAGTAGTAACTGCTGACACCACAGAGGCACTATTGCTGGCTATACAGTAGTAACTGCTGACATCACAGAGGCACTAGTGCTGGCTATACAGTAGTAGCTGCTGACATCACAGAGACACTATTGCTGGCTATACAGTAGTAACTGCTGACATCACAGAGGCCCTATTGCTGGCTATACAGTAGTAGCTGCTGACATCACAGAGGCACTATTGCTGGCTATACAGTAGTAGCTGCTGACATCACAGAGACACTATTGCTGGCTATACAGTAGTAACTGCTGACATCACAGAGGCACCATTGCTGGCACTGCTGACATCACAGAGGCACTATTGCTGGCTATACAGTAGTAACTGCTGACATCACAGAGGCACCATTGCTGGCACTGCTGACATCACAGAGACACTGTTGCTGGCTATACAGTAGTAACTGCTGACATCACAGAGACACTATTGCTGGCTATACAGTAGTAACTGCTGACATCACAGAGGCACTATTGCCGGCTATACAGTAGTAGCTGCTGACATCACAGAGGCACTATTGCCGGCTATACCGTAGTAACTGCTGACACCACAGAGGCACTATTGCCGGCTATACCGTAGTAACTGCTGACACCACAGAGGCACTATTGCCGGCTATACCGTAGTAACTGCTGACATCACAGAGGCACTATTGCCGGCTATACAGTAGTAGCTGCTGACATCACAGAGGCACTATTGCCGGCTATACAGTAGTAACTGCTGACACCACAGAGGCACTATTGCCGGCTATACAGTAGTAACTGCTGACACCACAGAGGCACTATTGCTGGCTATACAGTAGTAACTGCTGACATCACAGAGGCACTAGTGCTGGCTATACAGTAGTAGCTGCTGACATCACAGAGACACTATTGCTGGCTATACAGTAGTAACTGCTGACATCACAGAGGCCCTATTGCTGGCTATACAGTAGTAGCTGCTGACATCACAGAGGCACTATTGCTGGCTATACAGTAGTAGCTGCTGACATCACAGAGACACTATTGCTGGCTATACAGTAGTAACTGCTGACATCACAGATGCACCATTGCTGGCACTGCTGACATCACAGAGGCACTATTGCTGGCTATACAGTAGTAACTGCTGACATCACAGAGGCACCATTGCTGGCACTGCTGACATCACAGAGACACTGTTGCTGGCTATACAGTAGTAACTGCTGACATCACAGAGACACTATTGCCAGCTATACAGTAGTAACTGCTGACATCACAGAGGCACTATTGCCGGCTATACAGTAGTAGCTGCTGACACCACAGAGGCACTATTGCCGGCTATACCGTAGTAACTGCTGACACCACAGAGGCACTATTGCCGGCTATACCGTAGTAACTGCTGACATCACAGAGGCACTATTGCCGGCTATACAGTAGTAACTGCTGACATCACAGAGGCACTATTGCTGGCTATACACTAGTAACTGCTGACATCACAGAGGCACTATTGCTGGCTATACAGTAGTACCTGCTGACACCACAGAGGCACTATTGCTGGCTATACAGTAGTAACTGCTGACATCACAGAGGCCCTATTGCTGGCTATACAGTAGTAACTGCTGACATCACAGAGGCACTATTGCTGGCTATACAGTAGTAGCTGTTGACACCACAGAGGCACTATTGCTGGCTATATAGTAGTAACTGCTGACATCACAGAGGCACTATTGCTGGCACTGCTGACACCACAGAGGCACTATTGCTGGCACTGCTGACATCACAGAGGCACTATTGCTGGCTATACAGTAGTAGCTGCTGACACCACAGAGGCACTATTGCTGGCTATACAGTAGTAACTGCTGACATCACAGAGACACTATTGCCGGCTATACAGTAGTAGCTGCTGACATCACAGAGACACTATTGCTGGCTATACAGTAGTAGCTGCTGACATCACAGAGGCCCTATTGCTGGCTACACAGTAGTAACTGCTGACATCACAGAGGCACCATTGCAGGCACTGCTGACATCACAGAGACACTATTGCTGGCTATACAGTAGTAGCTGCTGACATCACAGAGGCACTATTGCTGCCTACACAGTAGTAACTGCTGACATCACAGAGACACTATTGCTGGCTACACAGTAGTAACTGCTGACATCACAGAGGCACTATTGCTGGCTATACAGCAGTAGCTGCTGACATCACAGAGGCACTATTACTGGCTATACAGTAGTAGCTGCTGACATCACAGAGGCCCTATTGCTGGCTATACAGTAGTAACTGCTGACATCACAGAGGCCCTATTGCTGGCTATACAGTAGTAACTGCTGACATCACAGAGACACTATTGCTGGCTATACAGTAGTAGCTGCTGACATCACAGAGGCACTATTGCTGCCTACACAGTAGTAACTGCTGACATCACAGAGACACTATTGCTGGCTACACAGTAGTAACTGCTGACATCACAGAGGCACTATTGCTGGCTATACAGTAGTAGCTGCTGACATCACAGAGGCACTATTACTGGCTATACAGTAGTAGCTGCTGACATCACAGAGGCCCTATTGCTGGCTATACAGTAGTAACTGCTGACATCACAGAGGCCCTATTGCTGGCTATACAGTAGTAACTGCTGACATCACAGAGGCACTATTGCTGGCTATACAGTAGTAGATGCTTACATCACAGAGGCACTATTGCTGGCTATACAGTAGTAACTGCTGACATCACAGAGACACTATTGCTGGCTATACAGTAGTAACTGACATTACAGAGGCACTATTGCTGGCTATACAGTAGTAACTGCTAACATCACAGAGGCACTATTGCTGGCTATACAGTAGTAACTGCTGACATCACAGAGGCACTATTGCTGGCTATACAGTAGTAGCTGCTGACATCACAGAGACACTATTGCTGGCTATACAGTAGTAGCTGCTGACATCACAGAGACACTATTGCTGGCTATACAGTAGTAACTGCTGACATCACAGAGGCACTATTGCTGGCTATACAGTAGTAACTGCTGACATCACAGAGACACTATTGCTGGCTACACAGTAGTAACTGCTGACATCACAGAGGCACCATTGCAGGCACTGCTGACATCACAGAGACACTATTGCTGGCTATACAGTAGTAGCTGCTGACATCACAGAGGCACTATTGCTGCCTACACAGTAGTAACTGCTGACATCACAGAGACACTATTGCTGGCTACACAGTAGTAACTGCTGACATCACAGAGGCACTATTGCTGGCTATACAGCAGTAGCTGCTGACATCACAGAGGCACTATTACTGGCTATACAGTAGTAGCTGCTGACATCACAGAGGCCCTATTGCTGGCTATACAGTAGTAACTGCTGACATCACAGAGGCCCTATTGCTGGCTATACAGTAGTAACTGCTGACATCACAGAGACACTATTGCTGGCTATACAGTAGTAGCTGCTGACATCACAGAGGCACTATTGCTGCCTACACAGTAGTAACTGCTGACATCACAGAGACACTATTGCTGGCTACACAGTAGTAACTGCTGACATCACAGAGGCACTATTGCTGGCTATACAGTAGTAGCTGCTGACATCACAGAGGCACTATTACTGGCTATACAGTAGTAGCTGCTGACATCACAGAGGCCCTATTGCTGGCTATACAGTAGTAACTGCTGACATCACAGAGGCCCTATTGCTGGCTATACAGTAGTAACTGCTGACATCACAGAGGCACTATTGCTGGCTATACAGTAGTAGATGCTTACATCACAGAGGCACTATTGCTGGCTATACAGTAGTAACTGCTGACATCACAGAGACACTATTGCTGGCTATACAGTAGTAACTGACATTACAGAGGCACTATTGCTGGCTATACAGTAGTAACTGCTAACATCACAGAGGCACTATTGCTGGCTATACAGTAGTAACTGCTGACATCACAGAGGCACTATTGCTGGCTATACAGTAGTAGCTGCTGACATCACAGAGACACTATTGCTGGCTATACAGTAGTAGCTGCTGACATCACAGAGACACTATTGCTGGCTATACAGTAGTAACTGCTGACATCACAGAGGCACTATTGCTGGCTATACAGTAGTAACTGCTGACATCACAGAGACACTATTGCTGGCTACACAGTAGTAACTGCTGACATCACAGAGGCACCATTGCTGGCACTGCTGACATCACAGAGACACTATTGCTGGCTATACAGTAGTAGCTGCTGACATCACAGAGGCACTATTGCTGGCTACACAGTAGTAACTGCTGACATCACAGAGGCACTATTGCCGGCTATACCGTAGTACCTGCTGACATCATAGAGGCACTATTGCTGGCTATACAGTAGTAACTGCTGACATCACAGAGGAACTATTGCCGGCTATACAGTAGTAACTGCTGACACCACAGAGGCACTATTGCTGGCTATACAGTAGTAACTGCTGACATCACAGAGGCACTATTGCTGGCTATACAGTAGTAACTGCTGACATCACAGAGGCACTATTGCTAGCTATACAGTAGTAACTGCTGACATCACAGAGGCACTAGTGCCGGCTATACAGTAGTAGCTGCTGACATCACAGAGACACTATTGCTGACTATACAGTAGTAACTGCTGACATCACAGAGGCACTATTGCTGGCTATACAGTAGTAACTGCTGACATCACAGAGACACTATTGCTGGCTATACAGTAGTAACTGCTGACATCACAGAGACACTATTGCTGGCTATACAGTAGTAGCTGCTGACATCACAGAGGCACTATTGCTGGTTATACAGTAGTACCTGCTGACATCACAGAGGCACTATTGCTGGCTATACAGTAGTACCTGCTGACATCACAGAGGCCCTATTGCTGGCTACACAGTAGTAACTGCTGACATCACAGAGGCACCATTGCAGGCACTGCTGACATCACAGAGACACTATTGCTGGCTATACAGTAGTAACTGCTGACATCACAGAGGCACTATTGCCGGCAATACAGTAGTAGCTGCTGACATCACAGAGGCACTATTGCCGGCTATACAGTAGTAACTGCTGACACCACAGAGGCACTATTGCCGGCTATACAGTAGTAACTGCTGACACCACAGAGGCACTATTGCCGGCTATACAGTAGTAACTGCTGACACCACAGAGGCACTATTGCCGGCTATACAGTAGTAACTGCTGACACCACAGAGGCACTATTGCCGGCTATACAGTAGTAACTGCTGACACCACAGAGGCACTATTGCCGGCTATACAGTAGTACCTGCTGACATCAGAGAGACACTATTGCCGGCTATACAGTAGTAACTGCTGACATCACAGAGGCACTATTGCCGGCTATACAGTAGTAGCTGCTGACACCACAGAGGCACTATACTATTGCTGGCTATACAGTAGTAGCTGCTGACATCACAGAGGCCCTATTGCTGGCTATACAGTAGTAACTGCTGACATCACAGAGACACTATTGCTGGCTATACAGTAGTAACTGCTGACATCACAGAGGCCCTATTGCTGGCTATACAGTAGTAGCTGCTGACATCACAGAGGCCCTATTGCTGGCTATACAGTAGTAGCTGCTGACATCACAGAGGCACTATTGCTGGCTATACAGTAGTAACTGCTGACACCACAGAGGCACTATTGCTGGCTATACAGTAGTAACTGCTGACATCACAGAGGCACTAGTGCTGGCTATACAGTAGTAGCTGCTGACATCACAGAGACACTATTGCTGGCTATACAGTAGTAACTGCTGACATCACAGAGGCCCTATTGCTGGCTATACAGTAGTAGCTGCTGACATCACAGAGGCACTATTGCTGGCTATACAGTAGTAGCTGCTGACATCACAGAGACACTATTGCTGGCTATACAGTAGTAACTGCTGACATCACAGAGGCACCATTGCTGGCACTGCTGACATCACAGAGGCACTATTGCTGGCTATACAGTAGTAACTGCTGACATCACAGAGGCACCATTGCTGGCACTGCTGACATCACAGAGACACTGTTGCTGGCTATACAGTAGTAACTGCTGACATCACAGAGACACTATTGCTGGCTATACAGTAGTAACTGCTGACATCACAGAGGCACTATTGCCGGCTATACAGTAGTAGCTGCTGACATCACAGAGGCACTATTGCCGGCTATACCGTAGTAACTGCTGACACCACAGAGGCACTATTGCCGGCTATACCGTAGTAACTGCTGACACCACAGAGGCACTATTGCCGGCTATACCGTAGTAACTGCTGACATCACAGAGGCACTATTGCCGGCTATACAGTAGTAACTGCTGACATCACAGAGGCACTATTGCTGGCTATACACTAGTAACTGCTGACATCACAGAGGCACTATTGCTGGCTATACAGTAGTACCTGCTGACACCACAGAGGCACTATTGCTGGCTATACAGTAGTAACTGCTGACATCACAGAGGCCCTATTGCTGGCTATACAGTAGTAACTGCTGACATCACAGAGGCACTATTGCTGGCTATACAGTAGTAGCTGCTGACACCACAGAGGCACTATTGCTGGCTATATAGTAGTAACTGCTGACATCACAGAGGCACTATTGCTGGCACTGCTGACACCACAGAGGCACTATTGCTGGCACTGCTGACATCACAGAGGCACTATTGCTGGCTATACAGTAGTAGCTGCTGACACCACAGAGGCACTATTGCTGGCTATACAGTAGTAACTGCTGACATCACAGAGACACTATTGCCGGCTATACAGTAGTAGCTGCTGACATCACAGAGACACTATTGCTGGCTATACAGTAGTAGCTGCTGACATCACAGAGGCCCTATTGCTGGCTATACAGTAGTAACTGCTGACATCACAGAGGCACTATTGCTGGCTATACAGTAGTAACTGCTGACATCACAGAGGCCCTATTGCTGGCTATACAGTAGTAACTGCTGACATCACAGAGGCCCTATTGCTGGCTATACAGTAGTAGCTGCTGACATCACAGAGGCACTATTGCTGGCTATACAGTAGTAGCTGCTGACATCACAGAGGCACTATTGCTGGCTATACAGTAGTAACTGCTGACATCACAGAGGCACCATTGCTGGCACTGCTGACATAACAGAGACACTATTGCTGGCTATACAGTAGTAGCTGCTGACATCACAGAGGCACTATTGCTGGCTATACAGTAGTAACTGCTGACATCACAGAGGCACCATTGCTGGCACTGCTGACATCACAGAGACACTGTTGCTGGCTATACAGTAGTAACTGCTGACATCACAGAGACACTATTGCCGGCTATACAGTAGTAGCTGCTGACATCACAGAGGCACTATTGCCGGCTATACAGTAGTAACTGCTGACATCACAGAGGCACTATTGCCGGCTATACAGTAGTAGCTGCTGACATCACAGAGGCACTATTGCCGGCTATACAGTAGTAACTGCTGACACCACAGAGGCACTATTGCCGGCTATACAGTAGTAACTGCTGACACCACAGAGGCACTATTGCTGGCTATACAGTAGTAACTGCTGACATCACAGAGGCACTAGTGCTGGCTATACAGTAGTAGCTGCTGACATCACAGAGACACTATTGCTGGCTATACAGTAGTAACTGCTGACATCACAGAGGCCCTATTGCTGGCTATACAGTAGTAGCTGCTGACATCACAGAGGCACTATTGCTGGCTATACAGTAGTAGCTGCTGACATCACAGAGACACTATTGCTGGCTATACAGTAGTAACTGCTGACATCACAGAGGCACCATTGCTGGCACTGCTGACATCACAGAGGCACTATTGCTGGCTATACAGTAGTAACTGCTGACATCACAGAGGCACCATTGCTGGCACTGCTGACATCACAGAGACACTGTTGCTGGCTATACAGTAGTAACTGCTGACATCACAGAGACACTATTGCTGGCTATACAGTAGTAACTGCTGACATCACAGAGGCACTATTGCCGGCTATACAGTAGTAGCTGCTGACATCACAGAGGCACTATTGCCGGCTATACCGTAGTAACTGCTGACACCACAGAGGCACTATTGCCGGCTATACCGTAGTAACTGCTGACACCACAGAGGCACTATTGCCGGCTATACCGTAGTAACTGCTGACATCACAGAGGCACTATTGCCGGCTATACAGTAGTAGCTGCTGACATCACAGAGGCACTATTGTCGGCTATACAGTAGTAACTGCTGACACCACAGAGGCACTATTGCCGGCTATACAGTAGTAACTGCTGACACCACAGAGGCACTATTGCTGGCTATACAGTAGTAACTGCTGACATCACAGAGGCACTAGTGCTGGCTATACAGTAGTAGCTGCTGACATCACAGAGACACTATTGCTGGCTATACAGTAGTAACTGCTGACATCACAGAGGCCCTATTGCTGGCTATACAGTAGTAGCTGCTGACATCACAGAGGCACTATTGCTGGCTATACAGTAGTAGCTGCTGACATCACAGAGACACTATTGCTGGCTATACAGTAGTAACTGCTGACATCACAGAGGCACCATTGCTGGCACTGCTGACATCACAGAGGCACTATTGCTGGCTATACAGTAGTAACTGCTGACATCACAGAGGCACCATTGCTGGCACTGCTGACATCACAGAGACACTGTTGCTGGCTATACAGTAGTAACTGCTGACATCACAGAGACACTATTGCCGGCTATACAGTAGTAACTGCTGACATCACAGAGGCACTATTGCCGGCTATACAGTAGTAGCTGCTGACATCACAGAGGCACTATTGCCGGCTATACCGTAGTAACTGCTGACACCACAGAGGCACTATTGCCGGCTATACCGTAGTAACTGCTGACACCACAGAGGCACTATTGCCGGCTATACCGTAGTAACTGCTGACATCACAGAGGCACTATTGCCGGCTATACAGTAGTAACTGCTGACATCACAGAGGCACTATTGCTGGCTATGCACTAGTAACTGCTGACATCACAGAGGCACTATTGCTGGCTATACAGTAGTACCTGCTGACACCACAGAGGCACTATTGCTGGCTATACAGTAGTAACTGCTGACATCACAGAGGCCCTATTGCTGGCTATACAGTAGTAACTGCTGACATCACAGAGGCACTATTGCTGGCTATACAGTAGTAGCTGTTGACACCACAGAGGCACTATTGCTGGCTATATAGTAGTAACTGCTGACATCACAGAGGCACTATTGCTGGCACTGCTGACACCACAGAGGCACTATTGCTGGCACTGCTGACACCACAGAGGCACTATTGCTGGCTATACAGTAGTAACTGCTGACATCACAGAGACACTATTGCCGGCTATACAGTAGTAGCTGCTGACATCACAGAGACACTATTGCTGGCTATACAGTAGTAGCTGCTGACATCACAGAGGCCCTATTGCTGGCTATACAGTAGTAACTGCTGACATCACAGAGGCACTATTGCTGGCTATACAGTAGTAACTGCTGACATCACAGAGGCACTATTGCTGGCTATACAGTAGTAACTGCTGACATCACAGAGGCACTATTGCTGGCTATACAGTAGTAGCTGCTGACATCACAGAGGCCCTATTGCTGGCTATACAGTAGTAACTGCTGACATCACAGAGGCCCTATTGCTGGCTATACAGTAGTAGCTGCTGACATCACAGAGGCACTATTGCTGGCTATACAGTAGTAACTGCTGACATCACAGAGGCACCATTGCTGGCACTGCTGACATAACAGAGACACTATTGCTGGCTATACAGTAGTAGCTGCTGACATCACAGAGGCACTATTGCTGGCTATACAGTAGTAACTGCTGACATCACAGAGGCACCATTGCTGGCACTGCTGACATCACAGAGACACTGTTGCTGGCTATACAGTAGTAACTGCTGACATCACAGAGACACTATTGCCGGCTATACAGTAGTAGCTGCTGACATCACAGAGGCACTATTGCCGGCTATACAGTAGTAACTGCTGACATCACAGAGGCACTATTGCCGGCTATACAGTAGTAGCTGCTGACATCACAGAGGCACTATTGCCGGCTATACAGTAGTAACTGCTGACACCACAGAGGCACTATTGCCGGCTATACAGTAGTAACTGCTGACACCACAGAGGCACTATTGCCGGCTATACAGTAGTAACTGCTGACACCACAGAGGCACTATTGCCAGCTATACCGTAGTAACTGCTGACATCACAGAGGCACTATTGCAGGCTATACAGTAGTAACTGCTGACATCACAGAGGCACTATTGCTGGCTATACACTAGTAACTGCTGACATCACAGAGGCACTATTGCTGGCTATACAGTAGTACCTGCTGACACCACCAAGGCACTATTGCTGGCTATACAGTAGTAACTGCTGACATCACAGAGGCACTATTGCTGGCTATACAGTAGTAACTGCTGACACCACAGAGGTACTATTGCTGGCACTGCTGACACCACAGAGGCACTATTGCTGGCACTGCTGACATCACAGAGGCACTATTGCTGGCTATACAGTAGTAGCTGCTGACACCACAGAGGCACTATTGCTGGCTATACAGTAGTAACTGCTGACATCACAGAGGCACTATTGCCGGCTATACAGTAGTAACTGCTGACATCACAGAGGCACTATTGCCGGCTATACAGTAGTAGCTGCTGACACCACAGAGACACTATTGCTGGCTATACAGTAGTAACTGCTGACATCACAGATGCACTATTGCTGGCTATACAGTAGTAACTGCTGACATCACAGAGGCACTATTGCTGGCACTGCTGACACCACAGAGGCACTATGGCCGGCTATACAGTAGTAACTGCTGACATCACAGAGGCACTATTGCTGGCTATACAGTAGTAACTGCTGACATCACAGAGGCACTATTGCTGGCTATACAGTAGTAACTGCTGACATCACAGAGGCACTATTGCTGGCACTGCTGACACCACAGAGGCATTATTGCTAGCTATACAGTAGTAACTGCTGACATCACAGAGGCACTATTGCTGGCTATACAGTAGTAACTGCTGACATCACAGAGGCACTATTGCTGGCTATACAGTAGTAACTGCTGACATCACAGAGGCACTATTGCTGGCTATACAGTAGTAACTGCTGACATCACAGAGGCACTATTGCTGGCTACATAGTAGTAACTGCTGACATCACAGAGGCACTATTGCTGGCTACACAGTAGTAACTGCTGACATCACAGAGGCACTATTGCTGGCTACACAGTAGTAGCTGCTGACATCACAGAGGCCCTATTGCTGGCTATACAGTAGTAGCTGCTGACATCACAGAGTCACTATTGCTAGCTATACAGTATTAACTGCTGACATCACAGAGGCACTATTGCCGGCTATACAGTAGTAGCTGCTGACACCACAGAGACACTATTGCTGGCTATACAGTAGTAACTGCTGACATCACAGATGCACTATTGCTGGCTATACAGTAGTAACTGCTGACATCACAGAGGCACTATTGCTGGCACTGCTGACACCACAGAGGCACTATTGCCGGCTATACAGTAGTAACTGCTGACATCACAGAGGCACTATTGCTGGCTATACAGTAGTAACTGCTGACATCACAGAGGCACTATTGCTGGCTATACAGTAGTAACTGCTGACATCACAGAGGCACTATTGCTGGCACTGCTGACACCACAGAGGCATTATTGCTAGCTATACAGTAGTAACTGCTGACATCACAGAGGCACTATTGCTGGCTATACAGTAGTAACTGCTGACATCACAGAGGCACTATTGCTGGCTATACAGTAGTAACTGCTGACATCACAGAGGCACTATTGCTGGCTATACAGTAGTAACTACTGACATCACAGAGGCACTATTGCTGGCTACATAGTAGTAACTGCTGACATCACAGAGGCACTATTGCTGGCTACACAGTAGTAACTGCTGACATCACAGAGGCACTATTGCTGGCTACACAGTAGTAGCTGCTGACATCACAGAGGCCCTATTGCTGGCTATACAGTAGTAGCTGCTGACATCACAGAGTCACTATTGCTAGCTATACAGTAGTAGCTGCTGACATCACAGAGGCACTATTGCTGGCTACACAGTAGTAGCTGCTGACATCACAGAGGCACTATTGCTGGCTACACAGTAGTAGCTGCTGACATCACAGAGTCACTATTGCTAGCTATACAGTAGTAGCTGCTGACATCACAGAGGCACTATTGCTGGCTACACAGTAGTAGCTGCTGACATCACAGAGGCACTATTGCTGGCTATACAGTAGTAGCTGCTGACATCACAGAGGCACTATTGCTGGCTATACAGTAGTAGCTGCTGACATCACAGAGGCCCTATTGCTGGCTATACAGTAGTAACTGCTGACATCACAGAGGCCCTATTGCTGGCTACACAGTAGTAGCTGCTGACATCACAGAGGCCCTATTGCTGGCTATACAGTAGTAGCTGCTGACACCACAGAGGCACTATTGCTGGCTATACAGTAGTAACTGCTGACACCACAGAGGCACTATTGCAGGCTATACAGTAGTAGCTGCTGACATCACAGAGGCACTATTGCTGGCTATACAGTAGTAACTGCTGACACCACAGAGACACTATTGCTGGCTATACAGTAGTAACTGCTGACACCACAGAGGCACTATTGCTGGCTATACAGTAGTAACTGCTGACATCACAGAGGCACTATTGCTGGCTATACAGTAGTAACTGCTGACACCACAGAGACACTATTGCTGGCTATACAGTAGTAACTGCTGACACCACAGAGGCACTATTGCTGGCTATACAGTAGTAGCTGCTGACATCACAGAGGCACTATTGCTGGCTATACAGTAGTAACTGCTGACACCACAGAGGCACTATTGCTGGCTATACAGTAGTAACTGCTGACACCACAGAGGCACTATTGCTGGCTATACAGTAGTAACTGCTGACATCACAGAGGCACTATTGCTGGCTACACAGTAGTAACTGCTGACACCACAGAGGCACTATTGCTGGCTATACAGTAGTAACTGCTGACATCACAGAGGCACTATTGCTGGCTATACAGTAGTAACTGCTGACACCACAGAGGCACTATTGCTGGCTATACAGTAGTAGCTGCTGACATCACAGAGGCACTATTGCTGGCTATACAGTAGTACCTGCTGACATCACAGAGGCACTATTGCTGGCTATACAGTAGTAACTGCTGACATCACAGAGGCACTATTGCTGGCTATACAGTAGTAACTGCTGACATCACAGAGGCACTATTGCTGGCACTGCTGACATCACAGAGGCACTATTGCTGGCTATACAGTAGTACCTGCTGACATCACAGAGGCCCTATTGCTGGCTATACATATATCTATCTATAATTTTGAAGTGCGGGTATGGAAATATCAGTGGGGCAGATACTGAGCACCCCTGATTCCCATACCGCCACTTCCTCCCATCACAGCTCACCTCCCCGCACTCCATCTCACAGCGCTGCCCTCCGCAGCGTTGACTGCTCCCTTCCATCTCTCCTCTGCATTTTGAATTTAGCGCCGGCCCGAGCCAATGACAGCTCGCCAACCGGAAGCCAATTAGGGGTGGCCACGTGGCTTCCCCCAATTGACTGCTGGTACGTGAGCCATTAATGTCTCTCGGGCGGCGCCAAATTCAATATGCCGCCAGTCTGTGAGGTGCAATTGGCCAAACTTAGACAGGCAGCAGCTTGTTGACCGGTTCCGGGACAGTGACTGTCCCAGCACCGGGGGCTGAATTGAAGTGTCAGCATGACAAACCACCATTTCATACCTGCACACCTCGAGCACTGTGTGGGTGTATGTGCATCATACAAAAAAAAAAAAAGTATTATATATATCTACATATCTATATCTATATATCTATATATCTATATATATATATATATATATCACCCGGCACTCCTGAGGCAGCTAACACCTTAAGTATATATGCTTGGGTGCCTTCCTTAAAGAGTATACAATACCCCTTTCCACATCCAAATAAATGAGGAGGCACGAAGGGGTGACTGTCCCCGAAACGTTGACTGTTCCTAATACACGTTTTTCACGCAAGACTCGGAGTGCCTCCTCATTTATTTGGATATATATATATTATATATATAATATATATATTTATTTTCCAGCATGGATAGACTTTCATCCAAAGGGATCAACCCTGCAAAACATGTACCATGGTGAACTCTAACTAGGGTCTTTTCCCAAACCTTTAATACTTACACACTGCACACTCACATAAAAGGTTACATAGCTTCAAAGTGTAATATTCAAGGTTTATGTTGTGAAATAAAGATTATTTGATATCTAAGGTTTAGTACATGATAAGCAAACAGTGTTTGGTGTTGTACTGATCTACTCTGTCTCAACAGCTTTCCGGCATCATCGGTGAGAAGATCTCAACATGTTTTCGCAACTTATGGACTGTAGAGAGTTAAAACACCAAAATGTACTTTGTAATGTTAGCAGCTCAGATTTGCATGCAGTGGGAAAAAGGAGACAATAGGCTGTCGGAGGCTGACCTGTGTCCATTTGAATCGACCTGTTAAATGTCCTGTAACAGAAGCACCGTGACGGAGAACCAATGGAATTATGCCAAACTTGCCTTTTGTATTGCCTATCCCTGTAAGGGTATATATGTGCGTTCAGACCCCAATCTGGAGTCTTCTTGCTAATGCTTTAGACTTAGGTTTCTTGTTGATGCCGGTAACTGGTCCCAGAGCACGTGAGTATGTAATAAGTGTACCTTGGGTCTGTATGATTTCTTTGCGCTAACCTACTGTTTTTATGTTGAATAATAACCTTTGTGCGTTGGAAACACATTTCAAGGTCTGAAGGCATTTATTTACTGTATGACTGTGTACGCAAATAGCGTCAATTCCAGAAGGTATAGGCAGGATTTAGAAGATATAGGCAGGAGCGTATAAAGGTGTAGAAGGTATAAGCAGGATTGTATCAAGGTTTAAATAAATATATATAATATATATATATATATATATAATACATACGATACTACGCAAAACTTTTAGGCAGGTTTGGAAAAAATGCTGCAAAGTAAGAATGTATTCAAAAGGGATGGAGTCAGTCCAACGGTAAAAATACTGGCGCTGGAATCCCGGTCACAATAAATATTGATTTACTTTGAATTTTGTTAATTGATAATATGCTAAACACTTATTTGTGGAAGCATTCCTATTTTGCTAAAGTGTGCGTGTGTATATATGCGCCAAAATGAAATATTTTGGGGACCCCCAAACTTAAATCATTATGGCACCCCAGAATGGGTAGCTAGTGGGGATCATGTGGAATAAGGGGCAGCCAGGCACTTTTTAATACTGACCACGCCCCCACCATGACATATATAGGCCCCATCATGGTATGGTCATGCCTCATGTTTTAATCACTGAGCTGACATGTTGGGAGGTATGCAAGAATCACTTGGATACACACGTGTCACACATCTGTCTGGGAGTTTTTCCTAAAACACCCACCTTTACCCAATATAGCTGCCAGCTAGTCTATTCTATGGATTAGCTGTAGGATTTACTATCGTATTTACCTTTCAGCTCTGGCGTTCGTGAGTGCCCATGTACATCCAACAGGATCAGCTGCATCAGAGTGCCACCTAAATGAGGAAATCCCCGGATGAGATAATCAAGTTACATAACAGATAATTAATAGCTTTAATCCCTTCCCGGCTATGGAAGAGTGAGACTCGTCCCCAGCACTACAGGGTTTTGTATTGTGTGCGGGAGGGAACTTACTTAAAGGTCATCCCATTTATAGATGCTGTTACTCAGAGACAGAAGGGGGCGAGGCTTAATGAGATAACTGCACAGGAAACGCAACATTATGAAACGATCAATGCAATAAACTCAAGATGAAATGGAACTGGAGCTCTTTAATGCAGAAGAAGAAGTGGCAGGAACACCGCAATGAAACTCATCAGAAAACCATCACTCCTCCAAGACCAGCGGCTTAAGTGGAACTTTCTACCCACCTACCATGCAGATTCTATTTGGAGACACTACAAAGGCCCGTATATGTCAAGGAGTGCGGATCCATTTCATCATGGATTTATTCCATGGTTCCTTCTGCTGGATAATCATTTGGAGATTGGTAATACCGATTTGAAACACCTTACTCCACTCTGACATACCTTGGTCAGGAATGACCACTTGCGCGGACTGGTGTATATAAAGTATTGGAGTGGCCATCTTGATGTTCATCTATATTATAAATATCTGACAGTCTGCAGTTCTACAAAACATGCAGTAGGCTTTTCTCAACTAGAGCCACACAGGGGAACTTTGCTACCATTTAACTACTATGGTCAAGGTCCATCATGAATTTTCTCTTGGGCGCTCTAGGTCTCTTCCCTTTCTCCTATTTCCCAAAGTGGCTGCTGATATCACTGGGTACCTGATTCCCCCTAGATATCTACACCGTTAGGTCCAAACCCATACATTTTCGCTGGTGTGTGAGCTTGGACCCCTGAGAAGCCCCCTCTCCTGTCTGGACTCAGCCGAGGATACCTTCTTGTCCTCTCTTCTGCATACTCAGAGAGAACCTCTTTCACATGCATGGTGAACAACCGACTGAACTTTACATTTGAAAGACACCAAGGGGGGTTTATTTAGTAAGCTTTAGGTTCTAAAACCCGGAGCTACCGATTGTGTTTATGGCTGAAACTTAAAAGGGCAATGACTTTACTAGCAACTCACGGCTGATAAAAGCACTGCACTTTTACATTTTGGGCATAAACACGGTCGGAAGCGCCAGGTTTTAAGAATTCGATGCTAAGTAAATTAACCCCCAAGAATTCTATTAGCGGGATGTTTTAAGCCTTGGAGAGAGTTAAAATGCTGAAGTTGCCCAAAGCTACCAATCAGCTCCTGTCAATTTATAGACGGTGCTAGATAAATGACAGTTAGATGCCGATTGATTTGTTTGGGGAACTTCTCCACTTTGTCTCTCTCCAAGACTTGATACACCTCCCCCTATATGATAAACCGGAATGGGTGAAGAGCGGTTTGTCTGGAACTCAGTCACAGGGCCATGTGCTTTATAGATCATGTAACTAAACCAGTGTTCATTCTAGCAGCCTGCACCTGTCACAACCCGTGCGGTTCCCCTTTCCTGCCTGGGGTGTCGCTCTCTGCTCTGGTGCTTCTAGCACACTCAGCCGACGCAACAAACTTCTGAGATACGGACCGGAGCAGAGTGACACTCTAGGCTGGAAATAGGGACTGCACGGGATGCGACATGTGCAGGGTGCTAGCATGAACACTAAAGACAGACATATCGCTTTCAGAGTGCAAGATTTTCACATCTCCATTCAAATGATACTAACACAACTTATAACATTAGGCTATAAACAATGATCAATCAACATTACCTGCATTATCGATTTCTTTCAGTAGTGCAGAAAAACTAGGCGATGAGTAATCCATCTCTAGATCATAGACATTCCCAGAATCCCATCACGGCTTCTCTTCCTTTCCCCAAAATATCTTGTACCAACTTCTCAGAGAGCTCAAAGTGTCCGAGATCATCTTCCCATTCTGCGTATTCCTGGAACACAGTATTACGGGTGTCAGACAGATACATAATACGTGCTACATACCGGCAACCGCAAATAGCAATAACGCTTTCCGTCACCGGCCTTGTAACTGATCCAGCTTCTTAAAAGGTGTAGTATTAGCAGTGGCGGCTCCAGAGGTGGCGGCTGCAGCGCAGTCCAAAATTCAAATAGGGGAACCGCACCAACTGCCAGCGAGTCCCAGCCAGCGATGTTTCCCAGCGTTTGGAGTGGCAGTTGGTGCGGTTCCCCTGAGTTTGACTACGCTGCAGCCGCCACCTCTGGAGCAGCCACTGAGTATAAGGGAGTATGGAAACAAAAGGTTATTATAGCAACTTTTAAAAGAGGATTTTATTGACTACCAACAACAAGGTCAATTCAATCAGACGTGAAGGACCCCCACTCATGGCCCGATCTCACCCTGGACTTGTGGGTTTTTGCACACAGCCCTTTGGAGGTCCTGTTCGTGTGGCATATGCAATTACTCACGGCCGCAAGTGATTTGAATCTAAATGAATAAGTGTAACTTCCTATTCCACATAGTAAGACATTACAGATTTCTCCTCCTACCTGTTCTACCAGGACATCCCGAGAGCTCAGCTCCCTCAGTAGGACCTTAGTTCTCATGGTCTCCACAATGTAGAACAGATCACTCCTGAAATACTCATATATAATCCCCAGTTCCTGCATTCCGTAGCCAGATATCTGCTGATGGAACGTCACAATGCCATCTAGGTAACAACGAGGACAACCATAAAACTATCACTGGAAAGATGGGTCCGCGAGGAGAAGGGACCCGCTTGCTGGCACAAGGTAAATATCCTCTGGGTGCAGGATGTAGAGTGCGGGGACCCATGGAACCAGGGGCTCGTATGCACTGCACACACAGCACCCATTATAAATAAGATAGTTTATAAGGGGAGCTGTGTCAAACAAATCAAGAGAGATGTAGGGGCACATTTATCAAAGATCATTTGAGGTAAATTCCCCGAAAACACCTGTTTTCGGGGGTTTACCTCAAATACTTAGTATCCCCCGAATGTATGAAGGAGGGACCGCAGCAGGTACATCCGATACCTGCTGCGATCCCTCCATTGCCGCCGGCAGCCGCCTCCCACATAGGTTTCTATGGGGGATGCGATGCTGCCAAATGTATCAATATCGGGAATGCTTCGCATTCCCGATATTGACCCCAGCAGCTAACGCCATCTGCAGATAGCGTTAGCCGCTGTGTCCTATGGGCACTTACCGCATTTGAGCCGGCGGAGGGATCTTCCAGATCCCTCCGCCGGCAATGGGCGCCGCTCATGTGCAGTCCGCGGGACTGCGCATGCGCAGCAGCCCGGAATGCGCTCCGGCCACATCGCAGGGACGGGCTCTTTTCGGACATACATTCGGCCGGTATGATCGCATTTTGCAATGCGATCATGGGCGATACTGCATGCCCTGATCGCATTGCAAAATGCGATCCTTAATAAATGGGCCCCAAAGTGACAAAGTTCCACCAAAAAAATAAAAAAAATCAATCAATCAGCTTCTGTCACTTATCTAGTACAGGTCTATAAAATGACAGCTAGAAGCTGATTGGTTGCTATGTGTAATGTATCCACTTTATCTCTCTTGAAGGTTTAATACATCTCTCTCAAAGGGGCCCATTTATCAAGGATCACTTTTGCAATGTGACCAGGGCATGCCAGTAACTCCCCTGATCGCATTGCAAAAAGTGATCTCTTCGGCCGGATGTATCATCCAGGATATGCAGGGACCACGGGCTCCGAAAGGAGTCCGTCCCTGCGATGTCCCCGGAGAGCTGCCGGCCATTACAGGGGGTCCCATGGACTGCACATGTGCCATAGCCGAGGATGGTTCCGGCGGATCCCTCCGCCGGCTAATAGTGCGTGGTGTAACCCTGAGGCTACAGCGGCTAACGCCACCTTCAGATGGCATTAGCCGCCGGGGCCAATATCGGGAATGTATCGCATTCTGGATATTGGTAAATTTGGCAGCATCGCTTCCCCCATAGAAACCTATAGGGGAGGCGGCTCCAGCGGCAATGGTGGGATCACAGCAGGTATCAGAGATAGCCGCTGTGGTCCCTCCTTAATACATCGGGGTGCTACTTAGTATTTGAAGTAAACCAACGAAAACAGTAGTGTTCTGGGATTTTACCTCAAATACAATTTGATAAATGTGCCCCCAAATGTTAATATCTTCACTATTAATAAGACTTAAATAGCAGAAAATCAATTTTCATTAAGAATATTTAAAAAAAATAAATACATTATATTTAGGTTCTGCAGGACAAATGTTCATCTTAATGAAAATAATAAACCGACCTTCAATATATTCCCTTGTAGTGCACAGACCCATTTTCTGGTTCCCTGCTGTGAGCGAGACAAAGACAAAAATAAAACATATCAAAAAGAAAGAAAACCGATGGTACTAGAGCAAAGCTGGGAACGGTTCCTCTTTTGCCAGTATGAAAAATATTCCAAAGTTAAAATTTTCCCCACACCAGAAGGTCATTACCAGCATAATATCATCACCGTTCCCAACTGCAAAATGTGCACACAACAATCAAATACGAGTAAAGCTGCATACACAAACGATTTTTTTGAACGATTACCATTAAACGATATCGTTTAACGATAATCGTTTGAAAAAATCGTTCACTTTGAGTCAAACAATGAACGATTATCGTTCATGCGCGTTCACGTTTGTAGTTCAGTCAGACTTGTCAACTGAACGATTGTCATTAAGGGAATATGCAAAAATCGTTTGTAGTTCAAAAGAAATCGTACATTACACTTTAAAATTCTGACAGATAATCGTTCAGAAAATCGTTGGTAACAAAACCGTTGTGTGTGTATGCAGCTTTAGAGTATAAATGTAGACTACTTAACAATGATCTTGAAATTGGCGCTGGATGAGCCAATCAAGATCATTCTGTGGCAGATTCCGAGCCGCCCGCAATGCTCCACGACTGCACGGCGCATGGGTTTCACGGTGCCGGCGTTCAGTGTCGCCTTCCTGAGAAGTGACTGGGAGATGGGTAAACAGACGCACAGAAGGTAGTCACTGAAGGCCATTCTCTAACGGAGATTCTGCACCTAGCATGGGACTGGTGCTAGTCCCAATGGTTGCGCCTGCAAAGTTACTTGCTGTTCTGCCCCTGTATTTCTGACTGTGCTTTACCCTCTCACCCCCACCTGATCCAATTGTTCTACAACTATTCTATATCACTGACTTATTTAAGCTCTGCCTCCCAGAACTCCTCTGCTCCCTGTGGGCCTGATTTAGAGGAGGATGTACGGTCGATGTTTGTGCAGTTGAGCGATTATTTTCTGCTGCGCATGCGCAACACTCTGAGAAACCCCTGCGGCGCATGTGTACAGTTGAGTGCGCGCAGAGACCGCCAGACAGCCAATGGGTGTTCCAGGAAGGCATCGTAGCCCCGATCCCCACTTTACAATGCAATTAGTGACAAGTTCATGCCAGCACACCACCTCTCTTATGACGACCTAGATAGGACACGGCCCAGAGGATTTTAGTTGGTTAATCCATGTCATTATATTTATATTCATTTGCACACATTTTAATGTGTTTTTTTTACACGATGCATTTATACAATGTTTACTCTTTGTTCAGTTTTTACACTCTTCTCTTCCAACGTGCGGCATGGCGCTGCTGGAGGTTGCTAAGGACGCGACTGACGTCACCACTCTGGACCGCGCTCTGTCTCCCTCGGCCAGCCCCGCTAGCTGCACGTAGGACGAGTCCAACTTGTTTTACTCGCCTCACACACTATTTAAGGTAAGCTACTCACATGTTGTTTTGTTTACTACATGTCCTGAGGTAAAAGCCGTGCGTGGCTTTGAAAAGTTGACAAGGTGATATGTAATCCTAATACACTTGATTTATGATTGAAACTTGGAGTGCCGCTCTATTCTTTCCTGAAGGAATGCACTAAGGAAGCATCATTGTAAGTTCACTTGGGAAGGCACCCACACCAGAGATTTACTGATTATCCTGAGTGCCAATCCGCAACATTGCGTATATGTGTAAAAAAAAAATATATATATATATATATATATATATACACTGATAATATATACATATACACACACACACACACACACACACACAATATATTTTATATACATGTTTATATTATTTTAAAACTTAACCTTTGATTTATATACTTAAACTTACAAGCTTTTAGTGCATTCTACTCACACACAACGACAAACAAAATAATAAAGAAAATGTAAAATCTAATGACTCCTTCCCTGTAGTATACAGAGAGAAATAGATGTGAAAATGTAAATTAAAGCATATAATTCGATATGTCGGCATCCCGACTGTCTAATCCCGGCAGGGGTCTAATGACAGGCATCGTAACTCCGACACAGACAGCCGCAGGGGTGGGTGGGGTGGGGGGTTAGGTACCCGCCCAGGAGGGTTAGTGTTATGATAGAGAAAGGGGGGGTTAAGGTTAGGCACCCCCATGGGGAGGTTAGGGTTAGACCCCCCCCCCCCAGCAGACTTAGGTTTAGGCACTTACAGGGGGGTGGGGGGGGATTTAGAGTTCGGCACCCCTAAGGGAGGGTTAGGTTAGTAAATACTTAACTGTCGGGATCTTCACTGCCGGTCTTCGATCCGTATCCGGCGGCATTTCATACCAATCCTGTTGATTTATGTACCTCTCAGGTCAACCATCCAGTGTAATCAACCGATGTAACAAATATCCCCTATACAAATCCTATGGGGTTTATTTGAATTGGCTCCTTTATTTGTATAATGGCCAATGTCACACCCTTTCATTCATTTCAAGACTTGTTACTTAATATCATTGTTACACATATACGTTTAGTTGTACCGTGCACAGCAATAACGTAAGTGGATATTCACAACACCTCAGTTAGTGTCAATTGTTTCACAAATGGCTTTAAGTTTTACCTTACATATTAAACCGTTTCTATACCAGTGAAGCAAGTGGATATCCACAATACCATTAACCCCATACTGCATCTGCTTTTAAGCAACTTGAAAATCAGTGGTTCCGAAATGAGAGTACAGCACATGGCTCCAGTATTGTAGAAGAAAGCAGAGGAAGCTTCTGCTGCAGGCCGGGAAGCGGCAGGGTACGCTGTTGTGTTACGACATTGCAACGTGACCCTGACGGGCTATGGTACCGTTAGAGCATATAGAAAGGGGAGAAATGTACCGGGAGATGTGTGTTTGCAGTGGAAGCTGTCTGACGCCGTTGGGAGATCAGCCGTGCAGAGATGAGCCTCCCTCCTTCCTGGACACGGTTTCACCCGTCGGCTTTCTCAGCAGGGAACCTGGATCAGTGTTTGAGATGCATCATTGGTTGTGATTATCTTATTTGTATAACGTCCCTCCTCTCCATTCACATGATGAAAGGGGTAAAGTACCAAGAATAGACAGAGTTTTACCGTATGTTTTAGACGACATCCCTTAGTTATATAAGGTACCTGAAGACTCCGATATACACATTCATTCGCATAAAACTGCACATTGGATTTTAAACAGTAATATCTATACGAAGAGAGAAAAAGAGATAGTGGGTGTATCATCAGGATAGTTTATCAGGCATGTCATGGATATAAATTACATGTCGGTCTCAGAGTATTAATAATAGTAGTACGTTATCCAATAGCTCGCAATATTGCGTCTTGTAGATTGCACGATTGGATTTGTGTCCGTTACGTAGGAAACGTGTCAGGTTTGATGAGAATTGTTTATTCTTAAACAATGGGTAGGAGACAATCTATGGAACAAGTCAGTATCGGGACTACCACTCCACGCCGGGTGTAAAAGTTCCATCTAAAACATGCATCCTCTCCACCAAAAAGTACTTAAGTTGGCTTCACAATCACAAAACGACCATGACCCTCCCACGAGACAGTAACGTCCTGCGTGTCTGCATGGTAGCTGGCCAGAAACGTTTCACAGAAAGAGAGAGATCCCATAACACAAACCCAACTGCCACTCTTTTACTCTCCATCCATGCGCATACAGGTGTGTCCTCATACGCTGGGTGTCTATATGCCATACATCACCAGACTCCCGATGCAACTCAGTGGTGTACCATACTTGTCTTTACATTTTTGCATCTTAGTGGCATCGCAGATGCCGCCGAATGCCGCTCACAGTGTAAAAGACGATGGGCTGCAACTTTAGCTGCACAGGCATTGTTTCACACACAAACAAATTTGCAGATGCAGCACAACTTGGCATGAGGAGAAACCATAGCCTGGGACGCCACAATGTTTTTAGGTTGGGGGGCAAAGATATAATTTCATTTTGGTGCCCTTAAGTTGCCCCCTAAGGCCGGCTGGAGTAACCCGCTATACCACCTGCCTGATGAGTAAGCCTGAGGGGTCTTCGCTTTGGCTGATCTGCCCTCTGTATGCGGATATCACTGCTCTCTCTCAGGCGCCTCACTCAGACAACACTGGCACAGCGCTACCACGTAGCTCCAGAAACACATGCAGACAGTATCGCTTCCCTGTAGAGACAAGTTAACCAACGCCAAGAGAATAGGACATTTGCCCGCGTGCTGCCACAAGTTGTCGTTTACCGTAGGCGCCCATCACTACGGTGCACTCTAGGACTCCCTGCTCTGGAACTAAAGAGACCATCATGCAACACGAAGCCGGCTACTTTCCTAACTTTAGGAAATCAGACAAATCATTGAAAGGCAATTTAACAATAAAACGTGCGTGTTATGCCCATCCCTGCATCTGAGCCGGATTAAGGCCCCATGGCGAGAGATTCTGGTTTAGGGCCCCCTCAATTTGTCCCTAAAAAAACAAAAACTTTTACAGACAAATTAAAGTAACCTCACCCCTAATTTCAACCCCAGTGAAGTGCAGACATGTGCTGGGTAAGGTATGCAGCATGGGCAGGCCATATTATAGTCCATACCCTCCACACGCCACTCTGCAGCAATCAGCGTCACACACTCAGCCATACACCAGACACAGTGGGCTCAATCCTAGTAGACGAGAGTCTGCAAATGTGAGTTTCATGAAACTCGCAGACATCTCATGAATGCGCACAACTGAGAAATGCGAGATCCAAGTGTAAATGCCAATTTGCGGGACTCACGGTGAGGGTGCGCAACGTTTCTACAAAATGTGACCTAAAGAAGTGCATTAAAAAAAATATATATATTAAAATAAAAAAATAAAAAAAAGGGAGGAAACCTTACTGGACCTCAATAAGTCACAAGTGAGATACCAGGCTGTGGGACCATATAGAGGCGGTTAGTTGTCATAAGGAAAAGTACTGGAGGATTTAAATAGGTGTATAATGGTTGTGTTTTGCACTTTTTATTAATGGTTGAAAAATGATAGCAAGCAAGGGTTTTTCAGCAAATTACAGCCCTTCCAGCATTTTGAAGTAGAGAAAAAAAAGTCTGTATAGTAATTTCGGGATTTCAATAACAGTTTGTAAAACGTTAGAACACTTAGGGGCCTATTTATCAGTGAATATTTGCAGCATATTCCCTGAAAACAGACCTTTTTTGGGGGATACCCGCACATATTTAGTATCCCCTAGATGTATTATGGAGGGATCGTATGTGCAGATTTACCAAGCTCCAGTAGGCCAGTGTCCCGGAGCTTGGTTCCCGCAGCTAACACCATCTGAAGATGGAGTTGCGATGAGTAGACTGTGTGCTACACATCTCAATGATTACCGGGAGAGTATCCCCCCCCCACCCCCTGGCAATGGCTGCCAGCATGCGTGGTCTGTAACCGCGTATGCACAGGCGTCCCGGCACAGAAGTACATGTGATGTGGTCACTTCACTCCAGGGCACATCGCAGGGACGGGATCATTTCGGATGCCTCTGTATGCACTATTTGCTACATGCCAGTGCTACCAGCACATCCTGCAATACCATCATGGGCGCCGATATCACCCACAGATGGGATTGCAAATGCAATTGTTGATAAATGGGCCCTATAGTGACTACGTCAGACTCAACCCAAATACAGACATAGGGACTCCCAATCCCTCCAATCCAGCAATTCATGCAATAACTAATAATGCATGACGTTAGGTGCAGCACACATTACACCTGCCCTCCAACATGACCCCTCCCCATCAGCTACACAGTGCTCTGCTCCTGGGCTTCCCACCTCATGTATGATTGCAGCCTCCTGTGCAGCACTAGGGTCACTGATGAGTCAGGTGTCACCACAGGTGGCTGCAATCATACATTAGATGGGAAGTGTAGGTGCAGAGCACTGTGTACCTGATGGAGGGGTCATGTTGGAGGGTCTGATTACATACATGCTACATATGGGAATTATTAGCAGGCACCACTACACGCTATATATTTATATATATTAGTTGCACACTGAAGTTGGTGTGTATAGTCATGGTACTATAGGTGGTGTCAGTAGTGGTTATTGTGAGTTGCCAAATATGGTCAAAAACAACAAATATACAGTTTTCCCTAAACCATATCCTGTAATAAGTCAGACATGTTACATACACCTGTGTACTGTATGCGTGTATCCAACATGGTACACACTGCTCTGCATTCAGTACAGGAGGGAGCTCAGCACACGTTACACAGGACCAGCCAACACTGCTGCTGCCTCACATACTACTACTCACTCTGCTGAATCCTTCCCATGAGGCTGCGGGTCATGGAAGCATGTGATGAGCTCCACCAATCAGAGCTCAGCACACGTTACACAGGACCAGCCAGCACTGCTGCTGCCTCACAGGCTCACTCTGATGAATCCTTCCCATGAGGCTGCAGGTCACGGAAGCATGTGATAAGCTCCACCAATCAGAGCTCAGCACACGTTACACAGGACCAGCACTGCTGCTGCCTCACAGGCTCACTCTGATGAATCCTTCCCATGAGGCTGCAGGTCATTGAAGCATGTGATGAGCTCCACCAATCAGAGCCCAGCACACGTTACACAGGACCAGCACTGCTGCTGCCTCACAGGCTCACTCTGATGAATCCTTCCCATGAGGCTGCGGGTCATTGAAGAATGTGATAAGCTCCACCAATCAGCGCTCAGCACATGTTACACAGGACCAGCACTGCTGCTGCCTCACAGGCTCACTCTGATGAATCCTTCCCATGAGGCTGCAGGTCATTGAAGCATGTGATGAGCTCCACCAATCAGAGCTCAGCACACGTTACACAGGACCAGCACTGCTGCTGCCTCACAGGCTCACTCTGATGAATCCTTCCCATGAGGCTGCAGGTCACGGAAGCATGTGATAAGCTCCACCAATCAGAGCTCAGCACACGTTACACAGGACCAGCACTGCTGCTGCCTCACAGGCTCACTCTGATGAATCCTTCCCATGAGGCTGCAGGTCATTGAAGCATGTGATGAGCTCCACCAATCAGTGCTCAGCACACGTTACACAGGACCAGCCAGCACTGCTGCTGCCTCACAGGCTCACTCTGATGAATCCTTCCCATGAGGCTGCAGGTCTCGGAAGCATGTGATAAGCTCCACCAATCAGAGCTCAGCACACGTTACACAGGACCAGCACTGCTGCTGCCTCACAGGCTCACTCTGATGAATCCTTCCCATGAGGCTGCAGGTCATTGAAGCATGTGATAAGCTCCACCAATCAGCGCTCAGCACACGTTACACAGGACCAGCCAGCACTGCTGCTGCCTCACAGGCTCACTCTGATGAATCCTTCCCATGAGGCTGCAGGTCTCGGAAGCATGTGATAAGCTCCACCAATCAGAGCTCAGCACACGTTACACAGGACCAGCACTGCTGCTGCCTCACAGGCTCACTCTGATGAATCCTTCCCATGAGGCTGCAGGTCACGGAAGCATGTGATAAGCTCCACCAATCAGAGCTCAGCACACGTTACACAGGACCAGCACTGCTGCTGCCTCACAGGCTCACTCTGATGAATCCTTCCCATGAGGCTGCAGGTCATTGAAGCATGTGATGAGCTCCACCAATCAGAGCTCAGCACACGTTACACAGGACCAGCACTGCTGCTGCCTCACAGGCTCACTCTGATGAATCCTTCCCATGAGGCTGCAGGTCATTGAAGCATGTGATGAGCTCCACCAATCAGCGCTCAGCACACGTTACACAGGACCAGCCAGCACTGCTGCTGCCTCACAGGCTCACTCTGATGAATCCTTCCCATGAGGCTGCAGGTCTCGGAAGCATGTGATAAGCTCCACCAATCAGAGCTCAGCACACGTTACACAGGACCAGCACTGCTGCTGCCTCACAGGCTCACTCTGATGAATCCTTCCCATGAGGCTGCAGGTCATTGAAGCATGTGATAAGCTCCACCAATCAGCGCTCAGCACACGTTACACAGGACCAGCACTGCTGCTGCCTCACAGGCTCACTCTGATGAATCCTTCCCATGAGGCTGCGGGTCACGGAAGCATGTGATAAGCTCCACCAATCAGAGCTCAGCACACGTTACACAGGACCAGCACTGCTGCTGCCTCACAGGCTCACTCTGATGAATCCTTCCCATGAGGCTGCAGGTCATTGAAGCATGTGATGAGCTCCACCAATCAGCGCTCAGCACACGTTACACAGGACCAGCCAGCACTGCTGCTGCCTCACAGGCTCACTCTGATGAATCCTTCCCATGAGGCTGCAGGTCTCGGAAGCATGTGATAAGCTCCACCAATCAGAGCTCAGCACACGTTACACAGGACCAGCACTGCTGCTGCCTCACAGGCTCACTCTGATGAATCCTTCCCATGAGGCTGCAGGTCATTGAAGCATGTGATGAGCTCCACCAATCAGAGCCCAGCACACGTTACACAGGACCAGCACTGCTGCTGCCTCACAGGCTCACTCTGATGAATCCTTCCCATGAGGCTGCGGGTCATTGAAGAATGTGATAAGCTCCACCAATCAGCGCTCAGCACACGTTACACAGGACCAGCACTGCTGCTGCCTCACAGGCTCACTCTGATGAATCCTTCCCATGAGGCTGCAGGTCATTGAAGCATGTGATGAGCTCCACCAATCAGAGCTCAGCACACGTTACACAGGACCAGCACTGCTGCTGCCTCACAGGCTCACTCTGATGAATCCTTCCCATGAGGCTGCAGGTCACGGAAGCATGTGATAAGCTCCACCAATCAGAGCTCAGCACACGTTACACAGGACCAGCACTGCTGCTGCCTCACAGGCTCACTCTGATGAATCCTTCCCATGAGGCTGCAGGTCATTGAAGCATGTGATGAGCTCCACCAATCAGTGCTCAGCACACGTTACACAGGACCAGCCAGCACTGCTGCTGCCTCACAGGCTCACTCTGATGAATCCTTCCCATGAGGCTGCAGGTCTCGGAAGCATGTGATAAGCTCCACCAATCAGAGCTCAGCACACGTTACACAGGACCAGCACTGCTGCTGCCTCACAGGCTCACTCTGATGAATCCTTCCCATGAGGCTGCAGGTCACGGAAGCATGTGATAAGCTCCACCAATCAGAGCTCAGCACACGTTACACAGGACCAGCACTGCTGCTGCCTCACAGGCTCACTCTGATGAATCCTTCCCATGAGGCTGCAGGTCATTGAAGCATGTGATGAGCTCCACCAATCAGCGCTCAGCACACGTTACACAGGACCAGCCAGCACTGCTGCTGCCTCACAGGCTCACTCTGATGAATCCTTCCCATGAGGCTGCAGGTCTCGGAAGCATGTGATAAGCTCCACCAATCAGAGCTCAGCACACGTTACACAGGACCAGCACTGCTGCTGCCTCACAGGCTCACTCTGATGAATCCTTCCCATGAGGCTGCAGGTCACGGAAGCATGTGATAAGCTCCACCAATCAGAGCTCAGCACACGTTACACAGGACCAGCACTGCTGCTGCCTCACAGGCTCACTCTGATGAATCCTTCCCATGAGGCTGCAGGTCATTGAAGCATGTGATGAGCTCCACCAATCAGAGCTCAGCACACGTTACACAGGACCAGCACTGCTGCTGCCTCACAGGCTCACTCTGATGAATCCTTCCCATGAGGCTGCAGGTCATTGAAGCATGTGATGAGCTCCACCAATCAGCGCTCAGCACACGTTACACAGGACCAGCCAGCACTGCTGCTGCCTCACAGGCTCACTCTGATGAATCCTTCCCATGAGGCTGCAGGTCTCGGAAGCATGTGATAAGCTCCACCAATCAGAGCTCAGCACACGTTACACAGGACCAGCACTGCTGCTGCCTCACAGGCTCACTCTGATGAATCCTTCCCATGAGGCTGCAGGTCATTGAAGCATGTGATGAGCTCCACCAATCAGCGCTCAGCACACGTTACACAGGACCAGCCAGCACTGCTGCTGCCTCACAGGCTCACTCTGATGAATCCTTCCCATGAGGCTGCAGGTCTCGGAAGCATGTGATAAGCTCCACCAATCAGAGCTCAGCACACGTTACACAGGACCAGCACTGCTGCTGCCTCACAGGCTCACTCTGATGAATCCTTCCCATGAGGCTGCAGGTCATTGAAGCATGTGATGAGCTCCACCAATCAGAGCTCAGCACACGTTACACAGGACCAGCACTGCTGCTGCCTCACAGGCTCACTCTGATGAATCCTTCCCATGAGGCTGCAGGTCATTGAAGCATGTGATGAGCTCCACCAATCAGCGCTCAGCACACGTTACACAGGACCAGCCAGCACTGCTGCTGCCTCACAGGCTCACTCTGATGAATCCTTCCCATGAGGCTGCAGGTCTCGGAAGCATGTGATAAGCTCCACCAATCAGAGCTCAGCACACGTTACACAGGACCAGCACTGCTGCTGCCTCACAGGCTCACTCTGATGAATCCTTCCCATGAGGCTGCAGGTCATTGAAGCATGTGATGAGCTCCACCAATCAGAGCTCAGCACACGCCTCTCTGACCTTTCGGGCTGAGTCAGAGAGGGGTTTTGTGGTAACTCCGCACAGAGGGAGGAGGAGAAGGTGATAACAATCAGCCATTATGTTATATGATGTTATGTTAGTCAGTATCTCATAGAACTGACCTATAATAGTCACTTGTAGAAAGAAAATATCCACAACCTACTCTATGTAAATATACTGGTAGTCATGGTTAGTCAGTGGTGCTCCCCAAGTCAAACATGATCAATATGGTACTACCAAAAAAAAAAAGGGGGACAAAATAAGACTGTGTAGGGGCACACTTGTTAGGAGAATGGCTGGTCAAAACACACACATTATATATATATATATATATATATATATATATATATATACACATATACACACAGAGCCCATGATACTTTTCTGCCTCCCAGACTTTTCGCCTACATCGCCTGTTTTGTAGGTGGAAAGTATCGCAGCCGTGCACGCTTTACTCCGTATTCAATATGAAAGTACACGAAAACGGGACCTGGCGAAACTTGAACAGGCGGAAAGTACTGTCAGATTTGGAGAAATCAGCCTAACACCCCCCCAAAAGATGCTCTGACATGGGGGTTCCCTATGGTACCCCCCGATTTGGCTTGCTGCAGGTATTTGGTGTTTTTAAAACGGGCTCAATAGCTGCTAAAAAGCGTTTTTGTACAAGTGGTGAAGAATAGTATTCAGGAGTATTTTTTTGCAGAAAATAACTTATCCCAGCAAAATTGGGGTACTTGAAAATGGGGGCCAGCATATTTATAAGTTGGTAAAGTGAAGTTGAAAAAATCGTGAAAAATCCACCTGCCGCAAGCCCCTGCAATCCAAAAAAACACTTGGGGCGTACTTGGGGACCCCCCTGGAGTCTAGTTTGCTAGTTTTTAACTGTGTACCCCCACTTTTTTTTTTTATGCCCCCAAATTCAAAGTCATTTATTAGGGTGTTCTTAAGTGTTTACATTTTTTTGAAACAGATTACCTTTGGGGGACTGTCTGAAGGCTGCAGGGGGTTCCCGCAACGTTGCACCCCAAAACCCCAATTCTGCACTTTTTTCTGCCTCCCATTCATAGGCGATACTTTACCGCCTATTATATTGCATTGACTTAACGCCTAGGCGAAAAGTCTTCCAAATTGAATACGGAGTAAAAGCAAATAAGGCGATAATGACGTCATCGGCGAAAAGTTTCCGCCAAAAACACGCGAAACTGCTTTTTGCCTTAAATTGAATACGGACCATAGTATTAAATCAAAAATATATGAAATGAGACCTATAACAACTACTGCAGGACATGAAACATAATCCTCAATAAAACATACAATTGAGCAGTATCATACTGTAATATAGCTGCCGGCTGTTTATTTACACTCCTATAACGTTCATTACAAGGATATGATCCCCAGATAATGAGCACCAATCTTGCTCTCTTATACCCCTTTTACACCGGAGATAAAACCCGGGTTTTTGAAGGGTTAACCCGGGCAGCTCCCTGGTGTAAAAGGGGAGAGGGTTGGATCGCTGGGTCGAGTGACCCGGCAATCCAACCCAGGTAACTAGCAGGGTTTAACACGGGCGTAGCCCGTGAAACCCTGCTATGGGAACAGCGCACTCCGGGTCACGAAGACCTGGAGTGCGCTGCTAGCCAGCCGATTGGCCCGGCTTCAGTGGCGCTTGGAGATGACGTCATCTCCAAGCGTCCACTTTCACTCCGCAAAAGCCGGGTCTATGCAGACCCGACTGCGGTGTGAGCGATATCCCGAGTCAGCGCCGGCAAAATTCCGGGTCTGATCCGGATAGGAACTTTGTTCCAACTCCGGGTCAGACCCGGAATTTAGGTGTAAAAGGGGTATTACTTGTTAATACATCTGCAGACCATATGTAGCACAGCCAGACGTGCGTCAGTTACCAGCAAGCGGTCACGTGGTGTGCACATGTGACCGACAAGCCGGCCGGCTCTCTACCCCCAGACTCATGCTGCTCCCAGCTCCTTCATCCCCGACTCCAATCGAAACTATACCCCTCGGAAGGTAAGTCTGCAGACGTATTAACCAATAAGGGAGCAAGATTTGTGCTCATTATCTGGGGATCATATCCCTGTAATGAGTTTTATAGGAGCCTTAACCTGCGTGCACACTAGACGATATTTATGGCCAACAACAACATAATTCAACGATCTATCGTTCATATCGTCCAGTGTGTATAAAGTGAACAATCAACGATGCGCGCTCAGGTGGGTCGTTAACGATATCCCCAGTCGGCTGAACATGCAGCTCAATCTGGGGATATAGTTACCGATGCCATGCTGCCGAATGCAGTATAGCCCTGCTCGCTCTTTTGTGCTAAGTCTCATGGTACTCAGGATGAGACATAGAAAGAAAACTTTGGAAGTACCGATGTTTTTAACATTGGATACAAAACATTGTTTAGTACTAAACATTGGTTCTGGAACATTGATGTTATCCGATGTTTATTTTTTAAGTAAACTACCTACTTAAACATAAAATAAACTTCTGAAATCCTAATTATGTTTATTTGATGGAGGCATACAGTATATACAGTCCAGTGATGGCCACAGCTGGTGTTGCTGGGAGACTGACGTAATTTATTGGAGTGCTGTACTTTTGTGCCTGTAAAAAGGAAGAAAAAAAAAAACCACACACACACAGAGTGACTGACACTCACTCTCTGCTCAATTACCAATAGCTGCTGATTGGCTGACAAGAGTCACTGTCAGCCACTGCCCCCAGCAGCACATATGCGGCCAGCCCAGCCCTGCAGCCAGTGACTCATTGAGAGCAGTACCAGTGGCAGTGAGCCGGGGGCGAGGCTGTTCTATGTGCTGCTGCTGATTGGCTGTCCACAGTGTCTTTCACTGTTCGCCACAGCCCCCAGCAGCATGCATGAACGCAACAGTGTAGGAATGGCCATCGGTGGCGTTACCATCGATTGAAAATTAGCAAGTAGCCATCGATGTCTAAAAACTATTAAATGGATGACCATCGATGGTAACATCAACCGATGGTCATCCCTGTTATTTGAATGACTGGCCTGTGGGCCAGAGTGTGGGGGCGGGGCTTTACAGGTGCCAGGGCGGAGCTATGCTCCAAGCCCCTGCACCTTGAAAAAAACATTCGGTTATGCTTTGACATCGATGTGGGAGAACCATCTGATTCTCCCCATCGATGTCAAAAGCATTCGATATCAGCCATAAACCATCGATGGCCATCCCTACAGCAGTGTGTAACCTATGCAGTGAAATAGCAGCCACACAGATTAAAAATAATAAATACCACCCCCCCCCCCAATAACAATAAAAAAAATAAAAATAAAACATTGGAAACCATCTGGGAAACCTCGGACAGAAATCTAGCGATTGTGATGAAACATTGGATCCTCACCATTGCAGGGTTAAACATCGAACATTGGAACCATCTGACCGATGTTTCCGATGAAACATCAAAATGATTCCCATCCCTACGTCACTCAGCTCCTATTAGGGATGGACATCGGAAGCCCAGCATCGAATGGTTGACGGGCTTCCAACAACAAATTCGACTTTGTGCATGCGCACTTTAGCCATACCTCATCTGGGAGAGTGGGTGGAGCTTCACGGCACCCTCGTGCACATCACTGTGGGCGTGGGGCAAGCACTTGCTAAGATGCTGGGCTGCCCCCCAGGCTCCCCCTATACATTTTCGCTCAAAATGTGCATCTTATTCACACAAATAAAGCCACATCGCTAGCATACTCTACATTTGTACATCTGAGTGAATCAAACTGTAAAAAGGGCTCCAATACGATATTCTGGTGCCATATAGTTACCTACTTATATCGGATTTAATTGAATGCAACTCAAGACGTTTTTATTCAAAAGATGCTTGGAGTGATTCCATTAATATTAGGTAAAGCGGAATCCCAGGACCCTACCCCTTATGGAAACCCGTGTAAAAGACCGATCATTTGTGTGTGGACAGGAGCAGGTGCACATACCAAATAATGATGAAGGACAGGTGGAAGCATTATATGCTGGCCATACACTAGTACGATGCGATTCATCGTACGTTTTCCCTTGAACTCCCCTACAGGCCCGACGGCGCGATTTGGAGCTTTTCAACACACACGATCTGCATACGATTACGATAGATATTATGGGTTGCACATCTGATCATACGATATGTATTAAGAGCAGCGGGAGCGTGCATCTGATCGTATCCTACCTAAATTCTACACGATTTCGACATGATTCATCGTACGACGCGTCGCAAACCGGGCAATCGGCTCAAAACTGCGCCAGTGTATGGCCAGCATTAGTTTTGTATTTATTTTATATGTGCAAGATGGGGGGAAATTCTGCTGTATTAGAGTGCGCTTAGCATTTAAATGCTGTAGAGTAGGAAATGAGGTTAGGTTAGTTTGTACTCACCTCAGCTTGCTGTCAGGATCTTCACCTCTGCCGGGCTTCCACTGTCGGGATTTGAACCGCAAGCCATGCGGCCAGCGGTAAATCATACCGATCCCATTACATAAGACCCTCCATTGGACTAGAAATATACCATTTATGGTGTAGATTGTAAGCTCTCATGGACAAAAGCTGCTCTGTCTTTCCAATCACCCTGCATTCGTTCAATATCAACCCCATTTGTCCATACATCGATATATTGGCCTCAGAATAAAGAGGGGGGGGGGGAATCACATTTTGATAACAGCAGATTAGTCACCTTACTATAAGTTAGTTCCCTGGTATACTGTATAGATTACATTGCATACACTGTATAGATTACATTGCATACTGCAGGGCCGCAACTAGGGGGGGGCTAGAGGTGCACGTGCACCGGGTGCCGGATTGCATGGGGTGAAAAAAGCTAACTCAAGGTGGCTTGGGGGCTGCAGATTCAGAAACAGCCATCCAAAAATGGCCACCGCTAAAGAGGAGACAAATGCTAGAGGTCCTTACTGGCCCTCTAGTGTCTGTCTCCTCCTTGGCGGTGGCCATTTTTGGACTAGCCGTCCGCATGGACTCTGCTGAAAACGGCCATCCAAAAATGGCCGTCGCCTAGGAGGAGACAGATGCTAGAGGTCCTACTGGACCTCTAGTGTCTGTTAGGCCAGCGCAAGGTACACAGCGTTCCCGGCACCGGGAACGCTGGCGCTGCCGGGAGAAGATGCTGAAAGCTGCATCTTCTCCCATGAAATCCCCTGGCAACGAGCATAAACCCCCTGGCAACGAGCATAAACCCCCCTGGCAACGAGCATAAACCCCCCTGGCAACTAGCATAAACCCCCCTGGCAACTAGCATAAACCCCCCTGGCAACTAGCATAAACCCCCCTGGCAACTAGCATGAAACCTCATGGCAAAGAGCATGAAACCCCATGGCAACAAGCATAAACCTCATGGCAACAAGCATGTAACCTCATGGCAACGAGCATGTAACCCCTGGCAACGAGCATGTAACCCCTGGCAACGAGCATGTAACCCCTGGCAACGAGCATAAACCCCCTGGCAACGAGCATAAACCCCCTGGCAACGAGCATAAACCCCCTGGCAACGAGCATGAAACCCCATTGCAACAAGCATAAACCTCACGGCAACGAGCATGTAACCCTTGGCAACGAGCATGTAACCCCTGGCAATGAGTATAAACACCATAGCAACGAGCATATACCCCATGGCAACAAGCATGAAAGCCCCTGGCAACGAGCATGTAACCCCATGGCAATGAGCATGTAACCCCATGGCAAAAAGCATAAACCACATGGCAAAAAGCATAAACCACATGGCAAAAAGCATAAACCACATGGCAAAAAGCATAAACCCCATGGCAACGAGCATAAACCTCATGGCAACGAGCATGTAACCCCTGGTGACGAGCATGTAACCCCTAGCAACTAGCATAAACCCCATGGCAACAAGCATGAAACCCCTGGCAACAAGCATGAAACCCCATGGCAACGAGCATGAAACCCCATGGCAACGAGCATGAAACCCCATGGCAATGAGCATGAAACCCCATGGCAACGAGCATGTAACCCCTGACAACGAGCAGATAATTGTAATAATTTTAAAGTAATTAGAACCCTTACTGTGGGGTATAAACTGGTGTCGGGCAAATATGTAAGTGGCACTTTGGTAATAGGCATTACAGTGTGTGGCATAATGTGTAATGGGCATTATGGTGTGTGGAATAATGTAAGTCACTATACCAGGGACGTCTGAGTAGTGCACTGCCTTATGTAGGAGCAAGGACAAACTCCAGGTACAGGAAGGGAGGGGGCGCAAAATTGATGCCTTGCACCGGGTGACAGATATCCTAGTTTCGGCCCAGCATACTGTCAGATCCCTCAGTGCAGGGAGATCAGGAAGTTGGGACAATGTTACTCACAGGCAGGCAGGGAGTAGCACAAGGAGAATAAGGGATGATTGGGCAGTTCTCCCTCTCTCATTGTTTAACACCCTGTATTCCTTATACATCTGCCCCAGAGATCCCTGTGCTAAACATGACCATTAAACATGAACAGACACTGTTGTTACATCTCCTGTGTGTTGCAGCTGCTGGCAATCCCCTGGGCAGCTGACTACGTTAATGAGTGAGGGAACAGCCCATGTGCTAGAAGTAGCAAAATTATAGCCAACTAGTTGATTGGTTGGAATGAGAATCTGCTAACGTATGGGAGTAAATGATGATCAGCAATTTGCTCCTAAATGTCAGAAAACAGAATAAAATGGTCGTCAGACAAGTTTGTTAAATGTTTGATCTAAACAATTTGTTCAAACAACAGTTTATGGCCATTTTCCGGCGTTTGGGAGCAAATTGCTGATTGTCATTTGCTGTCATACCTTACCAGATTTTCATTCCAACCAATCAACTAGTTGGCTGGTTGGACAGATAATCTTTACATGTGTGGCCAGCTTTAAACTATGTCACAGGTTCTCAAACTCAGTCCTCAGGACCCCAAACAGTGCAGTTTTCCTGGTCTCCTCACAGAATCATAAGTGAAATAATTAGATCCACCTGTGGATCTTTTAAAATGTGTCAGTAATTTATACACCTGGGTGACCTGGAAAATTTGAACTGTGTGGGGTCCTGAGGACCGAGTTTGAGAACCACTGGTTCAGTGTTTCCTGAACACTGCCATTACAGTCCAGGTTTTAAGGATATCCATGCTCGAGTCCAGATGACTAATTCAAATGGACTGAGGTACTAATTAAGTCACCTGTGCTTAAGCAGAGTTTAGGAAACTCTGCACTAAGGTCATCTGTCCAATCTGGTTGGTTGGAATTGAAATATGGTAATGTATGGGAGCAATTGACAATCCACCATTTGCTTCCAAACGCTGGAAAGCTAACAAAAATGGTTGTTCACACAAATTAATGAAATGGACTTAACCAATTTGTCTGAATGATCATATTTGTGTTTTCCAGTGTTTGCCTCATGCATGTTTCAGACAGGATCTAAATTAGCTGTGATAGGGACAGAAGTTCCTGTGATGTTAAGGGGGGCATCCACTACACGATTTTAGCAGGCGATTGAACAATAACGACGTCGTTATCGTTCAATCGTTTAAAAATCGTTTATAAATCTTGCAGTGTTTGGTCGTTAACTATCAACGATGCCCGCTCCCGATGGTCGTGTGATAGTCTCGTCAGTCGACCGAACATGCAGGTCAATTTCACTTGATCTATTAAAGATCGTTTGCAAATCGTTCAGACTGAAAGATAAAATTTCAAGGGAAAATCGTTTAGAGATTGGACACGGAGTAGATCGTCTAGTGCAGTGTTGGCTAACCTTGACACTCCAGCTGTTGTGGAACTATATATCCCAGCATGCCCTGCCACAGTTTTAGCATGCCCTAATAGCAAAACTGTAGCAGTGCATGCTGGGTTATGTAGTTCCATAACAACTGGAGTGTCAAGGTTAGCCAACACTGGTCTAGTGGATGTGCCCCTTTACTGTTATGTGATTACTCAGAGGCAATAGGTGCTGCTGGGCAGTGAGCAGTACTGGCTCCTCCTGATGATGTCACAGGATGGGCCTCAGATGTGCACTGAGCATGCTCCTGCCAGCACATGGGCTGTTCCCTTTTTCTTCATACTCCTGAATGCTCACAGCTGCCCCGAGGCTGCTGTTATGCAGAAGGTGACTATGGAATCTCTATATAGCTGTATCTATGTACCAGATATCATAGGGGCAGGTAACCTGTGGCATACCAGTTGCTGTGGAACTACACATCCCAGCATGCCCTAAAAGCAAAACTGTTTCAGGACTTGCTGGGATGTATAGTTACAGAGCAGCTGGATTGCCGACGGTAGACATGTGTAGGTGACGTACAGACAGATCTCCAGGACAGCTGTGTATAGAGTAATGTAATGGGGCCTACACACGGTCAGATGAACGATTTCAGACAGTATTAAAATGAATGGAATCGTCCAAATCTGACTGCAAACATCAGATGTCAGATATCGTTATCTGACGTGCGGGAACGCGCATCGTTCATCGTTGCAGGCTCACATGTCAGATTTTCTTTCAGATATGAACGATTGAACGTTATCGTTCATATCTGACAACAAATCTGATCGTGTGTACGCAGCATTAGGCCGAGATGCACTAAATAGGAAAATGCAGTAAAACCCTGGAAAATGCAGTTTTCTGGGGTTTTACCACATTCCCCATATGTACAAAACTTCCGCCTGTTGGGTAACTTATAGACAATATAAGTCTATGGACACTCCCCCCTGGGAGGCATCCGATCCCTCCCATGAGACCCCGCAGCCCGTGTCCTTCTGCGCATGCACAGAATGCCGACAGGGTGTTAATCTGCCCAGCAGCATCGTAAAGGCCAGCTATTATCGGGAGATATGTCCTTTGCGATATTCTTGGTACATACCGCAGTAATGAGCCGCGGTATATACCCAAAGACAGGCGGGATTTACTGCATCGCTAATGTGATGCTGAGCATGTACGGGGTCATCTTGTCTTTACTGTGAGAGAGTGACACAGTGGGAGATGGATGTCTAACACTTAGCACTGAGAGACTCAGCCAATTATCCTGGTATAACCGCTGTTCCAGCATCCTGCACCGCTACCCGCAAGCTGTATACACTCACCAGACTATAATAAACCATCCTACTGGCTAAGCACATGGGATGTCTGTAGTGATAAGGCATCGGCTGGTGTGTACATAGCGCTGCCATACCACCGTAACACACAGACACAGATGCTGATGGCCCATTATGATGGTATATCACAGCCATGTTCCTTTTGTGTTTGCCTAAAGTTAATGATGAGATCTGAATGATAATAATATACCCATTGCAGAACGTTACCTAGTTCCTATAAGTGAGGCTCATGAAGATTTGGGCGTAAACACAATTTGTGCCGTTTTCAGGACGTATTTTACGCTTGTGCATTAGAGGCACGTTATTTTACCCTCAGACTATAAATGTGTTACAGTGATTGGCCATAGATTATATACTATGTTCTATATAGACTTGTGCATTAGAGGTACGTTACATCACCCTCAGACTATAAATGTGATTGGCCATAGATTATATACTATGTTCTATATAGACTTGTGCATTAGAGGTACGTTACATCACCCTCACACTATAAATGTGATTGGCCATAGATTATATGTTATGTTCTATATAGACTTGTGCATTACAGGCATGTTACATCACCCTCAGACTATAAATGTGATTGGCCATAGATTATATGCTATGTACTATATAGACTTGTGCATTAGAGGCATGTTACATCACCCTCAGACTATAAATGTGATTGGCCATAGATTATATGCTATGTACTATATAGACTTGTGCATTACAGGCACGTTACATCACCCTCAGACTATAAATGTGATTGGCCATAGATTATATGCTATGTACTATATAGACTTGTGCATTACAGGCACGTTACATCACCCTCAGACTATAAATGTGATTGGCCATAAATTATATGCTATGTTCCAGTGGTCGAAGTGGGAATTTTGAAGTGGGGGTATGGAAATGTATTTAGTGTGTGCGCCGAAGGCGCTTAAAAAAGGGTGTGACCACATGTTACAAGGGTGTGGCTATGTGTTATGAGGGGTGTGGCATGCAACCATCTCTCACCCTTTGCTCCTCTTACTACCTCCTTTCCCAAACCAGTATGATGACAGCAATCTACAGTATCCTAACGAGGACTCGTAGACCCAGAGCTACAGAAAGGAAGATCCAGAAATGCAAAACGGTGCAGGTTATAATCATATACCTGCTATTGGATGTAGTTATGCGCCTGTCCCAATCCCGACACCACAATCCTGGCAGGGGATTTAACATAGGCGTCAAAATACTGACGCCTCCCCACGCTGGGACCCCGCACCAATCATCCAGCACCGGAGGTAAGTATCGATGTAGCCGGGGATGGGGGAGGTTAGGTTTAGGGACCTCCTCAGGAGGACTAAGGGTTAGGCACCCCCCCCTCCTCACAAGCAGCCCCCTGGACCTGTAGGACATTTCCTGTTGTTACTGTAATCAAGCAGCTGCATTGCTACCATCATGGGACAAGTCACAGCACTGCTGCAGTGTGCTGCCGAGCTTCACTCTCATGTGGGCTGCCTGCACAGTGAGGAAGTCTTTACTCTCTCCCCTCCTGGCCAGGACTCCGCCCCCTTCCCCGCGAAGCCCCGCCCCCTTTCCCCGCGAAGCCTCACTTATTTCATTCACGAAGCTATGTCTGGAGTTTTTTTTTCCTAGTCTCCATCTCCAGTCTCTCTCCACCCAAACCTCCTCTCCGTCAAGGCTAGATCCTCAGCCCGGCAAGGCAGAAGACACGGTTAAAGTGGAGGGAAAGATTGCAGCAGGTCGGTGAGAGGAAGGAGCAGAGCTTTGGAGGGAGGGGGAGATCAGCATGCACACCAAGCCGTGCTGTCACAGTCACTGGGGCAAGCAAAAAAAAAAATTGTCTCAACAGGTGCCCCAGTACCTACCTGCCACACCGAGCACAAGTTCCTGTTGCACTTTCAACTGGAGTCGAACTGTCAGAGAGGGACCACGGAGCCTCTCCAGTCACTCTGGCTGCTGCAGGTTCGTGAAGGCAGGGAGGAGGAGGTGACCGGCCCCTAGCTGCTCTGGGAGGAGGGAGGGAACTATGCTGCTGCTGTCTGGCTGCCCATAGACAGTGTCAGGGTAGCGGACGGAGGCCACGCCTCCGCACTCAGCTCAGCAGCAGCCCATGGAATAAAAAAAAAATGTTCAGTGCTTGAAGTGGCGGTATACCATACCGTTGTATACCGGCACACTTCGAGCACTGCTATGTACTATATAGACTTGTGCATTAGAGGCACGTTACATCACCCTCAGACTATAAATGTGATTGGCCATAGATTATATGCTATGTACTATATAGACTTGTGCATTACAGGCACGTTACATCACTCTCAGACTATAAATGTGATTGGCCATAGATTATATGCTATGTACTATATAGACTTGTACTTTAGAGGCACGTTACATCACCCTCAGACTATAAATGTGATTGGCCATAGATTATATGCTATGTACTATATAGACTTGTGCATTACAGGCACGTTACATCACCCTCAGACTATAAATGTGATTGGCCATAGATTATATGCTATGTACTATATAGACTTGTGCATTACAGGCACGTTACATCACCCTCAGACTATAAATGTGATTGGCTATAGATTATATGCTATGTACTATATAGACTTGTGCATTAGAGGCACGTTACATCACCCTCAGACTATAAATGTGATTGGCCATAGATTATATGCTATGTACTATATAGACTTGTGCATTACAGGCACGTTACATCACCCTCAGACTATAAATGTGATTGGCCATAGATTATATGCTATGTACTATATAGACTTGTGCATTACAGGCACGTTACATCACCCTCAGACTATAAATGTGATTGGCCATAGATTATATGCTATGTACTATATAGACTTGTGCATTACAGGCACGTTACATCACCCTCAGACTATAAATGTGATTGGCCATAGATTATATGCTATGTACTATATAGACTTGTGCATTACAGGCACGTTACATCACCCTCAGACTATAAATGTGATTGGCCATAGATTATATGCTATGTACTATATAGACTTGTGCATTACAGGCACGTTACATCACCCTCAGACTATAAATGTGATTGGCCATAGATTATATGCTATGTACTATATAGACTTGTGCATTACAGGCACGTTACATCACCCTCAGACTATAAATGTGATTGGCCATAGATTATATGATATGTACTATAAAGACTTGTGCATTACAGGCACGTTACATCACCCTCAGACTATAAATGTGATTGGCCATAGATTATATGCTATGTACTATATAGACTTGTGCATTACAGGCACGTTACATCACCCTCAGACTATAAATGTGATTGGCCATAGATTATATGCTATGTACTATATAGACTTGTGCATTACAGGCACGTTACATCACCCTCAGACTATAAATGTGATTGGCCATAGATTATATGATATGTACTATAAAGACTTGTGCATTATAGGCACGTTACATCACCCTCAGACTATAAATGTGATTGGCCATAGATTATATGCTATGTACTATATAGACTTGTACTTTAGAGGCACGTTACATCACCCTCAGACTATAAATGTGATTGGCCATAGATTATATGCTATGTTCTATATAGACTTGTGCATTACAGGCACGTTACATCACCCTCAGACTATAAATGTGATTGGCCATAGATTATATGCTATGTACTATATAGACTTGTGCATTACAGGCACGTTACATCACCCTCAGACTATAAATGTGATTGGCCATAGATTATATGCTATGTACTATATAGACTTGTGCATTACAGGCACGTTACATCACCCTCAGACTATAAATGTGATTGGCCATAGATTATATGCTATGTACTATATAGACTTGTGCATTACAGGCACGTTACATCACCCTCAGACTATAAATGTGATTGGCCATAGATTATATGCTATGTACTATATAGACTTGTGCATTACAGGCACGTTACATCACCCTCAGACTATAAATGTGATTGGCCATAGATTATATGCTATGTACTATATAGACTTGTGCATTACAGGCACGTTACATCACCCTCAGACTATAAATGTGATTGGCCATAGATTATATGATATGTACTATAAAGACTTGTGCATTACAGGCACGTTACATCACCCTCAGACTATAAATGTGATTGGCCATAGATTATATGCTATGTACTATATAGACTTGTGCATTACAGGCACGTTACATCACCCTCAGACTATAAATGTGATTGGCCATAGATTATATGCTATGTACTATATAGACTTGTGCATTACAGGCACGTTACATCACCCTCAGACTATAAATGTGATTGGCCATAGATTATATGCTATGTACTATATAGACTTGTGCATTACAGGCACGTTACATCACCCTCAGACTATAAATGTGATTGGCTATAGATTATATGCTATGTACTATATAGACTTGTGCATTAGAGGCACGTTACATCACCCTCAGACTATAAATGTGATTGGCTATAGATTATATGCTATGTACTATATAGACTTGTGCATTAGAGGTACGTTACATCACCCTCAGACTATAAATGTGATTGGCCATAGATTATATGATATGTACTATATAGACTTGTGCATTACAGGCACGTTACATCACCCTCAGACTATAAATGTGATTGGCCATAGATTATATGATATGTACTATATAGACTTGTGCATTACAGGCACGTTACATCACCCTCAGACTATAAATGTGATTGGCCATAGATTATATGATATGTACTATATAGACATGTGCATTACAGGCACGTTACATCACCCTCAGACTATAAATGTGATTGGCCATAGATTATATGCTATGTACTATATAGACTTGTGCATTAGAGGCACGTTACATCACCCTCAGACTATAAATGTGATTGGCCATAGATTATATGCTATGTTCTATATAGACTTGTGCATTACAGGCACGTTACATCACTCTCAGACTATAAATGTGATTGGCCATAGATTATATGCTATGTACTATATAGACTTGTGCATTACAGGCACGTTACATCACCCTCAGACTATAAATGTGATTGGTCATAGATTATGTGCTATGTACTATATAGACTTGTGCATTACAGGCACGTTACATCACCCTCAGACTATAAATGTGATTGGCCATAGATTATATGCTATGTACTATATAGACTTGTGCATTAGAGGTACGTTACATCACCCTCAGACTATAAATGTGATTGGCCATAGATTATATGATATGTACTATATAGACTTGTGCATTACAGGCACGTTACATCACCCTCAGACTATAAATGTGATTGGCCATAGATTATATGATATGTACTATATAGACTTGTGCATTACAGGCACGTTACATCACCCTCAGACTATAAATGTGATTGGCCATGGATTATATGCTATGTACTATATAGACTTGTGCATTAGAGGCACGTTACATCACCCTCAGACTATAAATGTGATTGGCCATAGATTATATGCTATGTTCTATATAGACTTGTGCATTACAGGCACGTTACATCACTCTCAGACTATAAATGTGATTGGCCATAGATTATATGCTATGTTCTATATAGACTTGTGCATTACAGGCACGTTACATCACCCTCAGACTATAAATGTGATTGGCCATAGATTATATGATATGTACTATATAGACTTGTGCATTAGAGGCACGTTACATCACCCTCAGACTATAAATGTGATTGGCCATAGATTATATGCTATGTACTATATAGACTTGTGCATTACAGGCACGTTACATCACCCTCAGACTATAAATGTGATTGGCCATAGATTATATGCTATGTTCTATATAGACTTGTGCATTAGAGGCACGTTACATCACCCTCAGACTATAAATGTGATTGGCCATAGATTATATGCTATGTACTATATAGACTTGTGCATTAGAGGCACGTTACATCACCCTCAGACTATAAATGTGATTGGCCATAGATTATATGCTATGTACTATATAGACTTGTGCATTACAGGCACGTTACATCACCCTCAGACTATAAATGTGATTGGCCATAGATTATATGCTATGTTCTATATAGACTTGTGCATTAGAGGCACGTTACATCACCCTCAGACTATAAATGTGATTGGCCATAGATTATATGCTATGTACTATATAGACTTGTGCATTACAGGCACGTTACATCACCCTCAGACTATAAATGTGATTGGCCATAGATTATATGCTATGTACTATATAGACTTGTGCATTACAGGCACGTTACATCACCCTCAGACTATAAATGTGATTGGCCATAGATTATATGCTATGTTCTATATAGACTTGAGCATTAGGAGTGTCTGAGAACCGCGCTGTAAATATGAATTATGAGAAGCTTCCCGCCTGTTGCTGCAATGTAACATTATAGCTATAAAGACTTTCTTGGTTAAAGATTCTGTAACATCTGATTATTGGGAAGAGAATAAACCCTGAAATTGTGTAGTGTAAATAAATGTACTTGCAGAGCTTCCTGTGCACTAGAGTACCATCGTTTGTGTCTGTGACCCTCCGGGGAGGACTTATAACTACTATTAATGTACTAGATTGGAATGATGAGAGTGTAAGGTGTTTCTAAAATGAATCCATTATGCTAAATGTGAATTTTAGTGCCTCCACCCAAGCTTATGTAATAGATAGTGTGAATATTTATTTTGGACCTGCTTGGGAAAGCCCAAAATTAGTGTAAAGCAGTGTATTAATGTGCTATGATGTATACATCTACATTGATCTTTTTTTTATATATATAATTTCCTTCTTTTACAGGATTCATTGTACACGTAGAACTTTCCTCCAATAACAGGTAAGTGATCACACAGTAACTGTACATTTATAGAATGTTTATACTGTGAAAGAGAATCATAAGATAACAAGATAGCGATGATAAATTCCAACCTTAAAACAGTTCCTGCATTGCACAAATTAATCTATACACTTCTTATACATTTATACCTCAGCACATTCTACTGATTCTGTGCATACAGTATTATATGGTAGTAAGTTGTGTAACGATCTATCGCTTACATCGCTGAGAGGGCTCCATTCAATTGATCGCGAAGTAAATAGCGCCAGGAGAGAGAACCCAGCGCTATTCAATTCTGGGCGCTGTTAGGTCAGGGAATGTCCATTCTTTCACCCCTCGCTCCTTCAACAGGATGTTTAGTTGTGAGAACGGGCATCCTCCGACTAAACTTCCCGGCACAATGCTGTTTTCCCGGCGCTAAGGGCAGAAAACGGCATCGCACCTTGACTTTTGTTGTATTTCTGCTCACATTCCAGGAAGAAATCCTTAGTGGGGCTTTGCAGTGCGCTGAGTTGAATAGCTCCTGGAGCTCATTCCTGGCGCTATTCAATTCACGTTGAAATGAATCGAACCCAGTGTGTTCGCACATTTGTTTACTCCCGCAGTCGCTAGCAATGGTCACCAGGTTTGATGTGCACAGGCACAAAGTCCCAAACACTCTCCTGTGTGATATTGGCGTCCTTCTAATGGCATTTTAGTACACAGTGCACAGTCCCACACCCTCTCCCTCCACTCTCCTGTGTGATATTGGCATCCTCCTAATGGTGATTTAGTACACAGCGCACAGTTCCTCCCCCTCTCCCTCCACTCTCCTGTGTGATATTAGCGTCCTCCTAATGGTGTACACAGCACACAGTCCCTCACCCTCTCCCTCCACTCTCCTGTGTGATATTGGCCTCCTCCTAATGGTGTTTTAGTACACAGTGCACAGTCCCTCACCCTCTCTGTCCACTCTCCTGTGTGATATTGGCGTCCTTCCAATGGTGTTTTAGTACACAACCCACAGTCCCACACCCTCTACCTCCACTCTCCTGTGTGATATTGGCGTCCTCCTAATGGTGTTTTAGTACACAGTGCACAGTCCCTCACCCTCTCCCTCCACTCTCCTGTGTGATATTGGCGTCCTCCCAATGGTGTTTTAGTACACAGCCCACAGTCGCGCACTCACTCTGTCCACTCTCCTGTGTGATATTGGTGTCCTCCTAAAGGTGTTTTAGTACACAGCGCACAGTCCTACACTCTCTCCCTCCACTCTCCGGTTTGATATTGGCGTCCTCCTAATAGCATTTTAGTACACAGCACACAGTCCCACACTCTCTCCCTCCACTCTCCTGTGTGATATTGGCATCCTCCTATTGGCGTTTTAGTACACAGCCCACAGTCCCACACCCTCTCCCTCCACTCTCCTGTGTGATATTGGCATCCTTCTAATGGCGTTTTAGTACACAGCCAACAGTCCCACACTCTCCCTCCACTCTCCTGTGTGATATTGGCGTCCTCCTAATGGTGTTTTAGTACACAACCCACAGTCCCACACCCTCTCCCTCCACTCTCCTGTGTGATATTGGTGTCCTCCTAATGGCATTTTAGTACACAGCCAACAGCCCCACACCCTCTCCCTCCACTCTCCTGTGTGATATTGGCCTCCTCCTAATGGTGTTTTAGTACACAGCCAATAGCCCCCACACTCTCTCCCTCCACTCTCCTGTGTGATATTGGCGTCCTCCTAATGGTGTTTTATTACACAGTGCACAGTCCCACACCCTCTCCCTCCACTCTCCTGTGTGATATTGGCGTCCTCCTAATGGTGTTTTAGTACACAACCCACAGTCCCACACTCTCCCTCCACTCTCCTTTGTGATATTGGCATCCTCCTAATGGTGATTTAGTACACAGCACACAGTCCCACACCCTCTCCCTCCACTCTCCTGTGTGATATTGGCCTCCTCCTAAAGGTGTTTTAGTACACAGCGCACAGTCCTACACTCTCTCCCTCCACTCTCCGGTTTGATATTGGCGTCCTCCTAATAGCATTTTAGTACACAGCACACAGTCCCACACTCTCTCCCTCCACTCTCCTGTGTGATATTGGCATCCTCCTATTGGCGTTTTAGTACACAGCCCACAGTCCCACACCCTCTCCCTCCACTCTCCTGTGTGATATTGGCATCCTTCTAATGGCGTTTTAGTACACAGCCAACAGTCCCACACTCTCCCTCCACTCTCCTGTGTGATATTGGCGTCCTCCTAATGGTGTTTTAGTACACAACCCACAGTCCCACACCCTCTCCCTCCACTCTCCTGTGTGATATTGGTGTCCTCCTAATGGCATTTTAGTACACAGCCAACAGCCCCACACCCTCTCCCTCCACTCTCCTGTGTGATATTGGCCTCCTCCTAATGGTGTTTTAGTACACAGCCAATAGCCCCCACACTCTCTCCCTCCACTCTCCTGTGTGATATTGGCGTCCTCCTAATGGTGTTTTATTACACAGTGCACAGTCCCACACCCTCTCCCTCCACTCTCCTGTGTGATATTGGCGTCCTCCTAATGGTGTTTTAGTACACAACCCACAGTCCCACACTCTCCCTCCACTCTCCTTTGTGATATTGGCATCCTCCTAATGGTGATTTAGTACACAGCACACAGTCCCACACCCTCTCCCTCCACTCTCCTGTGTGATATTGGCCTCCTCCTAAAGGTGTTTTAGTACACAGCGCACAGTCCTACACTCTCTCCCTCCACTCTCCGGTTTGATATTGGCGTCCTCCTAATAGCATTTTAGTACACAGCACACAGTCCCACACTCTCTCCCTCCACTCTCCTGTGTGATATTGGCATCCTCCTATTGGCGTTTTAGTACACAGCCCACAGTCCCACACCCTCTCCCTCCACTCTCCTGTGTGATATTGGCATCCTTCTAATGGCGTTTTAGTACACAGCCAACAGTCCCACACTCTCCCTCCACTCTCCTGTGTGATATTGGCGTCCTCCTAATGGTGTTTTAGTACACAACCCACAGTCCCACACCCTCTCCCTCCACTCTCCTGTGTGATATTGGTGTCCTCCTAATGGCATTTTAGTACACAGCCAACAGCCCCACACCCTCTCCCTCCACTCTCCTGTGTGATATTGGCCTCCTCCTAATGGTGTTTTAGTACACAGCCAATAGCCCCCACACTCTCTCCCTCCACTCTCCTGTGTGATATTGGCGTCCTCCTAATGGTGTTTTATTACACAGTGCACAGTCCCACACCCTCTCCCTCCACTCTCCTGTGTGATATTGGCGTCCTCCTAATGGTGTTTTAGTACACAACCCACAGTCCCACACTCTCCCTCCACTCTCCTTTGTGATATTGGCATCCTCCTAATGGTGATTTAGTACACAGCACACAGTCCCACACCCTCTCCCTCCACTCTCCTGTGTGATATTGGCCTCCTCCTAAAGTTGTTTTAGTACACAGCGCACAGTTCCTCCCCCTCTCCCTCCACTCTCCTGTGTGATATTGGCATCCTCCTAATGGTGTTTTAGTACACAGCCCACAGTCCCACACTCTCTCCCTCCACTCTCCTGTGTGATATTGGCGTCCTCCTATTGGTGTTTTAGTACACAGTGCACAGTCCCTCACCCTCTCCCTCCACTCTCCTGTGTGATATTGCCGTCCTCCTAATGGTGTTTTAGTACACAGCCCACAGTCCCACACTCTCTCCCTCCACTCTCCTGTGTGATATTGGCGGCCTCCTAATGGTGTTTTAGTACACAGTGCACAGTCCCTCACCCTCTCCCTCCACTCTCCTGTGTGATATTGGCGTCCTCCTAATGGTGTTTTAGTACACAGCCCACAGTCGCACACTCACTCCCTCCACTCTCCTGTGTGATATTGGTGTCCTCCTAATGGCGTTTTAGTACACAGCCAACAGCCCCACACTCTCTCCCTCCACTCTCCTGTGTGATATTGGCGTCCTCCTAATGGTGTTTTAGTACACAGCCAACAGCCCCACAGCCTCTCCCTCCACTCTCCTGTGTGATATTGGCGTCCTCCTAATGGTGTTTTAGTACACAGCCCACAGTCCCACACTCTCTCCCTCCACTCTCCTGTGTGATATTGGCGTCCTACTAATGGTGTTTTATTACACAGTGCACAGTCCCTCACCCTCTCCCTCCACTCTCCTGTGTGATATTGGTGTCCTCCCAATGTTGTTTTAGTACACAGCCAACAGCCCCACAGCCTCTCCCTCCACTCTCCTGTGTGATATTGGCGTCCTCCTAATGGTGTTTTAGTACACAGCCCACAGTCCCACACTCTCTCCCTCCACTCTCCTGTGTGATATTGGCGTCCTCCTAATGGTGTTTTATTACACAGTGCACAGTCCCACACCCTCTCCCTCCACTCTCCTGTGTGATATTGGCCTCCTCCTAAAGGTGTTTTAGTACACAGTCCACAGTCCCTCACCCTCTCCCTCCACTCTCCTGTGTGATATTGGCATCCTTCTAATGGCGTTTTAGTACACAGCCAACAGTCCCACACCCTCTCCCTCCACTCTCCTGTGTGATATTGGCGTCCTCCTAATGGTGTTTTAGTACACAACCCACAGTCCCACACCCTCTCCCTCCACTCTCCTGTGTGATATTGGTGTCCTCCTAATGGCATTTTAGTACACAGCCAACAGCCCCACACCCTCTCCCTCCACTCTCCTGTGTGATATTGGCCTCCTCCTAATGGTGTTTTAGTACACAGCCAATAGCCCCCACACTCTCTCCCTCCACTCTCCTGTGTGATATTGGCGTCCTCCTAATGGTGTTTTATTACACAGTGCACAGTCCCTCACCCTCTCCCTCCACTCTCCTGTGTGATATTGGCGTCCTCCCAATGGTGTTTTAGTACACAGCCCACAGTCGCGCACTCACTCTGTCCACTCTCCTGTGTGATATTGGTGTCCTCCTAAAGGTGTTTTAGTACACAGCGCACAGTCCTACACTCTCTCCCTCCACTCTCCGGTTTGATATTGGCGTCCTCCTATTGGCGTTTTAGTACACAGCCCACAGTCCCACACCCTCTCCCTCCACTCTCCTGTGTGATATTGGCATCCTTCTAATGGCGTTTTAGTACACAGCCAACAGTCCCACACTCTCCCTCCACTCTCCTGTGTGATATTGGCGTCCTCCTAATGGTGTTTTAGTACACAACCCACAGTCCCACACCCTCTCCCTCCACTCTCCTGTGTGATATTGGTGTCCTCCTAATGGCATTTTAGTACACAGCCAACAGCCCCACACTCTCTCCCTCCACTCTCCTGTGTGATATTGGCGTCCTCCTAATGGTGTTTTATTACACAGTGCACAGTCCCACACCCTCTCCCTCCACTCTCCTGTGTGATATTGGCGTCCTCCTAATGGTGTTTTAGTACACAACCCACAGTCCCACACTCTCCCTCCACTCTCCTTTGTGATATTGGCATCCTCCTAATGGTGATTTAGTACACAGCACACAGTCCCACACCCTCTCCCTCCACTCTCCTGTGTGATATTGGCCTCCTCCTAAAGGTGTTTTAGTACACAGCGCACAGTCCTACACTCTCTCCCTCCACTCTCCGGTTTGATATTGGCGTCCTCCTAATAGCATTTTAGTACACAGCACACAGTCCCACACTCTCTCCCTCCACTCTCCTGTGTGATATTGGCATCCTCCTATTGGCGTTTTAGTACACAGCCCACAGTCCCACACCCTCTCCCTCCACTCTCCTGTGTGATATTGGCATCCTTCTAATGGCGTTTTAGTACACAGCCAACAGTCCCACACTCTCCCTCCACTCTCCTGTGTGATATTGGCGTCCTCCTAATGGTGTTTTAGTACACAACCCACAGTCCCACACCCTCTCCCTCCACTCTCCTGTGTGATATTGGTGTCCTCCTAATGGCATTTTAGTACACAGCCAACAGCCCCACACCCTCTCCCTCCACTCTCCTGTGTGATATTGGCCTCCTCCTAATGGTGTTTTAGTACACAGCCAATAGCCCCCACACTCTCTCCCTCCACTCTCCTGTGTGATATTGGCGTCCTCCTAATGGTGTTTTATTACACAGTGCACAGTCCCACACCCTCTCCCTCCACTCTCCTGTGTGATATTGGCGTCCTCCTAATGGTGTTTTAGTACACAACCCACAGTCCCACACTCTCCCTCCACTCTCCTTTGTGATATTGGCATCCTCCTAATGGTGATTTAGTACACAGCACACAGTCCCACACCCTCTCCCTCCACTCTCCTGTGTGATATTGGCCTCCTCCTAAAGTTGTTTTAGTACACAGCGCACAGTTCCTCCCCCTCTCCCTCCACTCTCCTGTGTGATATTGGCATCCTCCTAATGGTGTTTTAGTACACAGCCCACAGTCCCACACTCTCCCTCCACTCTCCTTTGTGATATTGGCATCCTCCTAATGGTGTTTTAGTACACAGCGCACAGTTCCTCCCCCTCTCCCTCCACTCTCCTGTGTGATATTAGCGTCCTCCTAATGGTGTACACAGCACACAGTCCCTCACCCTCTCCCTCCACTCTCCTGTGTGATATTGGCCTCCTCCTAATGGTGTTTTAGTACACAGTGCACAGTCCCTCACCCTCTCTGTCCACTCTCCTGTGTGATATTGGCGTCCTTCCAATGGTGTTTTAGTACACAACCCACAGTCCCACACCCTCTACCTCCACTCTCCTGTGTGATATTGGCGTCCTCCTAATGGTGTTTTAGTACACAGTGCACAGTCCCTCACCCTCTCCCTCCACTCTCCTGTGTGATATTGGCGTCCTATGTACTATATAGACTTGTGCATTAGAGGCACGTTACATCACCCTCAGACTATAAATGTGATTGGCTATAGATTATATGCTATGTACTATATAGACTTGTGCATTAGAGGTACGTTACATCACCCTCAGACTATAAATGTGATTGGCCATAGATTATATGATATGTACTATATAGACTTGTGCATTACAGGCACGTTACATCACCCTCAGACTATAAATGTGATTGGCCATAGATTATATGATATGTACTATATAGACTTGTGCATTACAGGCACGTTACATCACCCTCAGACTATAAATGTGATTGGCCATAGATTATATGCTATGTACTATATAGACTTGTGCATTAGAGGCATGTTACATCACCCTCAGACTATAAATGTGATTGGCCATAGATTATATGCTATGTTCTATATAGACTTGTGCATTACAGGCACGTTACATCACTCTCAGACTATAAATGTGATTGGCCATAGATTATATGCTATGTACTATATAGACTTGTGCATTACAGGCACGTTACATCACCCTCAGACTATAAATGTGATTGGTCATAGATTATGTGCTATGTACTATATAGACTTGTGCATTACAGGCACGTTACATCACCCTCAGACTATAAATGTGATTGGCCATAGATTATATGCTATGTACTATATAGACTTGTGCATTAGAGGTACGTTACATCACCCTCAGACTATAAATGTGATTGGCCATAGATTATATGATATGTACTATATAGACTTGTGCATTACAGGCACGTTACATCACCCTCAGACTATAAATGTGATTGGCCATAGATTATATGATATGTACTATATAGACTTGTGCATTACAGGCACGTTACATCACCCTCAGACTATAAATGTGATTGGCCATGGATTATATGCTATGTACTATATAGACTTGTGCATTAGAGGCACGTTACATCACCCTCAGACTATAAATGTGATTGGCCATAGATTATATGCTATGTTCTATATAGACTTGTGCATTACAGGCACGTTACATCACTCTCAGACTATAAATGTGATTGGCCATAGATTATATGCTATGTTCTATATAGACTTGTGCATTACAGGCACGTTACATCACCCTCAGACTATAAATGTGATTGGCCATAGATTATATGATATGTACTATATAGACTTGTGCATTAGAGGCACGTTACATCACCCTCAGACTATAAATGTGATTGGCCATAGATTATATGCTATGTACTATATAGACTTGTGCATTACAGGCACGTTACATCACCCTCAGACTATAAATGTGATTGGCCATAGATTATATGCTATGTTCTATATAGACTTGTGCATTAGAGGCACGTTAAATCACCCTCAGACTATAAATGTGATTGGCCATAGATTATATGCTATGTACTATATAGACTTGTGCATTACAGGCACGTTACATCACCCTCAGACTATAAATGTGATTGGCCATAGATTATATGCTATGTACTATATAGACTTGTGCATTACAGGCACGTTACATCACCCTCAGACTATAAATGTGATTGGCCATAGATTATATGCTATGTTCTATATAGACTTGAGCATTAGGAGTGTCTGAGAACCGCGCTGTAAATATGAATTATGAGAAGCTTCCCGCCTGTTGCTGCAATGTAACATTATAGCTATAAAGACTTTCTTGGTTAAAGATTCTGTAACATCTGATTATTGGGAAGAGAATAAACCCTGAAATTGTGTAGTGTAAATAAATGTACTTGCAGAGCTTCCTGTGCACTAGAGTACCATCGTTTGTGTCTGTGACCCTCCGGGGAGGACTTATAACTACTATTAATGTACTAGATTGGAATGATGAGAGTGTAAGGTGTTTCTAAAATGAATCCATTATGCTAAATGTGAATTTTAGTGCCTCCACCCAAGCTTATGTAATAGATAGTGTGAATATTTATTTTGGACCTGCTTGGGAAAGCCCAAAATTAGTGTAAAGCAGTGTATTAATGTGCTATGATGTATACATCTACATTGATCTTTTTTTTATATATATAATTTCCTTCTTTTACAGGATTCATTGTACACGTAGAACTTTCCTCCAATAACAGGTAAGTGATCACACAGTAACTGTACATTTATAGAATGTTTATACTGTGAAAGAGAATCATAAAATAACAAGATAGCGATGATAAATTCCAACCTTAAAACAGTTCCTGCATTGCACAAATTAATCTATACACTTCTTATACATTTATACCTCAGCACATTCTACTGATTCTGTGCATACAGTATTATATGGTAGTAAGTTGTGTAACGATCTATCGCTTACATCGCTGAGAGGGCTCCATTCAATTGATCGCGAAGTAAATAGCGCCAGGAGAGAGAACCCAGCGCTATTCAATTCTGGGCGCTGTTAGGTCAGGGAATGTCCATTCTTTCACCCCTCGCTCCTTCAACAGGATGTTTAGTTGTGAGAACGGGCATCCTCCGACTAAACTTCCCGGCACAATGCTGTTTTCCCGGCGCTAAGGGCAGAAAACGGCATCGCACCTTGACTTTTGTTGTATTTCTGCTCACATTCCAGGAAGAAATCCTTAGTGGGGCTTTGCAGTGCGCTGAGTTGAATAGCTCCTGGAGCTCATTCCTGGCGCTATTCAATTCACGTTGAAATGAATCGAACCCAGTGTGTTCGCACATTTGTTTACTCCCGCAGTCGCTAGCAATGGTCACCAGGTTTGATGTGCACAGGCACAAAGTCCCAAACACTCTCCTGTGTGATATTGGCGTCCTTCTAATGGCATTTTAGTACACAGTGCACAGTCCCACACCCTCTCCCTCCACTCTCCTGTGTGATATTGGCATCCTCCTAATGGTGATTTAGTACACAGCGCACAGTTCCTCCCCCTCTCCCTCCACTCTCCTGTGTGATATTAGCGTCCTCCTAATGGTGTACACAGCACACAGTCCCTCACCCTCTCCCTCCACTCTCCTGTGTGATATTGGCCTCCTCCTAATGGTGTTTTAGTACACAGTGCACAGTCCCTCACCCTCTCTGTCCACTCTCCTGTGTGATATTGGCGTCCTTCCAATGGTGTTTTAGTACACAACCCACAGTCCCACACCCTCTACCTCCACTCTCCTGTGTGATATTGGCGTCCTCCTAATGGTGTTTTAGTACACAGTGCACAGTCCCTCACCCTCTCCCTCCACTCTCCTGTGTGATATTGGCGTCCTCCCAATGGTGTTTTAGTACACAGCCCACAGTCGCGCACTCACTCTGTCCACTCTCCTGTGTGATATTGGTGTCCTCCTAAAGGTGTTTTAGTACACAGCGCACAGTCCTACACTCTCTCCCTCCACTCTCCGGTTTGATATTGGCGTCCTCCTAATAGCATTTTAGTACACAGCACACAGTCCCACACTCTCTCCCTCCACTCTCCTGTGTGATATTGGCATCCTCCTATTGGCGTTTTAGTACACAGCCAACAGTCCCACACCCTCTCCCTCCACTCTCCTGTGTGATATTGGCATCCTTCTAATGGCGTTTTAGTACACAGCCAACAGTCCCACACTCTCCCTCCACTCTCCTGTGTGATATTGGCGTCCTCCTAATGGTGTTTTAGTACACAACCCACAGTCCCACACCCTCTCCCTCCACTCTCCTGTGTGATATTGGTGTCCTCCTAATGGCATTTTAGTACACAGCCAACAGCCCCACACCCTCTCCCTCCACTCTCCTGTGTGATATTGGCCTCCTCCTAATGGTGTTTTAGTACACAGCCAATAGCCCCCACACTCTCTCCCTCCACTCTCCTGTGTGATATTGGCGTCCTCCTAATGGTGTTTTATTACACAGTGCACAGTCCCACACCCTCTCCCTCCACTCTCCTGTGTGATATTGGCGTCCTCCTAATGGTGTTTTAGTACACAACCCACAGTCCCACACTCTCCCTCCACTCTCCTTTGTGATATTGGCATCCTCCTAATGGTGATTTAGTACACAGCACACAGTCCCACACCCTCTCCCTCCACTCTCCTGTGTGATATTGGCCTCCTCCTAAAGGTGTTTTAGTACACAGCGCACAGTCCTACACTCTCTCCCTCCACTCTCCGGTTTGATATTGGCGTCCTCCTAATAGCATTTTAGTACACAGCACACAGTCCCACACTCTCTCCCTCCACTCTCCTGTGTGATATTGGCATCCTCCTATTGGCGTTTTAGTACACAGCCCACAGTCCCACACCCTCTCCCTCCACTCTCCTGTGTGATATTGGCATCCTTCTAATGGCGTTTTAGTACACAGCCAACAGTCCCACACTCTCCCTCCACTCTCCTGTGTGATATTGGCGTCCTCCTAATGGTGTTTTAGTACACAACCCACAGTCCCACACCCTCTCCCTCCACTCTCCTGTGTGATATTGGTGTCCTCCTAATGGCATTTTAGTACACAGCCAACAGCCCCACACCCTCTCCCTCCACTCTCCTGTGTGATATTGGCCTCCTCCTAATGGTGTTTTAGTACACAGCCAATAGCCCCCACACTCTCTCCCTCCACTCTCCTGTGTGATATTGGCGTCCTCCTAATGGTGTTTTATTACACAGTGCACAGTCCCACACCCTCTCCCTCCACTCTCCTGTGTGATATTGGCGTCCTCCTAATGGTGTTTTAGTACACAACCCACAGTCCCACACTCTCCCTCCACTCTCCTTTGTGATATTGGCATCCTCCTAATGGTGATTTAGTACACAGCACACAGTCCCACACCCTCTCCCTCCACTCTCCTGTGTGATATTGGCCTCCTCCTAAAGTTGTTTTAGTACACAGCGCACAGTTCCTCCCCCTCTCCCTCCACTCTCCTGTGTGATATTGGCATCCTCCTAATGGTGTTTTAGTACACAGCCCACAGTCCCACACTCTCTCCCTCCACTCTCCTGTGTGATATTGGCGTCCTCCTATTGGTGTTTTAGTACACAGTGCACAGTCCCTCACCCTCTCCCTCCACTCTCCTGTGTGATATTGCCGTCCTCCTAATGGTGTTTTAGTACACAGCCCACAGTCCCACACTCTCTCCCTCCACTCTCCTGTGTGATATTGGCGGCCTCCTAATGGTGTTTTAGTACACAGTGCACAGTCCCTCACCCTCTCCCTCCACTCTCCTGTGTGATATTGGCGTCCTCCTAATGGTGTTTTAGTACACAGCCCACAGTCGCACACTCACTCCCTCCACTCTCCTGTGTGATATTGGTGTCGTCCTAATGGCGTTTTAGTACACAGCCAACAGCCCCACACTCTCTCCCTCCACTCTCCTGTGTGATATTGGCGTCCTCCTAATGGTGTTTTAGTACACAGCCAACAGCCCCACAGCCTCTCCCTCCACTCTCCTGTGTGATATTGGCGTCCTCCTAATGGTGTTTTAGTACACAGCCCACAGTCCCACACTCTCTCCCTCCACTCTCCTGTGTGATATTGGCGTCCTACTAATGGTGTTTTATTACACAGTGCACAGTCCCTCACCCTCTCCCTCCACTCTGCTGTGTGATATTGGTGTCCTCCCAATGTTGTTTTAGTACACAGCCAACAGCCCCACAGCCTCTCCCTCCACTCTCCTGTGTGATATTGGCGTCCTCCTAATGGTGTTTTAGTACACAGCCCACAGTCCCACACTCTCTCCCTCCACTCTCCTGTGTGATATTGGCGTCCTCCTAATGGTGTTTTATTACACAGTGCACAGTCCCACACCCTCTCCCTCCACTCTCCTGTGTGATATTGGCCTCCTCCTAAAGGTGTTTTAGTACACAGTCCACAGTCCCTCACCCTCTCCCTCCACTCTCCTGTGTGATATTGGCATCCTTCTAATGGCGTTTTAGTACACAGCCAACAGTCCCACACCCTCTCCCTCCACTCTCCTGTGTGATATTGGCGTCCTCCTAATGGTGTTTTAGTACACAACCCACAGTCCCACACCCTCTCCCTCCACTCTCCTGTGTGATATTGGTGTCCTCCTAATGGCATTTTAGTACACAGCCAACAGCCCCACACCCTCTCCCTCCACTCTCCTGTGTGATATTGGCCTCCTCCTAATGGTGTTTTAGTACACAGCCAATAGCCCCCACACTCTCTCCCTCCACTCTCCTGTGTGATATTGGCGTCCTCCTAATGGTGTTTTATTACACAGTGCACAGTCCCTCACCCTCTCCCTCCACTCTCCTGTGTGATATTGGCGTCCTCCCAATGGTGTTTTAGTACACAGCCCACAGTCGCGCACTCACTCTGTCCACTCTCCTGTGTGATATTGGTGTCCTCCTAAAGGTGTTTTAGTACACAGCGCACAGTCCTACACTCTCTCCCTCCACTCTCCGGTTTGATATTGGCGTCCTCCTATTGGCGTTTTAGTACATAGCCCACAGTCCCACACCCTCTCCCTCCACTCTCCTGTGTGATATTGGCATCCTTCTAATGGCGTTTTAGTACACAGCCAACAGTCCCACACTCTCCCTCCACTCTCCTGTGTGATATTGGCGTCCTCCTAATGGTGTTTTAGTACACAACCCACAGTCCCACACCCTCTCCCTCCACTCTCCTGTGTGATATTGGTGTCCTCCTAATGGCATTTTAGTACACAGCCAACAGCCCCACACCCTCTCCCTCCACTCTCCTGTGTGATATTGGCCTCCTCCTAATGGTGTTTTAGTACACAGCCAATAGCCCCCACACTCTCTCCCTCCACTCTCCTGTGTGATATTGGCGTCCTCCTAATGGTGTTTTATTACACAGTGCACAGTCCCACACCCTCTCCCTCCACTCTCCTGTGTGATATTGGCGTCCTCCTAATGGTGTTTTAGTACACAACCCACAGTCCCACACTCTCCCTCCACTCTCCTTTGTGATATTGGCATCCTCCTAATGGTGATTTAGTACACAGCACACAGTCCCACACCCTCTCCCTCCACTCTCCTGTGTGATATTGGCCTCCTCCTAAAGGTGTTTTAGTACACAGCGCACAGTCCTACACTCTCTCCCTCCACTCTCCGGTTTGATATTGGCGTCCTCCTAATAGCATTTTAGTACACAGCACACAGTCCCACACTCTCTCCCTCCACTCTCCTGTGTGATATTGGCATCCTCCTATTGGCGTTTTAGTACACAGCCCACAGTCCCACACCCTCTCCCTCCACTCTCCTGTGTGATATTGGCATCCTTCTAATGGCGTTTTAGTACACAGCCAACAGTCCCACACTCTCCCTCCACTCTCCTGTGTGATATTGGCGTCCTCCTAATGGTGTTTTAGTACACAACCCACAGTCCCACACCCTCTCCCTCCACTCTCCTGTGTGATATTGGTGTCCTCCTAATGGCATTTTAGTACACAGCCAACAGCCCCACACCCTCTCCCTCCACTCTCCTGTGTGATATTGGCCTCCTCCTAATGGTGTTTTAGTACACAGCCAATAGCCCCCACACTCTCTCCCTCCACTCTCCTGTGTGATATTGGCGTCCTCCTAATGGTGTTTTATTACACAGTGCACAGTCCCACACCCTCTCCCTCCACTCTCCTGTGTGATATTGGCGTCCTCCTAATGGTGTTTTAGTACACAACCCACAGTCCCACACTCTCCCTCCACTCTCCTTTGTGATATTGGCATCCTCCTAATGGTGATTTAGTACACAGCACACAGTCCCACACCCTCTCCCTCCACTCTCCTGTGTGATATTGGCCTCCTCCTAAAGTTGTTTTAGTACACAGCGCACAGTTCCTCCCCCTCTCCCTCCACTCTCCTGTGTGATATTGGCATCCTCCTAATGGTGTTTTAGTACACAGCCCACAGTCCCACACTCTCTCCCTCCACTCTCCTGTGTGATATTGGCGTCCTCCTATTGGTGTTTTAGTACACAGTGCACAGTCCCTCACCCTCTCCCTCCACTCTCCTGTGTGATATTGCCGTCCTCCTAATGGTGTTTTAGTACACAGCCCACAGTCCCACACTCTCTCCCTCCACTCTCCTGTGTGATATTGGCGGCCTCCTAATGGTGTTTTAGTACACAGTGCACAGTCCCTCACCCTCTCCCTCCACTCTCCTGTGTGATATTGGCGTCCTCCTAATGGTGTTTTAGTACACAGCCCACAGTCGCACACTCACTCCCTCCACTCTCCTGTGTGATATTGGTGTCCTCCTAATGGCGTTTTAGTACACAGCCAGCAGCCCCACACTCTCTCCCTCCACTCTCCTGTGTGATATTGGCGTCCTCCTAATGGTGTTTTAGTACACAGCCAACAGCCCCACAGCCTCTCCCTCCACTCTCCTGTGTGATATTGGCGTCCTCCTAATGGTGTTTTATTACACAGTGCACAGTCCCTCACCCTCTCCCTCCACTCTCCTGTGTGATATTGGTGTCCTCCCAATGTTGTTTTAGTACACAGCCAACAGCCCCACAGCCTCTCCCTCCACTCTCCTGTGTGATATTGGCGTCCTCCTAATGGTGTTTTAGTACACAGCCCACAGTCCCACACTCTCTCCCTCCACTCTCCTGTGTGATATTGGCGTCCTCCTAATGGTGTTTTATTACACAGTGCACAGTCCCACACCCTCTCCCTCCACTCTCCTGTGTGATATTGGCCTCCTCCTAAAGGTGTTTTAGTACACAGTCCACAGTCCCTCACCCTCTCCCTCCACTCTCCTGTGTGATATTGGCATCCTTCTAATGGCGTTTTAGTACACAGCCAACAGTCCCACACCCTCTCCCTCCACTCTCCTGTGTGATATTGGCGTCCTCCTAATGGTGTTTTAGTACACAACCCACAGTCCCACACCCTCTCCCTCCACTCTCCTGTGTGATATTGGTGTCCTCCTAATGGCATTTTAGTACACAGCCAACAGCCCCACACCCTCTCCCTCCACTCTCCTGTGTGATATTGGCCTCCTCCTAATGGTGTTTTAGTACACAGCCAATAGCCCCCACACTCTCTCCCTCCACTCTCCTGTGTGATATTGGCGTCCTCCTAATGGTGTTTTATTACACAGTGCACAGTCCCACACCCTCTCCCTCCACTCTCCTGTGTGATATTGGCATCCTCCTAATGGTGTTTTAGTACACAACCCACAGTCCCACACTCTCCCTCCACTCTCCTTTGTGATATTGGCATCCTCCTAATGGTGATTTAGTACACAGCACACAGTCCCACACCCTCTCCCTCCACTCTCCTGTGTGATATTGGCCTCCTCCTAAAGTTGTTTTAGTACACAGCGCACAGTTCCTCCCCCTCTCCCTCCACTCTCCTGTGTGATATTGGCATCCTCCTAATGGTGTTTTAGTACACAGCCCACAGTCCCACACTCTCTCCCTCCACTCTCCTGTGTGATATTGGCGTCCTCCTAATGGTGTTTTAGTACACAGTGCACAGTCCCTCACCCTCTCCCTCCACTCTCCTGTGTGATATTGCCGTCCTCCTAATGGTGTTTTAGTACACAGCCCACAGTCCCACACTCTCTCCCTCCACTCTCCTGTGTGATATTGGCGGCCTCCTAATGGTGTTTTAGTACACAGTGCACAGTCCCTCACCCTCTCCCTCCACTCTCCTGTGTGATATTGGCGTCCTCCTAATGGTGTTTTAGTACACAGCCCACAGTCGCACACTCACTCCCTCCACTCTCCTGTGTGATATTGGTGTCCTCCTAATGGCGTTTTAGTACACAGCCAACAGCCCCACACTCTCTCCCTCCACTCTCCTGTGTGATATTGGCGTCCTCCTAATGGTGTTTTAGTACACAGCCAACAGCCCCACAGCCTCTCCCTCCACTCTCCTGTGTGATATTGGCGTCCTCCTAATGGTGTTTTAGTACACAGCCCACAGTCCCACACTCTCTCCCTCCACTCTCCTGTGTGATATTGGCGTCCTACTAATGGTGTTTTATTACACAGTGCACAGTCCCTCACCCTCTCCCTCCACTCTCCTGTGTGATATTGGCGTCCTCCCAATGTTGTTTTAGTACACAGCCAACAGCCCCACAGCCTCTCCCTCCACTCTCCTGTGTGATATTGGCGTCCTCCTAATGGTGTTTTAGTACACAGCCCACAGTCCCACACTCTCTCCCTCCACTCTCCTGTGTGATATTGGCGTCCTCCTAATGGTGTTTTATTACACAGTGCACAGTCCCACACCCTCTCCCTCCACTCTCCTGTGTGATATTGGCCTCCTCCTAAAGGTGTTTTAGTACACAGTCCACAGTCCCTCACCCTCTCCCTCCACTCTCCTGTGTGATATTGGCCTCCTCCTAATGGTGTTTTAGTACACAACCCACAGTCCCACACTTTCCCTCTACTCTCCTGTGTGATATTGGCATCCTCCTAATGGTGATTTAGTACACAGCGCACAGTTCCTCCCCCTCTCCCTCCACTCTCCTGTGTGATATTGGCGTCCTCCTAATGGTGTTTTAGTACACAACCCACAGTCCCACACTCACTCCCTCCACTCTCCTGTGTGATATTGGTGTCCTCCTAATGGCATTTTAGTACACAGCCAACAGCCCCACACCCTCTCCCTCCACTCTCCTGTGTGATATTGGCCTCCTCCTAATGGTGTTTTAGTACACAGCCAATAGCCCCACACTCTCTCCCTCCACTCTCCTGTGTGATATTGGCCTCCTCCTAATGGTGTTTTAGTACACAGCCCACAGTCGCGCACTCACTCTGTCCACTCTCCTGTGTGATATTGGCATCCTTCTAATGGCGTTTTAGTACACAGCCAACAGTCCCACACCCTCTCCCTCCACTTTCCTGTGTGATATTGGCGTCCTCCTAATGGTGATTTAGTACACAGCCCACAGTCCCACACTCTCCCTCCACTCTCCTGTGTGATATTGGCATCCTCCTAATGGTGATTTAGTACACAGCACACAGTTCCTCCCCCTCTCCCTCCACTCTCCTGTGTGATATTGGCGTCCTCCTAATGGTGTTTTAGTACACGACCCACAGTCCCACACTCACTCCCTCCACTCTCCTGTGTGATATTGGTGTCCTCCTAATGGCATTTTAGTACACAGCCAACAGCCCCACACCCTCTCCCTCCACTCTCCTGTGTGATATTGGCCTCCTCCTAAAGGTGTTTTAGTGCACAGTTCCTCCCCCTCTCCCTCCACTCTCCTGTGTGATATTGGCCTCCTCCTAATGGTGTTTTAGTACACAGCCCACAGTCCCACACTCTCTCCCTCCACTCTCCTGTGTGATATTGGCGTCCTCCTAATGGTGTTTTAGTACACAGCCAACAGCCCCACACTCTCTCCCTCCACTCTCCTGTGTGATATTGGCGTCCTCCTAATGGTGTTTTATTGCACAGTCCCTCACCCTCTCCCTCCACTCTCCTGTGTGATATTGGCGTCCTCCCAATGTTGTTTTAGTACACAGTGCACAGTCCCACACCCTCTCCCTCCTCTCTCCTGTGTGATATTGGCCTCCTCCTAAAGGTGTTTTAGTACACAGCCCACAGTCCCTCACCCTCTCCCTCCACTCTCCTATGTGATATTGGCCTCCTCCTAAAGGTGTTTTAGTACACAGCACACAGCCCCACACCCTCTCCCTCCACTCTCCTGTGTGATATTGGCCTCCTCCTAATGGTGTTTTAGTACACAGCCAATAGCCCCACACTCTCTCCCTCCACTCTCCTGTTTGATATTGGCGTCCTCCCAATAGCGTTTTAGTACACAGCGCACAGTCCCACACCCTCTCCCTCCACTCTCCTGTGATATTTACATCCTCCTAATGGCGTTTTAGTACACAGCCCACAGTCCCATGCCCTCTCCCTCCACTCTCCTGTGTGATATTGGCGTCCTCCTAATGGTGTTTTAGTACACAGCTCACAGTCCCACACCCTCTCCCTCCACTCTCCTGTGTGATATTGGCGTCCTCCCAATTGTGTTTTAGTACACAACCCACAGTCCCACACCCTCTCCCGCCACTTTCCTGTGTGATATTGTCCTCCTCCTAATGGTGTTTTAGTACACAGCCAACAGTCCCACACCCTCTCCCTCCACTCTCCTGTGTGATATTGGCCTCCTCCTAATGGTGTTTTAGTACACAGCGCACAGTCCCACACCCTCTCCGCCCACTTTCCTGTGTGATATTGGCGTCCTCCTAATGGTGTTTTAGTACACAGCACTCAGTCCCACACCCTCTCCCTCCACTCTCCTGTGTGATATTGGCTTCCTCCTAATGACGTTTAGTACACAGCGCACAGTCCCACACCCTCTCCCTGCACTCTCCTGTGTAATATTGGCGTACTCCTAATGGTGATTTAGTACACAGCCCACAGTCCCACACCCTCTCCCTCCACTCTCCTGTGTGATATTGGTATCCTCCTAATGGTGTTTTAGTACACAGCCCACAGTCCCACACCCTCTCCCTCCACTCTCCTGTGTGATATTGGCGTCCTCCTAATGGCGTTTTAGTACACAGTGCACAGTCCCACACCCTCTCCCTCCACTCTCCTGTGTGAAATGGCGCCTGATTATGAGGGAAGAACTTTATTGTATACAATCCAAAAATTGCGAGATCTGACGCAGGTAAGATGACGTTTAGTCTCATTCTTGGATCCAAAATTGGTGGGTAGACTCGAGCCGGGGCTCTGATCCCCTAAGTTCAGGTGTGTTCTGTTCCTGGTAATACCAAATTGCTCATCTCTACATTTAACCCACACCTCTTCAATACAGTTTGGGAATAATCAGTCAGCCCTGCCTGTTATCACATGTGGTGTACTAACACGCCAGTATATTATATAGCCTGCTATTACCACACCATGCAGCTCTAAATGTCGCTAAACCCTTTTGTTGTGGGTTAATGAGCAGCAGCCATGTAATATTTCTAGGCCTGAGCTCACATGTCTTTTGGTTGTATCTATTATGTAATGGACACAGTATAACACCCAGACTTCATGTAAAAAAAGAAAATGATTAGGTTTTATTAAAAGATATATATAATAAAAAGATGTTTCCAGATGTTGTTTTTTTTTACATGTATATAATAGAAAGATATTTTTAGATGGTTTTTTCAAATATATATAAAAGAAATATGTTTCCAGATGTTTTTCTTTAAATATATAAAAAGAAAGATGTTTTCCAGATGTTTTTTTAATCCATATAATAAAGATGTTTCCAGATGTTTTTGGAATTTTTGCGTCCTCAGCGTCTTCCACTAGATGTGATAGGTGGGAATCTGCTCCCGGAGCGCTGAGTGCAGGCTGATGTTGCAGCGCGTCTGTCCTGTACAAGGAAAACAGCGCAGTGTAAGACACAGTATTATTATATTAGTACAGTTTCCCTGGTGACAATACCTTCCCGCTCAGGTTATCACAGTGTAGGGGAAAGAGGGACTCTCACATAGAGGGTGTAACACCAATAGGCGGCACGGCTTTATGCAGGATCCCTTGCGTTAGGCCTACTGACTCTCGCGTTAGCATAGGGTAATAAATATGGCTTCCGAGGCTGCCGGCAAGTACATGCGTCTCAGAATCATCCCTTATATGGGAAAGCCCTTCTTACGTATGTCACTTCTATTCCAGATGTAGGAATCAGCATCGTACTGACCACTCAGCCAATTACAACTATGAAACAGGGACACGTTCAGGGACAAACCTCTGATACCTGGGACTGTCTCTGAAATTAGAGAGAGTTGGCAATAATAATGGGGCACAGTTAGTAGGAAAGTAAAATAATTACCTGAGTGACAGGGAAGCTCCTCTTCTCACGCCCAGGGGGCTGAGGAATCCTGGAGCTGGCGACGGTAGTAACTGGGATCTGGTGTTTCTCTCCCAGCTGTATAGCATGCCCAATTGTCATCAGGTCATGCTGGTGTCTGGTGGTGTGGAATCCTGCCTCAGACAGCTGCAATGTAAGCACATAGTTACTGCCTTACTAATACACCCTCCATATGGGTTATGTCCTGCACTGAGTGACCCTGACAATGTGATGTTCCATTCGGCTCCCTGGCTGACATCTCATTGACCGCCTGGGCCAGCTCTTTGCATAAAGCAGGGACATTTTTAGGGACAAATCATTTAAATCTGGGATTATCCCTGAAATTAGGGCTAGCTGGCAATTATAATGGGGCACAAAGTCAGAATGTACAATAATGACCTCTATCACAGGAACGATCAGCAGCCTTCTTGGTGCCGGGCGAGGATACTTTGGGCCAGGTCTGCAGGTTTGGGTTCCCTGATGTCTGATGTTGGTGGGATCAGTTCCTGCCACGTCTGGCCAGTTCCTGGGCTGTGACATGCCTGAGTTATTAGCCTGTAACACAAGCACATGGTTACTGCCTCAGTAATAACTGTCTCCATATGAGAGCGGTGTATGACCTGCACTGAGTGACCATGACCACATAATGTCCTCTCTATGGCAATTATAATAGTGTACAAAGCCAGAATGTGAGATTATTACCTTTATCTTAGGTAACCTCAGTGCCTCGCCTGCTGCGGGATGAGGAACCTTCAGGCCATTTGATTTTATACCCTGTGGCCTCGGGTTTAGTCTCACAGGGTGACCAATGACCTCCAGGTCTGATGGACATCCTACGGTTCTCCGTCCTAACTGAGAAACCTGCAACAAAAGGACACAGTTACCATAATAATAAATACACTGTACAGCAGAACACAGGTAGGTGACCAGCACGGTGTCACCATGACAATGTAACTTGCTCCCTCTCACCAGGCTTTTATCTGCCCTAGTGACGGTCTGGCTGCGCAAGCTGTATGGTGCCACCAGTTAGGACCACAGTAGCTATGAGACTATCGGTGAGTCCCATGTGAGACGATGTTTTGAAATAGTCTTTTAGTAGGCAAAACCAGGTTGATTTTGCCTACTAAAAGACTGCTACTTTAAACAATTGGGCAGTCTAGCACGGGACTCGCCGATGTCTCAAAGCCGCAACCTGTTACATTTACCCCCAGGTGTCTGCCAGAAATGTTTTTGTGAAGAGTAAATGAATTAAGATGAAACCAGCACAACTTACCTGGCCTGAGGTCAGAGGTCCTGGAAATGACCGCAAGAAACCTGGGCCTGGCTGTCTCCAATAGAAATTATCATTCGCTTTAGAAGCGCACATTGTTCGGTGCCCATTCGGGCTGACTTGAGGGAACATCCCTCAAGCAAAGTGTTATGTCCTCCCTCTTCCACTACTAGACTCACACTCACCTGGGCTTTGTGTTGTCAGTTGCTTTGTTCAGCTGAGATCCGCTGTCTCTGTGACATCACAGTGCTGTAGAACATGCTGTGACATCACTAGATTCTATTTTCCATGTTTTAATGAAGTTATAGATTAATATTATTATTTACAAAATAGAGAATCAGCCCATTAAACGCGTTTGACACACATCCACCAGTGCCTATATGTGTATCCAAAATAAATGTAACTATGAAACCACTATGACCTGGGCACTATAACCACTGACTAGGAATAGACACAATCAATCACAACAGGACTATGAAAGACTTGTATAATATTATTCATTCTCTATCCTGATAATAGGTGATAATACCCATCACCTGTACAATGTAATATTATTACTGGTGTTGTTACATAACGCTCTTTATATATGTCACTGATTTGTATACTGCTCATCTTCGGGTATATTTACTAAAGTGTGGAATGTTGCCCATAGCAACCAATCAGATTTGAGCTATTATCTTCTATAAGGTGCTAGATAATTGTTCTCTGTAACTTCCCTGGACAACATGTGGATAAAACTGATGCTAGAATAGAGAATAGAAGTAAATGTATCAGAACAGATTAGTGAGTTTTCATATCAATGTACAGATGTGTCCTATATTACTGTTACTTCAGTCACTGCAATAGCCCTTCCCAGCGCGCCAGTTCCCATGTGACGTGGCCCGCGCTGAGCGCCTTCTGCACTCAAAATGTGCGTCTTATGTTTGTATAATTAAAACGCATAGAAGCGACAAAACTACATTGAGGTAATAAAGCTGCAGGATCACAACCAGGCATTAATATTTACATGTAATAGGAAATATGAACGATTTGCAAAGTGGACGTCACATCCAGGTTACCGGTTTTCTGGCGGACGATGTTTTCTCCGGATTATCCATGTTATTTCGTCATACTCGCCAACTCTCCCTCATTGTCAGGGAGACTCCGTGAAATAGCAGCAATCTCCCTGTCTCCCTGATTGCATCCCCATTATGAAGCGGTTATATTAAATATAACAAAGATCTATACATTCAAATAGGATCATTAGCATCATTTCCCTGCATTATATATAAGGCACAACGGGCCTGATTCACCAAGGATGGCTATTGCGATCGCAGCTGCGGCTACGCACGTAGTTAAACTACGATAGTATGCTAATTCATTGCGATCGCTATGCCATCGCAGCACTACACTTTACCTTACACTCATCCGTAATGTTTAGCAAGTCTGTGAAACCATCAGTAACACCGAGTACCTTCGCAGCCTCACTCACACTTGCACAAGCCCAGACCTTACTCCGGAATTGCTAACTTCCTTGCACGCTATGAGTACTCAGGCTGTGTATGGCATCGCATTGGATAATTTATGCACATCCCTGTAACGGCGTTCAAACGCACCATCACGCCCAGGGCCGGATTTACCGCCAGGCAACGTAGGCGACCGCCCATATTGTATATTTTGTAGTGTGGGCTAGGAATGACCATCCAATGGTTCCCTCGTAATAGGAAAAAAACAAAACATTGCAGTGTCACCATCGGACCTTCCCCATCATTGGTCTGTCATCGATTGATGGCAAACTCATCAAGCATCTCTAGCAAACCATCGATGGCCGTCTCTGTTCTGGGGGGTATGCAGATGATTGTTACAGTGCGTGCTGGGTAAAAGCCATGGAGGGAGATAGAGATGTGGAATTATACTAGTATTCCTGCATTTCATAATACATTAGGAAAGTAACAAATAATAATTAAAAAAAATCTCTGCAAATTAAAAAAAACCTAATGAATCATAAAAACTACAAGTTATTGGTATTAATGCAAACAATAAAGATAGCTGAATGAAGTGACTGTATATTTGTGTAATTATCTGACTGACTGACTGAATGAATATAATTATTTTGAAATATGATCTTCTATATCCTCTAACAAGAGCTATACATGTTCCGCATTCAACATATCGGGGCTGCTCCTGGGCGGTGACTAGAATGTGACTAAGCTGCAGCACAGAGAGGCTCCGCCTTATGGGCGTGTCAGGGGCGTGTCACTGTGGTTGTGTATACAGGCACATAATCGCTCACTACTCTTAGTAAGGGAGTGCGCTACTGTGCACACTCCATTTTGTTCCTCCAGGGAGGCTTCATTCCAGGGTGTTTCAAGAGAGGAGGGGGCCACGTGTGCAGTCTCTCTCCAGGGCCCCCTCCTCTCGCTCCGCCGGCCAGCAGCGCCGCACTGGTAACCTCTGGGCACTAGAGTGTTCCCAGAGTGTACAACACATGTGCAGGGGTTTTCCCTACTGCGCATGTGCAAAATGCCAGGAAAATGGCCGCAGCTGACATTTTCCAGGCAATTTTAACAGCGGAACTCCGGAGGCGGAGTGGTAAGTATTAAAAATATGGGTGCAGGGTGTGCGATGTGGGCCCCACTGGACCCCAGGGGTACATGTACCCTGCACCCATTATAGAAACGCCCCTGCTTCATTCCCTGTTCCAAGATGGCCGCCATGTTAGTGCTGAGCATGTACGGGGTCATCTTGTCTTTACTGTGAGAGAGTGACACAGTGGGAGATGGATGTCTAACACTTAGCACTGAGAGACTCAGCCAATTATCCTGGTATAACCGCTGTTCCAGCATCCTGCACCGCTACCCGCAAGCTGTATACACTCACCAGGCTATAATAACCCATCCTACTGGCTAAGCACATTGGATGTCTGTAGTGATAAGGCATCGGCTGGTGTGTACATAGCGCTGCCATACCACCGTAACACACAGACACAGATGCTGATGGCCCATTATGATGGTATATCACAGTGATGTTCCTTTTGTGTTTGCCTAATGTTAATGATGAGATCTGAATGATAATAATATACCCATTGCAGAACGTTACCTAGATCCTATAAGTGAGGCTCATGAAGAATTGGGCGTAAACACAATTTGTGCCGTTTTCAGGACGTATTTTACGCTTGTGCATTACAGGCACGTTACATCACCCTCAGACTATAAATGTGATTGGCCATAGATTATATACTATGTTCTATATAGACTTGTGCTTTACAGGCACGTTACATCACCCTCAGACTATAAATGTGATTGGCCATAGATTATATGCTATGTACTATATAGACTTGTGCATTACAGGCACGTTACATCACCCTCAGACTATAAATGTGATTGGCCATAGATTATATGCTATGTACTATATAGACTTGTACTTTAGAGGCACGTTACATCACCCTCAGACTATAAATGTGATTGGCCATAGATTATATGCTATGTACTATATAGACTTGTGCATTACAGGCACGTTACATCACCCTCAGACTATAAATGTGATTGGCCATAGATTATATGCTATGTACTATATAGACTTGTGCATTAGAGGCATGTTACATCACCCTCAGACTATAAATGTGATTGGCCATAGATTATATGCTATGTACTATATAGACTTGTGCATTACAGGCATGTTACATCACCCTCAGACTATAAATGTGATTGGCCATAGATTATATGCTATGTTCTATACAGACTTGAGCATTAGGAGTGTCTGAGAACCGCGCTGTAAATATGAATTATGAGAAGCTTCCCGCCTGTTGCTGCAATGTAACATTATAGCTATAAAGACTTTCTTGGTTAAAGATTCTGTAACATCTGATTATTGGGAAGAGAATAAACCCTGAAATTGTGTAGTGTAAATAAATGTACTTGCAGAGCTTCCTGTGCACTAGAGTACCATCGTTTGTGTCTGTGACCCTCCGGGGAGGACTTATAACTACTATTAATGTACTAGATTGGAATGATGAGAGTGTAACGTGTTTCTAAAATGAATCCATTATGCTAAATGTGAATTTTAGTGCCTCCACCCAAGCTTATGTAATAGATAGTGTGAATATTTATTTTGGACCTGCTTGGGAAAGCCCAAAATTAGTGTAAAGCAGTGTATTAATGTGCTATGATATATACATCTACATTGATCTTTTTTTTATATATAATTTCCTTCTTTTACACGATTCATTGTACACGTAGAACTTTCCTCCAATAACAGGTAAGTGATCACACAGTAACTGTACATTTATAGAATGTTTATACTGTGAAAGAGAATCATAACATAACAAGATAGCGATGATAAATTCCAACCTTAAAACAGTTCCTGCATTGCACAAATTAATCTATACACTTCTTATACATTTATACCTCAGCACATTCTACTGATTCTGTGCATACAGTATTATATGGTATTAAGTTCTGTAACGATCTATCGCTTACATCGCTGAGAGGGCTCCATTCAATTGATCGCGAAGTAAATAGCGCCAGGAGAGAGAACCCAGCGCTATTCAATTCTGGGCGCTGTTAAGTCAGGGAATGTCCATTCTTTCACCCCTCGCTCCTTCAACAGGATGTTTAGTTGTGAGAACGGGCATCCTCCGACTAAACTTCCCGGCACAATGCTGTTTTCCCGGCGCTAAGGGCAGAAAACGGCATCGCATCTTGACTTTTGTTGTATTTCTGCTCACATTCCAGGAAGAAATCCTTAGTGGGGCTTTGCAGCGCGCTGAGTTGAATAGCTCCTGGAGCTCATTCCTGGCGCTATTCAATTCACGTTGAAATTAATCGAACCCAGTGTGTTCGCACATTTGTTTACTCCCACAGTCGCTAGCAATGGTCACCAGGTTTGATGTGCACAGGCACAAAGTCCCAAACACTCTCCTGTGTGATATTGGCGTCCTTCAAATGGCATTTTAGTACACAGTGCACAGTCCCACACCCTCTCCCTCCACTCTCCTGTGTGATATTGGCGTCCTCCCAATGGTGTTTTAGTACACAGCCCACAGTCGCGCACTCACTCTGTCCACTCTCCTGTGTGATATTGGCCTACTCCTAAAGGTGTTTTAGTACACAGCGCACAGTCCTCCACTCTCTCCCTTCACTCTCCGGTTTGATATTGGCGTCCTCCTAATAGCATTTTAGTACACAGCACACAGTCCCACACTCTCTCCCTCCACTCTCCTGTGTGATATTGGCATCCTCCTATTGGCGTTTTAGTACACAGCCCACAGTCCCACACCCTCTCCCTCCACTCTCCTGTGTGATATTGGCGTCCTCCTAATGGTGTTTTAGTACACAACCCACAGTCCCACACTCTCCCTCCACTCTCCTTTGTGATATTGGCATCCTCCTAATGGTGATTTAGTACACAGCACACAGTCCTACACCCTCTCCCTCCACTCTCCTGTGTGATATTGGCCTCCTCCTAAAGGTGTTTTAGTACACAGCGCACAGTTCCTCCCCCTCTCCCTCCACTCTCCTGTGTGATATTGGCATCCTCCTAATGGTGTTTTAGTACACAGTGCACTGTCCCTCACCCTCTCCCTCCACTCTCCTGTGTGATATTGGCGTCCTCTTAATGGTGTTTTAGTACACAACCCACAGTCCCACACTCACTCCCTCCACTCTCCTGTGTGATATTGGTGTCCTCCTAATGGCATTTTAGTACACAGCCAACAGCCCCACACCCTCTCCCTCCACTCTCCTGTGTGATATTGGCCTCCTCCTAATGGTGTTTTAGTACACAGCCAATAGCCCCACACTCTCTCCCTCCACTCTCCTGTGTGATATTGGCGTCCTCCTAATGGTGTTTTATTACACAGTGCACAGTCCCACACCCTCTCCCTCCACTCTCCTGTGTGATATTGGCATCCTCCTAATGGTGTTTTAGTACACAACCCACAGTCCCACACTCTCCCTCCGCTCTCCTTTGTGATATTGGCATCCTCCTAATGGTGATTTAGTACACAGCACACAGTCCCACACCCTCTCCCTCCACTCTCCTGTGTGATATTGGCCTCATCCTAAAGGTGTTTTAGTACACAGCCCACAGTCCCACACTCTCTCCCTCCACTCTCCTGTGTGATATTGGCGTCCTCCTAATGGTGTTTTAGTACACAGTGCACTGTCCCTCACCCTCTCCCTCCACTCTCCTGTGTGATATTGGCGTCCTCCTAATGGTGTTTTAGTACACAGCCCACAGTCGCACACTCACTCCCTCCACTCTCCTGTGTGATATTGGTGTCCTCCTAATGGCGTTTTAGTACACAGCCAACAGCCCCACACTCTCTCCCTCCACTCTCCTGTGTGATATTGGCATCCTCCTAATGGTGTTTTAGTACACAGCCAACAGCCCCACACTCTCTCCCTCCACTCTCCTGTGTGATATTGGCGTCCTCCTAATGGTGTTTTAGTACACAGCCCACAGTCCCACACTCTCTCCCTCCACTCTCCTGTGTGATATTGGCGTCCTCCTAATGGTGTTTTAGTACACAGCCCACAGTCCCTCACCCTCTCCCTCCACTCTCCTGTGTGATATTGGCGTCCTCCTAATGGTGTTTTAGTACACAGCCCACAGTCGCACACTCTCTCCCTCCACTCTCCTGTGTGATATTGGCGTCCTCCTAATGGTGTTTTATTACACAGTGCACAGTCCCACACCCTCTCCCTCCACTCTCCTGTGTGATATTGGCCTCCTCCTAAAGGTGTTTTAGTACACAGCCCACAGTCCCTCACCCTCTCCCTCCACTCTCCTGTGTGATATTGGCCTCCTCCTAATGGTGTTTTAGTACACAACCCACAGTCCCACACTTTCCCTCCACTCTCCTGTGTGATATTGGCATCCTCCTAATGGTGATTTAGTACACAGTGCACAGTTCCTCCCCCTCTCCCTCCACTCTCCTGTGTGATATTGGCGTCCTCCTAATGGTGTTTTAGTACACAACCCACAGTCCCACACTCACTCCCTCCACTCTCCTGTGTGATATTGGTGTCCTCCTAATGGCATTTTAGTACACAGCCAACAGCCCCACACCCTCTCCCTCCACTCTCCTGTGTGATATTGGCCTCCTCCTAATGGTGTTTTAGTACACAGCCAATAGCCCCACACTCTCTCCCTCCACTCTCCTGTGTGATATTGGCCTCCTCCTAATGGTGTTTTAGTACACAGCCCACAGTCGCGCACTCACTCTGTCCACTCTCCTGTGTGATATTGGCCTACTCCTAAAGGTGTTTTAGTACACAGCGCACAGTCCTACACTCTCTCCCTCCACTCTCCGGTTTGATATTGGCGTCCTCCTAATAGCGTTTTAGTACACAGCCCACAGTCCCACACCCTCTCCCTCCACTCTCCTGTGTGATATTGGCATCCTTCTAATGGCGTTTTAGTACACAGCCAACAGTCCCACACCCTCTCCCTCCACTTTCCTGTGTGATATTGGCATCCTCCTAATGGTGTTTTAGTACACAGCCCACAGTCCCACACTCTCCCTCCACTCTCCTGTGTGATATTGGCATCCTCCTAATGGTGATTTAGTACACAGCGCACAGTTCCTCCCCCTCTCCCTCCACTCTCCTGTGTGATATTGGCGTCCTCCTAATGGTGTTTTAGTACACAACCCACAGTCCCACACTCACTCCCTCCACTCTCCTGTGTGATATTGGTGTCCTCCTAATGGCATTTTAGTACACAGCCAACAGCCCCACACCCTCTCCCTCCACTCTCCTGTGTGATATTGGCCTCCTCCTAATGGTGTTTTAGTACACAGCCAATAGCCCCACACTCTCTCCCTCCACTCTCCTGTGTGTTATTGGCGTCCTCCTAATGGTGTTTTATTACACAGTGCACAGTCCCACACCCTCTCCCTCCACTCTCCTGTGTGATATTGGCGTCCTCCTAATGGTGTTTTAGTACACAGCGCACAGTTCCTCCCCCTCTCCCTCCACTCTCCTGTGTGATATTGGCATCCTCCTAATGGTGATTTAGTACACAGTGCACAGTTCCTCCCCCTCTCCCTCCACTCTCCTGTGTGATATTGGCGTCCTCCTAATGGTGTTTTAGTACACAGCACACAGTCCCACACCCTCTCCCTCCACTCTCCTGTGTGATATTGGCGTCCTCCTAATGACGTTTAGTACACAGCGCACAGTCCCACACCCTCTCCGTCCACTTTCCTTTGTGTTTTTGGCGTCCTCCTAATGGTGATTTAGTACACAGCGCACAGTCCCTCACCCTCTCCCTGCACTCTCCTGTGTAATATTGGCGTACTCCTAATGGTGATTTAGTACACAGCCCACAGTCCCACACCCTCTCCCTCCACTCTCCTGTGTGATATTGGTATCCTCCTAATGGCGTTTTAGTACACAGCCCACAGTCCCACACCCTCTCCCTCCACTCTCCTGTGTGATATTGGCGTCCTCCTAATGGTGATTTAGTACACAGCCCACAGTCCCACACCCTCTCCCTCCACTCTCCTGTGTGATATTGGCGTCCTCCTAATGGTGATATAGTACACAGCGCACAGTCCCACACCCTCTCCCTCCACTCTCCTGTGTGATATTGGCGTCCTCCTAATGGTGATTTAGTACACAGCCCACAGTCCCACACCCTCTCCCTCCACTCTCCTGTGTGATATTGGTATCCTCCTAATGGCGTTTTAGTACACAGCGCACAGTCCCACACCCTCTCCCTCCACTCTCCTGTGTGAAATGGCGCCTGATTATGAGGGAAGAACTTTATTGTATACAATCCAAAAATTGCGAGATCTGACGCAGGTAAGATGACGTTTAGTCTCATTCTTGGATCCAAAATTGGTGGGTAGACCCGAGCCGGGGCTCTGATCCCCTAAGTTCAGGTGTGTTCTGTTCCTGGTAAAACCAAATTGCTCATCTCTACATTTAACCCACACCTCTTCAATACAGTTTGGGGATAATCAGTCAGCCCTGCCTGTTATCACATGTGGTGTACTAACACGCCAGTATATTATATAGCCTGCTATAACCACACCATGCAGCGCTAAATGTCACTAAACCCTTTTGTTGTGGGTTAATGAGCAGCAGCCATGTAATATTTCTAGGCCTGAGCAAACATGTCTTTTGGTTGTATCTATTATGTAATGGACACAGTATAACACCCAGACTTCATGTAAAAAAAGAAAATGATTAGGTTTTATTAAAAGATATATATAATAAAAAGATGTTTCCAGATGTTGTTTTTTTTTACATATATATAATAGAAAGATATTTTTAGATGGTTTTTTCAAATATATATAAAAGAAATATGTTTCCAGATGTTTTTTTAATCCATATAAAAAAGATGTTTCCAGATGTTTTTGGAATTTTTGCATCCTCAGCGTCTTCCACTAGATGTGATGGGTGGGAATCTGCTCCCGGAGCGCTGAGTGCAGGCTGATGTTGCAGCGCGTCTGTCCTGTACAAGGAAAACAGCGCAGTGTAAGACACAGTATTATTATATTAGTACAGTTTCCCTGGTGACAATACCTTCCCGCTCAGGTTATCACAGTGTAGGGGAAAGAGGGACTCTCACATAGAGGGTGTAACACCAATAGGCGGCACGGCTTTATGCAGGATCCCTTGCGTTAGGCCTACTGACTCTCGCGTTAGCATAGGGTAATAAATATGGCTTCCGAGGCTGCCGGCAAGTACATGCGTCTCAGAATCATCCCTTATATGGGAAAGCCCTTCTTACGTATGTCACTTCTATTCCAGATGTAGGAATCAGCATCGTACTGACCACTCAGCCAATTACAACTATGAAACAGGGACACGTTCAGGGACAAACCTGATACCTGGGACTGTCTCTGAAATTAGAGAGAGTTGGCAATAATAATGGGGCACAGTTAGTAGGAAAGTAAAATAATTACCTGAGTGACAGGGAAGCTCCTCTTCTCACGCCCAGGGGGCTGAGGAATCCTGGAGCTGGCGACGGTAGTAACTGGGATCTGGTGTTTCTCTCCCAGCTGTATAGCATGCCCAATTGTCATCAGGTCATGCTGGTGTCTGGTGGTGTGGAATCCTGCCTCAGACAGCTGCAATGTAAGCACATAGTTACTGCCTTACTAATACACCCTCCATATGGGTTATGTCCTGCACTGAGTGACCCTGACAATGTGATGTTCCATTCGGCTCCCTGGCTGACATCTCATTGACCGCCTGGGCCAGCTCTTTGCATAAAGCAGGGACATTTTTAGGGACAAATCATTTAAATCTGGGATTATCCCTGAAATTAGGGCTAGCTGGCAATTATAATGGGGCACAAAGTCAGAATGTACAATAATGACCTCTATCACAGGAACGATCAGCAGCCTTCTTGGTGCCGGGCGAGGATACTTTGGGCCAGGTCTGCAGGTTTGGGTTCCCTGATGTCTGATGTTGGTGGGATCAGTTCCTGCCACGTCTGGCCAGTTCCTGGGCTGTGACATGCCTGAGTTATTAGCCTGTAACACAAGCACATGGTTACTGCCTCAGTAATAACTGTCTCCATATGAGAGCGGTGTATGACCTGCACTGAGTGACCATGACCACATAATGTCCTCTCTATGGCAATTATAATAGTGTACAAAGCCAGAATGTGAGATTATTACCTTTATCTTAGGTAACCTCAGTGCCTCGCCTGCTGCGGGATGAGGAACCTTCAGGCCATTTGATTTTATACCCTGTGGCCTCGGGTTTAGTCTCACAGGGTGACCAATGACCTCCAGGTCTGATGGACATCCTACGGTTCTCCGTCCTAACTGAGAAACCTGCAACAAAAGGACACAGTTACCATAATAATAAATACACTGTACAGCAGAACACAGGTAGGTGACCAGCACGGTGTCACCATGACAATGTAACTTGCTCCCTCTCACCAGGCTTTTATCTGCCCTAGTGACGGTCTGGCTGCGCAAGCTGTATGGTGCCACCAGTTAGGACCACAGTAGCTATGAGACTATCGGTGAGTCCCATGTGAGACGATGTTTTGAAATAGTCTTTTAGTAGGCAAAACCAGGTTGATTTTGCCTACTAAAAGACTGCTACTTTAAACAATTGGGCAGTCTAGCACGGGACTCGCCGATGTCTCAAAGCCGCAACCTGTTACATTTACCCCCAGGTGTCTGCCAGAAATGTTTTTGTGAAGAGTAAATGAATTAAGATGAAACCAGCACAACTTACCTGGCCTGAGGTCAGAGGTCCTGGAAATGACCGCAAGAAACCTGGGCCTGGCTGTCTCCAATAGAAATTATCATTCGCTTTAGAAGCGCACATTGTTCGGTGCCCATTCGGGCTGACTTGAGGGAACATCCCTCAAGCAAAGTGTTATGTCCTCCCTCTTCCACTACTAGACTCACACTCACCTGGGCTTTGTGTTGTCAGTTGCTTTGTTCAGCTGAGATCCGCTGTCTCTGTGACATCACAGTGCTGTAGAACATGCTGTGACATCACTAGATTCTATTTTCCATGTTTTAATGAAGTTATAGATTAATATTATTATTTACAAAATAGAGAATCAGCCCATTAAACGCGTTTGACACACATCCACCAGTGCCTATATGTGTATCCAAAATAAATGTAACTATGAAACCACTATGACCTGGGCACTATAACCACTGACTAGGAATAGACACAATCAATCACAACAGGACTATGAAAGACTTGTATAATATTATTCATTCTCTATCCTGATAATAGGTGATAATACCCATCACCTGTACAATGTAATATTATTACTGGTGTTGTTACATAACGCTCTTTATATATGTCACTGATTTGTATACTGCTCATCTTCGGGTATATTTACTAAAGTGTGGAATGTTGCCCATAGCAACCAATCAGATTTGAGCTATTATCTTCTATAAGGTGCTAGATAATTGTTCTCTGTAACTTCCCTGGACAACATGTGGATAAAACTGATGCTAGAATAGAGAATAGAAGTAAATGTATCAGAACAGATTAGTGAGTTTTCATATCAATGTACAGATGTGTCCTATATTACTGTTACTTCAGTCACTGCAATAGCCCTTCCCAGCGCGCCAGTTCCCATGTGACGTGGCCCGCGCTGAGCGCCTTCTGCACTCAAAATGTGCGTCTTATGTTTGTATAATTAAAACGCATAGAAGCGACAAAACTACATTGAGGTAATAAAGCTGCAGGATCACAACCAGGCATTAATATTTACATGTAATAGGAAATATGAACGATTTGCAAAGTGGACGTCACATCCAGGTTACCGGTTTTCTGGCGGACGATGTTTTCTCCGGATTATCCATGTTATTTCGTCATACTCGCCAACTCTCCCTCATTGTCAGGGAGACTCCGTGAAATAGCAGCAATCTCCCTGTCTCCCTGATTGCATCCCCATTATGAAGCGGTTATATTAAATATAACAAAGATCTATACATTCAAATAGGATCATTAGCATCATTTCCCTGCATTATATATAAGGCACAACGGGCCTGATTCACCAAGGATGGCTATTGCGATCGCAGCTGCGGCTACGCACGTAGTTAAACTACGATAGTATGCTAATTCATTGCGATCGCTATGCCATCGCAGCACTACACTTTACCTTACACTCATCCGTAATGTTTAGCAAGTCTGTGAAACCATCAGTAACACCGAGTACCTTCGCAGCCTCACTCACACTTGCACAAGCCCAGACCTTACTCCGGAATTGCTAACTTCCTTGCACGCTATGAGTACTCAGGCTGTGTATGGCATCGCATTGGATAATTTATGCACATCCCTGTAACGGCGTTCAAACGCACCATCACGCCCAGGGCCGGATTTACCGCCAGGCAACGTAGGCGACCGCCCATATTGTATATTTTGTAGTGTGGGCTAGGAATGACCATCCAATGGTTCCCTCGTAATAGGAAAAAAACAAAACATTGCAGTGTCACCATCGGACCTTCCCCATCATTGGTCTGTCATCGATTGATGGCAAACTCATCAAGCATCTCTAGCAAACCATCGATGGCCGTCTCTGTTCTGGGGGGTATGCAGATGATTGTTACAGTGCGTGCTGGGTAAAAGCCATGGAGGGAGATAGAGATGTGGAATTATACTAGTATTCCTGCATTTCATAATACATTAGGAAAGTAACAAATAATAATTAAAAAAAATCTCTGCAAATTAAAAAAAACCTAATGAATCATAAAAACTACAAGTTATTGGTATTAATGCAAACAATAAAGATAGCTGAATGAAGTGACTGTATATTTGTGTAATTATCTGACTGACTGACTGAATGAATATAATTATTTTGAAATATGATCTTCTATATCCTCTAACAAGAGCTATACATGTTCCGCATTCAACATATCGGGGCTGCTCCTGGGCGGTGACTAGAATGTGACTAAGCTGCAGCACAGAGAGGCTCCGCCTTATGGGCGTGTCAGGGGCGTGTCACTGTGGTTGTGTATACAGGCACATAATCGCTCACTACTCTTAGTAAGGGAGTGCGCTACTGTGCACACTCCATTTTGTTCCTCCAGGGAGGCTTCATTCCAGGGTGTTTCAAGAGAGGAGGGGGCCACGTGTGCAGTCTCTCTCCAGGGCCCCCTCCTCTCGCTCCGCCGGCCAGCAGCGCCGCACTGGTAACCTCTGGGCACTAGAGTGTTCCCAGAGTGTACAACACATGTGCAGGGGTTTTCCCTACTGCGCATGTGCAAAATGCCAGGAAAATGGCCGCAGCTGACATTTTCCAGGCAATTTTAACAGCGGAACTCCGGAGGCGGAGTGGTAAGTATTAAAAATATGGGTGCAGGGTGTGCGATGTGGGCCCCACTGGACCCCAGGGGTACATGTACCCTGCACCCATTATAGAAACGCCCCTGCTTCATTCCCTGTTCCAAGATGGCCGCCATGTTAGTGCTGAGCATGTACGGGGTCATCTTGTCTTTACTGTGAGAGAGTGACACAGTGGGAGATGGATGTCTAACACTTAGCACTGAGAGACTCAGCCAATTATCCTGGTATAACCGCTGTTCCAGCATCCTGCACCGCTACCCGCAAGCTGTATACACTCACCAGGCTATAATAACCCATCCTACTGGCTAAGCACATTGGATGTCTGTAGTGATAAGGCATCGGCTGGTGTGTACATAGCGCTGCCATACCACCGTAACACACAGACACAGATGCTGATGGCCCATTATGATGGTATATCACAGTGATGTTCCTTTTGTGTTTGCCTAATGTTAATGATGAGATCTGAATGATAATAATATACCCATTGCAGAACGTTACCTAGATCCTATAAGTGAGGCTCATGAAGAATTGGGCGTAAACACAATTTGTGCCGTTTTCAGGACGTATTTTACGCTTGTGCATTACAGGCACGTTACATCACCCTCAGACTATAAATGTGATTGGCCATAGATTATATACTATGTTCTATATAGACTTGTGCTTTACAGGCACGTTACATCACCCTCAGACTATAAATGTGATTGGCTATAGATTATATGCTATGTACTATATAGACTTGTGCATTAGAGGCACGTTACATCACCCTCAGACTATAAATGTGATTGGCCATAGATTATATGCTATGTTCTATATAGACTTGTGCATTAGAGGCACGTTACATCACCCTCAGACTATAAATGTGATTGGCTATAGATTATATGCTATGTACTATATAGACTTGTGCATTAGAGGCACGTTACATCACCCTCAGACTATAAATGTGATTGGCCATAGATTATATGCTATGTACTATATAGACTTGTGCATTAGAGGCATGTTACATCACCCTCAGACTATCAATGTGATTGGCTATAGATTATATGCTATGTTCTATATAGACTTGTGCATTAGAGGCACGTTACATCACCCTCAGATTATAAATGTGATTGGCCATAGATTATATGATATGTACTATATAGACTTGTGCATTAGAGGCACGTTACATCACCCTCAGACTATAAATGTGATTGGCCATAGATTATATGCTATGTTCTATATAGACTTGTGCATTACAGGCATGTTACATCACCCTCAGACTATAAATGTGATTGGCCATAGATTATATGCTATGTACTATATAGACTTGTGCATTAGAGGCACGTTACATCACCCTCAGACTATAAATGTGATTGGCCATAGATTATATGCTATGTACTATATAGACTTGTGCATTAGAGGCATGTTACATCACCCTCAGACTATAAATGTGATTGCCCATAGATTATATGATATGTACTATATAGACTTGTGCATTACAGGCACGTTACATCACCCTCAGACTATAAATGTGATTGGCCATAGATTATATGCTATGTACTATATAGACTTGTGCATTACAGGCACGTTACATCACCCTCAGACTATCAATGTGATTGGCTATAGATTATGTGCTATGTACTATATAGACTTGTGCATTAGAGGCACGTTACATCACCCTCAGACTATAAATGTGATTGGCCATAGATTATGTGCTATGTACTATATAGACTTGTGCATTAGAGGCACGTTACATCACCCTCAGACTATAAATGTGATTGGCCATAGATTATATGCTATGTACTATATAGACTTGTGCATTACAGGCACGTTACATCACCCTCAGACTATAAATGTGATTGGCCATAGATTATATGCTATGTACTATATAGACTTGTGCATTACAGGCACGTTACATCACCCTCAGACTATAAATGTGATTGGCTATAGATTATATGCTATGTACTATATAGACTTGTGCATTACAGGCACGTTACATCACCCTCAGACTATAAATGTGATTGGCCATAGATTATATGCTATGTACTATATAGACTTGTGCATTAGAGGCACGTTACATCACCCTCAGACTATAAATGTGATTGGCCATAGATTATATGCTATGTACTATATAGACTTGTGCATTACAGGCACGTTACATCACCCTCAGACTATAAATGTGATTGGCCATAGATTATATGCTATGTACTATATAGACTTGTGCATTAGAGGCATGTTACATCACCCTCAGACTATAAATGTGATTGGCCATAGATTATATGCTATGTACTATATAGACTTGTGCATTACAGGCATGTTACATCACCCTCAGACTATAAATGTGATTGGCCATAGATTATATGCTATGTACTATATAGACTTGTGCATTACAGGCACGTTACATCACCCTCAGACTATAAATGTGATTGGCCATAGATTATATGCTATGTTCTATACAGACTTGAGCATTAGGAGTGTCTGAGAACCGCGCTGTAAATATGAATTATGAGAAGCTTCCCGCCTGTTGCTGCAATGTAACATTATAGCTATAAAGACTTTCTTGGTTAAAGATTCTGTAACATCTGATTATTGGGAAGAGAATAAACCCTGAAATTGTGTAGTGTAAATAAATGTACTTGCAGAGCTTCCTGTGCACTAGAGTACCATCGTTTGTGTCTGTGACCCTCCGGGGAGGACTTATAACTACTATTAATGTACTAGATTGGAATGATGAGAGTGTAACGTGTTTCTAAAATGAATCCATTATGCTAAATGTGAATTTTAGTGCCTCCACCCAAGCTTATGTAATAGATAGTGTGAATATTTATTTTGGACCTGCTTGGGAAAGCCCAAAATTAGTGTAAAGCAGTGTATTAATGTGCTATGATGTATACATCTACATTGATCTTTTTTTTATATATAATTTCCTTCTTTTACAGGATTCATTGTACACGTAGAACTTTCCTCCAATAACAGGTAAGTGATCACACAGTAACTGTACATTTATAGAATGTTTATACTGTGAAAGAGAATCATAACATAACAAGATAGCGATGATAAATTCCAACCTTAAAACAGTTCCTGCATTGCACAAATTAATCTATACACTTCTTATACATTTATACCTCAGCACATTCTACTGATTCTGTGCATGCAGTATTATATGGTATTAAGTTCTGTAACGATCTATCGCTTACATCGCTGAGAGGGCTCCATTCAATTGATCGCGAAGTAAATAGCGCCAGGAGAGAGAACCCAGCGCTATTCAATTCTGGGCGCTGTTAAGTCAGGGAATGTCCATTCTTTCACCCCTCGCTCCTTCAACAGGATGTTTAGTTGTGAGAACGGGCATCCTCCGACTAAACTTCCCGGCACAATGCTGTTTTCCCGGCGCTAAGGGCAGAAAACGGCATCGCATCTTGACTTTTGTTGTATTTCTGCTCACATTCCAGGAAGAAATCCTTAGTGGGGCTTTGCAGCGCGCTGAGTTGAATAGCTCCTGGAGCTCATTCCTGGCGCTATTCAATTCACGTTGAAATTAATCGAACCCAGTGTGTTCGCACATTTGTTTACTCCCACAGTCGCTAGCAATGGTCACCAGGTTTGATGTGCACAGGCACAAAGTCCCAAACACTCTCCTGTGTGATATTGGCGTCCTTCAAATGGCATTTTAGTACACAGTGCACAGTCCCACACCCTCTCCCTCCACTCTCCTGTGTGATATTGGCGTCCTCCCAATGGTGTTTTAGTACACAGCCCACAGTCGCGCACTCACTCTGTCCACTCTCCTGTGTGATATTGGCCTACTCCTAAAGGTGTTTTAGTACACAGCGCACAGTCCTCCACTCTCTCCCTTCACTCTCCGGTTTGATATTGGCGTCCTCCTAATAGCATTTTAGTACACAGCACACAGTCCCACACTCTCTCCCTCCACTCTCCTGTGTGATATTGGCATCCTCCTATTGGCGTTTTAGTACACAGCCCACAGTCCCACACCCTCTCCCTCCACTCTCCTGTGTGATATTGGCGTCCTCCTAATGGTATTTTAGTACACAACCCACAGTCCCACACTCTCCCTCCACTCTCCTTTGTGATATTGGCATCCTCCTAATGGTGATTTAGTACACAGCACACAGTCCTACACCCTCTCCCTCCACTCTCCTGTGTGATATTGGCCTCCTCCTAAAGGTGTTTTAGTACACAGCGCACAGTTCCTCCCCCTCTCCCTCCACTCTCCTGTGTGATATTGGCATCCTCCTAATGGTGTTTTAGTACACAGTGCACTGTCCCTCACCCTCTCCCTCCACTCTCCTGTGTGATATTGGCGTCCTCTTAATGGTGTTTTAGTACACAACCCACAGTCCCACACTCACTCCCTCCACTCTCCTGTGTGATATTGGTGTCCTCCTAATGGCATTTTAGTACACAGCCAACAGCCCCACACCCTCTCCCTCCACTCTCCTGTGTGATATTGGCCTCCTCCTAATGGTGTTTTAGTACACAGCCAATAGCCCCACACTCTCTCCCTCCACTCTCCTGTGTGATATTGGCGTCCTCCTAATGGTGTTTTATTACACAGTGCACAGTCCCACACCCTCTCCCTCCACTCTCCTGTGTGATATTGGCATCCTCCTAATGGTGTTTTAGTACACAACCCACAGTCCCACACTCTCCCTCCGCTCTCCTTTGTGATATTGGCATCCTCCTAATGGTGATTTAGTACACAGCACACAGTCCCACACCCTCTCCCTCCACTCTCCTGTGTGATATTGGCCTCATCCTAAAGGTGTTTTAGTACACAGCCCACAGTCCCACACTCTCTCCCTCCACTCTCCTGTGTGATATTGGCGTCCTCCTAATGGTGTTTTAGTACACAGTGCACTGTCCCTCACCCTCTCCCTCCACTCTCCTGTGTGATATTGGCGTCCTCCTAATGGTGTTTTAGTACACAGCCCACAGTCGCACACTCACTCCCTCCACTCTCCTGTGTGATATTGGTGTCCTCCTAATGGCGTTTTAGTACACAGCCAACAGCCCCACACTCTCTCCCTCCACTCTCCTGTGTGATATTGGCGTCCTCCTAATGGTGTTTTAGTACACAGCCAACAGCCCCACACTCTCTCCCTCCACTCTCCTGTGTGATATTGGCGTCCTCCTAATGGTGTTTTAGTACACAGCCCACAGTCCCACACTCTCTCCCTCCACTCTCCTGTGTGATATTGGCGTCCTCCTAATGGTGTTTTAGTACACAGCCCACAGTCCCTCACCCTCTCCCTCCACTCTCCTGTGTGATATTGGCGTCCTCCTAATGGTGTTTTAGTACACAGCCCACAGTCGCACACTCTCTCCCTCCACTCTCCTGTGTGATATTGGCGTCCTCCTAATGGTGTTTTATTACACAGTGCACAGTCCCACACCCTCTCCCTCCACTCTCCTGTGTGATATTGGCCTCCTCCTAAAGGTGTTTTAGTACACAGCCCACAGTCCCTCACCCTCTCCCTCCACTCTCCTGTGTGATATTGGCCTCCTCCTAATGGTGTTTTAGTACACAACCCACAGTCCCACACTTTCCCTCCACTCTCCTGTGTGATATTGGCATCCTCCTAATGGTGATTTAGTACACAGTGCACAGTTCCTCCCCCTCTCCCTCCACTCTCCTGTGTGATATTGGCGTCCTCCTAATGGTGTTTTAGTACACAACCCACAGTCCCACACTCACTCCCTCCACTCTCCTGTGTGATATTGGTGTCCTCCTAATGGCATTTTAGTACACAGCCAACAGCCCCACACCCTCTCCCTCCACTCTCCTGTGTGATATTGGCCTCCTCCTAATGGTGTTTTAGTACACAGCCAATAGCCCCACACTCTCTCCCTCCACTCTCCTGTGTGATATTGGCCTCCTCCTAATGGTGTTTTAGTACACAGCCCACAGTCGCGCACTCACTCTGTCCACTCTCCTGTGTGATATTGGCCTACTCCTAAAGGTGTTTTAGTACACAGCGCACAGTCCTACACTCTCTCCCTCCACTCTCCGGTTTGATATTGGCGTCCTCCTAATAGCGTTTTAGTACACAGCCCACAGTCCCACACCCTCTCCCTCCACTCTCCTGTGTGATATTGGCATCCTTCTAATGGCGTTTTAGTACACAGCCAACAGTCCCACACCCTCTCCCTCCACTTTCCTGTGTGATATTGGCATCCTCCTAATGGTGTTTTAGTACACAGCCCACAGTCCCACACTCTCCCTCCACTCTCCTGTGTGATATTGGCATCCTCCTAATGGTGATTTAGTACACAGCGCACAGTTCCTCCCCCTCTCCCTCCACTCTCCTGTGTGATATTGGCGTCCTCCTAATGGTGTTTTAGTACACAACCCACAGTCCCACACTCACTCCCTCCACTCTCCTGTGTGATATTGGTGTCCTCCTAATGGCATTTTAGTACACAGCCAACAGCCCCACACCCTCTCCCTCCACTCTCCTGTGTGATATTGGCCTCCTCCTAATGGTGTTTTAGTACACAGCCAATAGCCCCACACTCTCTCCCTCCACTCTCCTGTGTGTTATTGGCGTCCTCCTAATGGTGTTTTATTACACAGTGCAAAGTCCCACACCCTCTCCCTCCACTCTCCTGTGTGATATTGGCGTCCTCCTAATGGTGTTTTAGTACACAACCCACAGTCCCACACTCTCCCTCCACTCTCCTTTGTGATATCGGCATCCTCCTAATGGTGATTTAGTACACAGCACACAGTCCCACACCCTCTCCCTCCACTCTCCTGTGTGATATTGGCCTCCTCCTAAAGGTGATTTAGTACACAGCCCACAGTCCCACGCCCTCTCCCTCCACTCTCCTGTGTGATATTGGCATCCTCCTAATGGTGTTTTAGTACACAGCGCACAGTTCCTCCCCCTCTCCCTCCACTCTCCTGTGTGATATTGGCATCCTCCTAATGGTGATTTAGTACACAGTGCACAGTTCCTCCCCCTCTCCCTCCACTCTCCTGTGTGATATTGGCGTCCTCCTAATGGTGTTTTAGTACACAGCACACAGTCCCACACCCTCTCCCTCCACTCTCCTGTGTGATATTGGCGTCCTCCTAATGACGTTTAGTACACAGCGCACAGTCCCACACCCTCTCCGTCCACTTTCCTTTGTGTTTTTGGCGTCCTCCTAATGGTGATTTAGTACACAGCGCACAGTCCCTCACCCTCTCCCTGCACTCTCCTGTGTAATATTGGCGTACTCCTAATGGTGATTTAGTACACAGCCCACAGTCCCACACCCTCTCCCTCCACTCTCCTGTGTGATATTGGTATCCTCCTAATGGCGTTTTAGTACACAGCCCACAGTCCCACACCCTCTCCCTCCACTCTCCTGTGTGATATTGGCGTCCTCCTAATGGTGATTTAGTACACAGCCCACAGTCCCACACCCTCTCCCTCCACTCTCCTGTGTGATATTGGCGTCCTCCTAATGGTGATATAGTACACAGCGCACAGTCCCACACCCTCTCCCTCCACTCTCCTGTGTGATATTGGCGTCCTCCTAATGGTGATTTAGTACACAGCCCACAGTCCCACACCCTCTCCCTCCACTCTCCTGTGTGATATTGGTATCCTCCTAATGGCGTTTTAGTACACAGCGCACAGTCCCACACCCTCTCCCTCCACTCTCCTGTGTGAAATGGCGCCTGATTATGAGGGGAGAACTTTATTGTATACAATCCAAAAATTGCGAGATCTGACGCAGGTAAGATGACGTTTAGTCTCATTCTTGGATCCAAAATTGGTGGGTAGACCCGAGCCGGGGCTCTGATCCCCTAAGTTCAGGTGTGTTCTGTTCCTGGTAAAACCAAATTGCTCATCTCTACATTTAACCCACGCCTCTTCAATACAGTTTGGGGATAATCAGTCAGCCCTGCCTGTTATCACATGTGGTGTACTAACACGCCAGTATATTATATAGCCTGCTATAACCACACCATGCAGCGCTAAATGTCACTAAACCCTTTTGTTGTGGGTTAATGAGCAGCAGCCATGTAATATTTCTAGGCCTGAGCAAACATGTCTTTTGGTTGTATCTATTATGTAATGGACACAGTATAACACCCAGACTTCATGTAAAAAAAGAAAATGATTAGGTTTTATTAAAAGATATATATAATAAAAAGATGTTTCCAGATGTTGTTTTTTTTTACATATATATAATAGAAAGATATTTTTAGATTGTTTTTTCAAATATATATAAAAGAAATATGTTTCCAGATGTTTTTTTAATCCATATAAAAAAGATGTTTCCAGATGTTTTTGGAATTTTTGCATCCTCAGCGTCTTCCACTAGATGTGATGGGTGGGAATCTGCTCCCGGAGCACTGAGTGCAGGCTGATGTTGCAGCGCGTCTGTCCTGTACAAGGAAAACAGCGCAGTGTAAGACACAGTATTATTATATTAGTACAGTTTCCCTGGTGACAATACCTTCCCGCTCAGGTTATCACAGTGTAGGGGAAAGACGGACTCTCACATAGAGGGTGTAACACCAATAGGCGGCACGGCTTTATGCAGGATCCCTTGCGTTAGGCCTACTGACTCTCGCGTTAGCATAGGGTAATAAATATGGCTTCCGAGGCTGCCGGCAAGTACATGCGTCTCAGAATCATCCCTTATATAGGAAAGCCCTTCTACGTATGTAACTTCTATTCCAGATGTAGGAATCAGCATCGTACTGACCACTCGGCCAATTACAACTATGAAACAGGGATACGTTCAGGGACAAACCTCTGATACCTGGGACTGTCTCTGAAATTAGAGAGAGTTGGCAATAATAATGGGGCACAGTTAGTAGGAAAGTAAAATAATTACCTGAGTGACAGGGAAGCTCCTCTTCTCACGCCCAGGGGGCTGAGGAATCCTGGAGCTGGCGACGGTAGTAACTGGGATCTGGTGTGTCTCTCCCAGCTGTATAGCATGCCCAATTGTCATCAGGTCATGCTGGTGTCTGGTGGTGTGGAATCCTGCCTCAGACAGCTGCAATGTAAGCACATAGTTACTGCCTTACTAATACACCCTCCATATGGGTTATGTCCTGCACTGAGTGACCCTGACAATGTGATGTTCCATTCGGCTCCCTGGCTGACATCTCATTGACCGCCTGGGCCAGCTCTTTGCATAAAGCAGGGACATTTTTAGGGACAAATCATTTAAATCTGGGATTATCCCTGAAATTAGGGCTAGCTGGCAATTATAATGGGGCACAAAGTCAGAATGTACAATAATGACCTCTATCACAGGAACGATCAGCAGCCTTCTTGGTGCCGGGCGAGGATACTTTGGGCCAGGTCTGCAGGTTTGGGTTCCCTGATGTCTGATGTTGGTGAGATCAGTTCCTGCCACGTCTGGCCAGATCCTGGGCTGTGACATGCCTGAGTTATTAGTCTGTAACACAAGCACATGGTTACTGCCTCAGTAATAACTGTCTCCATATGAGAGCGGTGTATGACCTGCACTGAGTGACCATGACCACATAATGTCCTCTCTATGGCAATTATAATAGTGTACAAAGCCAGAATGTGAGATAATTACCTTTATTTTAGGTAACCTCAGTGCCTCACCTGCTGCGGGATGAGGAACCTTCAGGCCATTTGATTTTATACCCTGTGGCCTCGGGTTTAGTCTCACAGGGTGACCAATGACCTCCAGGTCTGATGGACATCCTACGGTTCTCCGTCCTAACTGAGAAACCTGCAACACAAGGACACAGTTACCATAATAATAAATACACTGTACAGCAGAACACAGGTAGGTGACCAGCACGGTGTCACCATGACAATGTAACTTGCTCCCTCTCACCAGGCTTTTATCTGCCCTAGTGACGGTCTGGCTGCGCAAGCTGTATGGTGCCACCAGTTAGGACCACAGTAGCTATGAGACTATCGGTGAGTCCCATGTGAGACGATGTTTTGAAATAGTCTTTTAGTAGGCAAAACCAGGTTGATTTTGCCTACTAAAAGACTGCTACTTTAAACCATTGGGCAGTCTAGCACGGGACTCGCCGATGTCTCAAAGCCGCAACCTGTTACATTTACCCCCAGGTGTCTGCCAGAAATGTTTTTGTGAAGAGTAAATGAAATAAGATGAAACCAGCACAACTTACCTGGCCTGAGGTCAGAGGTCCTGGAAATGACCGCAAGAAACCTGGGCCTGGCTGTCTCCAATAGAAATTTTCATTCGCTTTAGAAGCGCACATTGTTCGGTGCCCATTCGGGCTGACTTGAGGGAACATCCCTCAAGCAAAGTGTTATGTCCTCCCTCTTCCACTACTAGACTCACACTCACCTGGGCTTTGTGTTGTCAGTTGCTTTGTTCAGCTGAGATCCGCTGTCTCTGTGACATCACAGTGCTGTAGAACATGCTGTGACATCACTAGATTCTATTTTCCATGTTTTAATGAAGTTATAGATTAATATTATTATTTACAAAATAGAGAATCAGCCCATTAAACGCGTTTGACACCCATCCACCAGTGCCTATATGTGTATCCAAAATAAATGTAACTATGAAACCACTATGACCTGGGCACTATAACCACTGACTAGGAATAGACACAATCAATCACAACAGGACTATGAAAGACTTGTATAATATTATTCATTCTCTATCCTGATAATAGGTGATAATACCCATCACCTGCACAATGTAATATTATTACTGGTGTTGTTACATAACGCTCTTTATATATGTCACTGATTTGTATACTGCTCATCTTCGGGTATATTTACTAAAGTGTGGAATGTTGCCCATAGCAACCAATCAGATTTGAGCTATTATCTTCTATAAGGTGCTAGATAATTGTTCTCTGTAACTTCCCTGGACAACATGTGGATAAAACTGATGCTAGAATAGAGAATAGAAGTAAATGTATCAGAACAGATTAGTGAGTTTTCATATCAATGTACAGATGTGTCCTATATTACTGTTACTTCAGTCACTGCAATAGCCCTTCCCAGCGCGCCAGTTCCCATGTGACGTGGCCCGCGCTGAGCGCCTTTTGCACTAAAAATGTGCGTCTTATGTTTGTATAATTAAAACACATAGAAGCGACAAAACTACATTGAGGTAATAAAGCTGCAGGATCACAACCAGGCATTAATATTTACATGTAATAGGAAATATGACCGATTTGTGGACGTCACATCCAGGTTACAGGTTTTCTGGCGGACGATGTTTTCTCCGGATTATCCATGTTATTTTGTCATGCTCGCCAACTCTCCCTCATTGTCAGGGAGACTCCGTGAAATAGCAGCAATCTCCCTGTCTCCCTGATTGCATCCCCATTATGAAGCTGTTATATTAAATGTAACAAAGATCTATACATTCAAATAGGATCATTAGCATCATTTCCCTGCATTATATATAAGGCACAACGGGCCTGATTCACCAAGGATTGCTATTGCTATTACACACACAGTCTCACTGCGATAGTATGCTAATTTACTGCGATCGCTATGTTGTCGCAGTACTAAACAAGGACGCCCACTTTACCTTACACACATCCGTAATGTTTAGTAAGACTGTGAAACCATCAGTAACAGTGAGTACCATCGCAGCCTCACACACTCTTGCACAGGCTCTGACCTTACTCAGGAATTGCTAACTTCCACGCACGCTGTGATACCTCAGGCTGAGTATGGCATCGCAGTGGCTAATTTATGCACACCCCTGCAACGGCCACCCCCATCACCACCCGTAAACAGCACCTCCTTTCAATCACTGTGCTCTCCTTTTTGCCCTGCAATCTGAAATTATATATTTAATAAGCAAAAGGTATCACACTCATTTGAATTAAGGGATTTTTGTAATACATTTTATACAAACAGTGTGCTGGGTGACCTGGGAATTGTGTCAGTGAGTAATGACTACACCTGTGCACCTGCTGGGTGACCTGGGAATTGTGTCAGTGAGTAATGACTACACCTGTGCACCTGCTGGGTGACCTAGGAAATGTGTCAGTGAGTAATGACTACACCTGTGCACCTGCTGGGTGACCTGAGAAATGTGTCTGAGTAATGACTACACCTGTGCACCTGCTGGGTGACCTGGGATATGTGTCAGTGAGTAATGACTACACCTGTGCACCTGCTGGGTGACCTGGGATATGTGTGAGTGAGTAATGACTACACCTCTGCACCTGCTGGGTGACCTGGGATATGTGTCAGTGAGTAATGACTACACCTCTGCACCTGCTGGGTGACCTGGGATATGTGTGAGTGAGTAATGACTACACCTGTGCACCTGCTGGGTGACCTGGGATATGTGTCAGTGAGTAATGACTACACCTGTGCCCCTGCTGTGTGACCTGGGAAATGCATCAGTGACTAATGACTACACCTGTGCACCTACTGGGTGACCTGGGAAATGTGTCAGTGAGTAATGACTACACCTGTGCACCTGCTGGGTGACCTGGGATATGTGTCAGTGAGTAATGACTACACCTGTGCACCAACTAGGAAAATGGAAACCATAAAGTGTTATTCTGGCCATACACTAGCGTGATTTTGGGATGATTGCCCAATTTTAGACGCGTCATATGATGACTTGTGACGAAATAGTGTAGTATTTAGGTAGGATACAATTCGATGTGTGCTCCCACCGATGTTCTATCGTATCGCATGATCAGATGTGCAGCCCATAATATCTATCGTAATCGTACGCAGATCGTGTGTGTTAAACAGCACCAAATTGTGCGACCGGGACTGCCAGGGGGTTCAAGGGAAAACGTACAATGAATCACATCGTACTAGTGTATGGCCTGAGTAATGAGTTTGGCAGACACTGCTATAGGGTATAGTGATAGAGTCTCAATATCCCATCCATACTGTTACCACTCACATCTAATCTACAGACCCTCCAACATGACCCCCTCTATCAGGTACACAGTGCTCTGTTCCTGGACTTCCTACCTAATTTACGATTGCAGCCACCTGTGGTGAAACTTTCTTATCAATTCACTAGCTCAGCACAGGTGGCTGCAGTCACACATTAGGTGGGAAGTCCAGGAATAGAGCATTGTGTACCTGATGGAGGGTGTCATGTTAGAGGGTCTAGATCTATTCTAAAGCTGGGTACACACTGGGTTACCCGCCAATGCGACGCCTCAATGTACATCGGCAGGATATATCAGGTGGTCGGTACACACTGCACAATCCCATGAATGATTGACCGATATACCGTTCACCTGCACCACTCACCTTCCTGGCATTGGCCGCTGTGTCGCTCAATCAGCCGTATATGCACGGCCAACGGAACAACCCTGATGTTGACACATTAAATATACAAAGGAGTAAATAGGTCCTTAGGACGCTCCGGGCAGTGCCCTGATTACTGGAGCCAGCGGCCCCGCCCACTAAGCGTGACATCATGATGTAATGGGTTTAGGGGGCGCACTGCCGCCCAGGAACGCCCAGCAGTTTTCCAGGGCATTTCTGATACAGTGCCTCTCAATAGCAAATGCCCCACTGTGCGGACACTCTGTGTAACGCATGCGCTGTAAGAGGTTTAGGGGTTTACGCGCATGCGCAGTAGCAAATAATCGTTCACTGCCATAACCATCGGCATCGCGTGTGACTATGAATCAGGCCCTATATCTGTGAACCTGTGTGCTATGCTGTAATCCTGCTGTGCTGCACTGCCGCTAAGATGTTACTGTAACGCTGCCATGTTACTGCTGGAACACTACTGTGCTGCTGTGACTACATAATAAAGTGCAACGTGTTGATTTACAACTTTGTCAGGACTCTACCTGGGGAGAAATAGGACTACGATATGCTGGTGGTATAGATAATACAGTAGTGATGATTGTCTCTGTCACCAGGGGTGAGTGCCAGTGACCGATCGTCACCGTTTTAGTGCTTTATTTGTTGTTTGTCCCTTTTATATTTTGAAAAGTCTTTTTTTATTAACGTAATGTGGCACAGAGGTAGAGAAAGGAGATGTCTTCGCACATGAAGAGTGGGGAAGAGAGGGGCCAGGTTTCCAAGGGGGAGATGGGGATTAGGGATGAAAAGAATATATAACGTGCTAGGTTATATGTCACATTTGAATTGGTGATTCTTCTTCTAGACATATTCTAGTTTTATATCAGATCTATTGGTCTATGTACTAAGCAGTGATAAGAGACAGAGTGAAAAGTGATAATTCTGTGATAAGGTGCCAGCCAATCAGCTCCCAACTGTCATCTCACAGGCTGTGTTTGAAAAATGACATTTGGGAGCTGATTGGCTGGCACCTTATCACTTTTCTCTCTGTCTCTTATCACTGCTTAGTAAATAGACCCCCCAATGAGAATGGCAGCACACACCTTATAGATGAAGTCAGGAGTGCAGGGCACATAAAGGTATGAGCATATAGAAAAAAGGAGCCAGCACATCCAAGATAGTCAAAAATAAATAAAGATTTATATCCACATACAGTATATAGTGCATTAATAGATTTTCAGTGCATCCAATTTACAGTGCATATTCAAGAGAAGGCATATAATGACCAGGTCTAAATGACATGCATCAAACCAGAGGGTACTCATCCATGGTAGCATGAACCCGGTTCCATCAGAAACAGTGACGCTCGACAGCAGCCGTTTCGGTGATGTCCAAACACCTTAATCATGAGCATACTGCAGTGGCGTAACTAGGGTATTTGGAGCCCAGGGCAAATTTGAAAAGGGAACCCCCCCCCCACGATGTGTGCGCGCGGCAAAAAAAATGGGCGTGGTCACTTAAAAATGGGGCGTGTCAACATGACACACCCCTTTATTTTCACACTGAACATTCCTATCCATATGCACCTTAACCCCAGTAGTACCCCTTATACAGTACCCCCAGTATGCAGTTGTGGTCCCTCTTATGCAGGCCCATAGTAGTGCCCCTTATACAGTATCCCCAGTAGTGGTCCCCTTTTTACAGCCCCCAATTAGTTCCCCTTACTCAGTACCCCCAGTAGTGGCCCCCCCAAATGCAGTGCCCCATGTAGTGTTCCCCCTTATGCAGTGCCCCCAGTAGCAGTCTCCACAATGCAGTGCGCCCAGTAGCGGTATCCCCTTATGCAGTGCCCTTTATATGGTGCCCCCAGTAGTAGTCCCCCCCCCCCTATGCAGTGCCCTTTATATAGTGCCCCCAGCAGTAGCCCCCCCATGCAGTTTTCCCAGTAGTGGTCCCCTTATGCAGGCACCCAGTAGTGATCCCCCCTATCCAGTGCCCCCTGTAGTGGCCCTTCCTATTATTGCCCCCAGTAATAGTAGGCCCCTTTTATAATGCCCCCAGTGGTAGTTCCCCCCCCCCAAGTAGTAGTCCCCAGTAGAGGTTCCCCCTCCCAAATAAGTGCCCCCAGTAGTAGCCCCCCCCCAGTAGAGGTCCTCCAAATAATGGTGCCCCCAGTAGTAGCCAACCCCCTCCCCCGTTGTGCCCCCAGTAGTGCAGATAGGTTAAAAAAAAAAAATATATATATATATATATATAAAAATATACTTACCTGAATCCACGCTGCCGCTGCTCTGGTCCACTTCCGCCGCCGCCGCCAGCCAGTCCCCCTGGGCTGGCGCGCTCAGCATTATGGGGCAGACGTCATGATGTCATGACATCCATCCCATCACCCACTGCAGGAGCCGGACGGAAGTCCGGCTCTTGCAGTGGGTGCTGCAGCAGCCAATGAGAGTCTATCTGACTCTCATTGGCTGCTGTTTAACACACGCATCGCCGCCAGCGCTGGCGGCGATGCGTGTTATGCACAGCCTGAGCCCGCCTCCTAGCACTATTGGGCAAGCGCTCAGGGGGAGGGAACGGGCTCAGTTGTGCAGCACAGGACCGGCGCTGGAAGCCTAGCGCCGGTCCTGTGTAAATGTGTAGCGCTGACCGCACTCACTGCGGTCAGCGCTACACTGGCTAACTAGGGCGGGCTTGTACCGTGGCCGCCGGCGCGCCGCCGGTCCAACAGCGCCCAGGGCACGCACCCCGCTCGCCCTGCCCTAGTTACGCCACTGGCATACTGTGTACTGCCCTCACACTAAATTATATACCCATATGTACCAATCACACAACAAGACTCACCTGCTCAAACACCTGTCATGTGTCACACATTGCCATGTACGGGCAGAAGTGACATCGACCGGAAGGGCGGGAATGATGCTCCGCACAGAGCATCATCCGTCAGCTGTAGCTATAGCAATAATAGAGATGGAAATGAGAATCATACTGCAACCAAAAAACTACACTACCCAAGGTGCACTATAAGCACAGTGAGGAAGTAGCATCACGCTCCGCTTCAGGGTATCATAGCAACCACATAAACAAACGGTAAAACTTTTACTCCATCAATGCAAACAGTATATTACCCATATATGCGGCAGACTCAAACATACTGGCATGTATACTGGCATGTATACTGGCATGTATACTGGCAAGACAATAACGTACTCCTAATAAATATCAATAGCTCAGCTATAGTCAGGTGATCTACAGTGTGACGGACGTCAGGGCACATAAATGTGCCAACATACAATTTATACATAAAAAAAATGGATCAAGGAAATAAAGACAGACATATACATACATATACAGTCAGGTGCATAAATATTGGGACATTGACAGAATTTTTATATTTTGGCCTCTATTCACCACCACAATGGCTTTGAAATGAAACAAACAAGATGTGATTTACCTGCAGACTTTCAGATTTAATTTGAGGGTAATTACATCCAAATCAGGTGAGCGGTGTAGGAATTACAACAGTTTCTATATGTGCCTCCCACTTTATAAGGGGCCAAAAGTAATGGGACTATCAACTCAAAAGCTATTTCATGGACAGGTGTGGGCTATTCCCTCGTTATTTCATTATCAATTAAGCAGGTAAAAGGTCTGGAGATGATTCTAGGTGTGATATTTGCATTTGGAATCAGTTGCTGTCGACTCTCAATATGAGATCCAAAGAGCTGTCACTATCAGTGAAGCAAGCCATCATTAGGCTGAAAAATCAAAACAAACCCATCAGAGAGATAGCAAAAACATTAGGTGTGGCCAAATCAACTGTTTGGAACATTCTTAAAAAGAAAGAACGCACCGGAGAGCTCAGCAACACCAAAAGACCCGGAAGACCACGGAAAACAACTGTGGTGGATGACAGAACAATTATTTCCCTGGTGAAGAAAAACCCCTTCACAACAGTTGAACACTCTCCAGGAGGTAGGTGTATATGCGTCAAAGTCAACAATCAAGAGAAGACTTCACAAGAGTGAATATAGAGGGTTCACCACAAGATGTAAACTATTGGTGAGCCTCAAAAACAGGAAGACCAGATTAGAGTTTGCCAAACAACATCTAAAACAGCCATTACAGTTCTGGAACAACATCCTATGGACAGATGAAACAAAGATCAACTTCTACCAGAGTGATGGGAAGTGAAGGAAAGGAACTGCTCATGATCCAAAACATACCACCTCATCAGTGAAGCATGGTGGTGGTAGTGTCATGGCGTGGGCATGTATGGCTGCCAATGGAACTGGTTCCCTTGTATTTATTGATGATGTGACTGCTGACAAAAGCAGCAGAATGAATTCTGAAGTGTTTCGGGCAATATTATATGCTCATATTCAGTCAAATGCTTCAGAACTCATTGGACGGCGCTTCACAGTGCAGATGGATAATGACCTGAAGCATACTGCAAAAGCAACCAAAGAGTTTTTTTAAGGCTAAAAAGTGGAATGTTATGCAACGGCCAAGTCAATCCCCTGACCTGAATCCGATTGAGCATGCATTTCACTTGATGAAGACAAAACTGAAAGAAAAATGGCCCAAGAACAAGCAGGAACTGAAGACATTTGCAGTAGAGGCCTGGCAGAGCATCAGCAGGGATGAAACCCAGCGTCTGGTGATGTCTATGCGTTCCAGACTTCAGGCTGTAATTGCCTGCAAAGGATTTGCAACAAAGTATTAAAAAGTGAAAGTTAGATTTAGGATTGTTTAGTTTGTCCCATTACTTTTGGCCCCTTAAAAAGTGGGAGGCACATATAGAAACCACTATAATTCCTACTCCGTTCACCTGATTTGGATGTAATTACCCTCAAATTAAATCTGAAAGTCTGCAGTTAAAGCACATCTTGTTTGTTTCATTTCAAAGCCATTGTGGTGGTGAATAGAGGCCAAAATATGAAAATTTTGTCAATGTCCTAATATTTATGCACCTGACTGTAAATCCAATACAGAAATCAGGAGACCACCGCCAATAATTAAAGAAAGCAACTAAACGATAGTGCTTCATTAAGACCGTTTTATACCAGATAGAGAGATTGGGAAACAAGTTCTTAGATGTAACTTTATGGAATCAAAGTCTCAATAAAACTTTCCCAAAAAAGAAAAATGGGAACTCTAAAAAATGTTTTGGAACTCATCACCTGACGTCGACGGAGGGAGACGGGTACAATGGCGGCTTTTTAAATTCCGTTTGTTTCTGATGTCATTAGGCCAAGTTGTCCATGTTTACAATTTATTTCAAAACAGATCTTTTGTAGAATGTGTTCATACAGTACGTAACGTTTCCCTGGGTTATATGAAGGGCGACTGTCTGTACAATCTACAGCTACAAGTTCCCAGATCCAGCATAATAACATTGGGACGATTTGGCTTTATAGCGTCACTTAAACACGGACGGTCCCATGGGTGGGCGCTGGCCTCCGTGTCTATCCAATAATAACCTGTAACCCTGGTTTGTGGGACTCCAGTTGTCTTATATCTTCTTCTGTTCCCTTAGAAAAGTCATTTATGTCAATCCTAGAATGAGAAACAGAAGACGGTGATGGATAGATTTCATGCATTAGATAACACTATAACTTAATTTTTTGTCCTGGCATACCGTATAACAGTGCCGTAACTAGCGGTGTGCGAGGGGTGGCATAGCGCAGGCGCCCTAGGGCGGCACTCAATGCTCCGTGGCACCTGCATGTGGCCTTTAGGGTATCTGGAACGGCACCCTGCAGCCAGTAATGCTACTGCAGCGCCACCTGCAGCATCCAAGGGACATTTCGGTCAGGAAACCTGCAGCCCGTGGAGCTGCCCGCAGGGGGCGGAGCCAGCACAGGGCGCACTGCTACAAAGCCGTCTCCTGTCCATCCAGCTCTGTAAAACCTTGTTTACACAGGTCTGTTAATAATTTGACATTTCTCTGGTTTATGATCTGGAAATCTTCATCCACCGCCATGAGCAAATATTTACTCAAACTGTACCACACAGTATACCGTATTGCCAGACAGTTTTCTGCACATCTCCCAACAACTGGAGCGATAAATTCCAGTTGGTAACATCGCGATGACACTGGTTGTTATAATAAACTTTGCAAGTGACCACAGATACATTAACCATGAATGCGGAGGTGCAGGGGCGCCTGTAGAGTGCGCTGTGGAGCTTCGTGGTGCAGCAATTACTCTTGTTTGTTTTTTTTAATCAGGCGTGGCCACGCCTACTTACATTAGGCCACTCTCCTGATTCTACCCGGGCCCGGCAAAGCTCACTACGGCCTGCCGAGGTGCTTTACTTTGTGTGAAACGCGTCAGTTCCCACCATGCTTTAAATAAATACCTGATCTCTCTTAGGTTTGCTGACATCAGTATAAGATCCCTGATGTGCCGGGCGCTGGCATCGGTGAAGTAATTGTGGCTCAGATTGAGGTGTGTGAGGTTTCTGTTGTGACCCAGTGAGACCAGTAATGGAGAATATTCATCTGTCAGCTTCACCTGCTGGAGCCTGCGAGAGAGACGAGCAGAACCAGTGTGTACAGGATATAGATGGGATTTAATTGATAGCATAAAATCTAATAAATACAATGAAACAAATGCAGAGTTGAACGTCCGCCTGTCGGTGTCTATGGGGGATGTGATGCTGACATATTTACCAACTTGGCCCCCCGTAGTTAACGCCAATGTCAGTAGCCCGCTGTAGCCTATGGGTTACGCATTGAGTATTTAGCCAGTGGAGGGTTCTCCTGGCTTCGCACATGCACAGTAGCCCCGCCAATACTTCGGGCACATTACAGGGACGATAATATAAAAAAAGGGTTGATGTGAAATAAAAATGAAGGTATTGTCAAAAACTAGGTAAATGATGGGAAATGTAAAAGAATATAAATTAGACCAAGTAAAATAAATAAATAAAAATTATAAAAATAAATTTAAAGTAAAAATGTAAAAGAATGGGATATAAATTAAAAAAAATTAAACGTAATAATATTATTAAAATAAGAAAAGTATGCAATACCTGTAAAGGGAAAAAAGGTTAGAGCCCCTGTCCCTGCAAGTTCTCTATCATACATTCCTGCGATACAATCGCATCATGTATACAATCATGGGTGGAAATATCATGCCCGGATTGCATTGTAAATGTGATTATTAATAAATGGGCCCCTAAATAACACCAAGACTTGCTGCCCTTTTAAAGCTTTACACCGTACGCTTATACAGGAAAATAGGTGCAAACGCGTTAAAGAAGGCACGGAATGGACACATCACATGACATTCGCACTTGGGGGGGTGGTCACAGGTTTTTAGTTTCATAAATAGCACTTTATTCCTTACAACACGACTAAATAATTATTCGATAAAATTCCGTTTAGTGTTGACTTTGAGTGTCTTTTTTTTTTTTTTCCAAAAATGTTTTTATTGAAGTCATCAAATACACTCTGGTACACAAGCAAATATGACAAGAAACACAATTTATAGCATACAGTTCACTTGTGGTTTGAGGTAATAATCTTGCCACAATTTTCTCTTTTTACCAATCAATAGAAAATGAAACCGTAATATATTATAGTGACTTCAACCATAATAGAAGAAATGAAGGTGGAAGAAAGTAGATGGGTAATGGGGGGGGTGGGGGGGGGGGGGAGAAGTATAAGAAGAGAGAGAAGAAATGAGGAGAACAAAATAAATAAATAAGTAAATAAATAAAAAAGAGAAGAAGAGGAAATAAAGTGGGATGGGGGTTATGAGCCATGCACTCCCAGGGTCAATCCCTCACCACTCTACTCTTGTTTATGTGGGGTTTTTTTGTTTTGTTTTTTTTTCTCTTAAGTGTAAGTTATTGGGGGGTCTTGTAGCCGTATTCTTTGAGTGACTTTTACTTTTAACTGTCTCGTTTTCTATTCTAAAACTATTCCTTTTTTAAAATTTGGTGGAGTTACTAAAATGTGACACATTTTAATACAGTGCTCCCTCCTTATATCACTAGCGTAAAGCATATTAACGTGGTTTTGTACAAAAATACACCTGAAGTAGTGTAATAAAGGTCATAGTAAAGAGGGCTTGTTGTACATTTGTCATATTTTAAATATATTTCGTATTTTCTGATATTATTCTTAGCAATTGGAAATATTTTGTATTCTTGGAGGTAGATTTGCTAAAGCTTCTAAAACGGAAAAGTGGTGTTGTTACCCATAGTAACCAATCAGATTCTGTCTATTATTTCCTAGGATACAATAGAGAAATGATAGCTACAGTAGCATCTGATTGGTTGCCATGGGTAACACCTCCACGTTTCAGTTTTAGAAGCTTTAGTAACTCTACCCCTTTGGTCCTTGGTTTTAAAATTATTTTTACATACACATCAGCTGACGTTCGTCCCCGTATGCGAGAAATATCCACTTCAGTGTACTGGATTCAAAATTGACATACGGCACTTTTTATGTTTGTAAATCTCCCTAGATTACACAGTATGTACTTAGTAGCCTGCAGTGTGTTAATGTCTGGGGACTCGCCTGCAGCGATATTATCAAGATGATGGCACATGATCAGAAGATAGCAAAGGCCCAGTGCCAGAGTCTATACCTATACATCTGCGCCATCTTTACGAAGATATGAACGGAATGATGGCGTAGTCGGCAGAATACATAGGAGACCTTATGTATGGCACACGGGACCTCATTCAGAGTCGGTCGAAGCGGCCACACGGTCGTACGCCACCGATGTTCGCTATACTGCGCATGCGTAAAGTTTGCAATGCGCGTGCGCAAACTAGCCGCTACGATCAGAAATTTCTCTCTCCTTGAACACCGCCAGGTCGGTAGTTTGAGTGACAGATGGGGGCGTTTGTGGGTGGTAACAGGGGAAGGTGCTTGTGAACGGGGGAGTGGAGATCCGGACACAGGCGTGCCTAATTATGGGAACAGCGTTGTATGGGAGTGCATACGGATTATGGGAGTGCATAATTAACAAAGTAGCGTCATGGCACATGTGACACGGGAGGTTTTTACACTGACATGATCGTAGAGCTTAAGAGAAGGTAAGGTCAACCTTTAGCTCTACGACCAGTTCCGATGGTTCTCGATGGTCTCGATTAATCCTTATATGCCCGGAGATGACGTGTAATGCGTACGAGAAGGGGGCGTATTTTTTTGTATTCCGGCCGCTTCCTCCCCTTGGTCGGCCAGCTACCGATCCGAACTTAGGGACGCAACTTGCGAGGGAATCATTTGCATATCCGGCCCCTTTTCTCGTACGACCGTGCGGCCGCTTCGACCGACTCTGAATGAGGTCCACAGTGTGTGCGCGGCATGGGGCCACTCTTTGCCCCCCGTACCCATTATGGATAGGCCAATTTTGGTCCCATCTTTCAGATCATATGATTCGCTCACATCAACCATTTTCCAGCTTTTTCTAACTGAAATTTGTTTTGCCCTTTTCTGTTCCATTCACTCCCTGCTGCTAAGTCACACGTGTCCTCTCACATGTTAATGGTATAATCATCATATTTTTCTACTTCTGTATACTTGTCATACAGTATGATTGTACAAATACTCACAACAACTGTGTTATCCTGCACGTGTCGCTGGAGAGAACGGTCATCAGGTCACGGAAGTGCGGCCCGGCCAGATTGTTCCGTGATAGGTCGAGTTCCTGCAGGGTCTGGTTACAACTTATGGCACAAGCCAACAGCGTACAGGATCTCTCTGTCAGAGCGTTTTTCCTTAAGCTGGAGAAATAAGAAATGATGTGGGATGTACTAGATTGGAAAGTAATATTCTGCATATATGTTATAATAATAGGATTCCTGTTGATTGGGGAATTATTGTGTGTGTGTGTCAGATTCAGAATTGGAGGGGAGAATATAAAACTGTAATCAATGGCAAAGCGGTCATTCTCCATAGGCAGCTCCCCGGCACGCACCATAAACCCTGGAATCATGATAATCATCTTCTGGCGCAGAGGTTCCCAAACTCTGCCAATACAGTCCATGTTTTAAGGATATCCATGCTTCAGCACAGAAGATTTTATTAGTACCTCAGTCATTTTGATTTAACCATCTGGCCTCAAACATGGATATCCTTAAAACTTGTACTGTAATGGCTGGGGTTTGGGCACCTCTGTTCTGGCACACTGGATGGATGCAACACATTGCAAACCTGCAAAACACCTCTCATCAGCAATCAGGGCTGAGGTGCAGCACCTGCCAATCATACAACACCAGTAGCCTGGAAGAGCAAACCGAGCAGCACAGGGCGTCCACCAGCTCCCAGTCATGGTCAGGGACCTTTGGAGTGAATGGATCAGTATGTGATTATATTTTGTTCTTATTGCCACAGAGCAACAAAACAGAAAGAGTTGGCTCCCCCTTGCAGTCTGACCCCCTCCCCTTCTTGCCATGTTATTTATATTTATTACTCTGGAGGAGGATTCCCTAAGGCCTCAGCCACGTAATAATAAGGTAAAGTGGGCTTGGGGGTGTTTTTTATTTTTATACACATTTTAATTAATCCGTGTCTGTGTGGACTCTTCAGCTTCTAAGTGTCACTTTGAAGACTGCGCTGTATAAATGACAGTCAGGGAAAAGAAGCACTGGTTTTTAAGGGAATGGGTTTGTATGGCTGGCGGCTGCTAAGCCCGACAGCGGAGGTAAGTATAGCTAACCCTAACCTCCCCCCATAGTGCCTAACCCTAACCTCCCCAAGGGGTGCCTAAACCTAACCCCCCCGTTTCCCACACCCTAAACCTAACCCTCCCGGGGTGGTGCCTAACCCTAACCCCCCCTTCCCCTAGCATAACCCTAACCCTCCCGGGGTGGTGCCTAACCCTAAGTCCCCTCGGGAGCCCCCTAACCTAACCCCCCCCCCCGTGGCTAAGAGGATGGGCAGCCGTCGGAATTATGACAGGCATTCTGTTGTCGGGATTGTGATCGGCGGGCGGCCTTGTGGCCACCAGTCACTTGACTACATCCCGTTTTTAAGTACCAAGATGGAAATTGGCGAGAATCAAAAAGTTGAACTCACGAGTCTTACCTTAATTTCTTGATCCTGCAGGTTCTGTTTTCTAACACGTTATATATAGTCTGCATATCATCATCGCTCAGGTCATTCTCAGCAAGACTGAAAAAGAGGTGACAGAGGGTCTGATTCAGTACAGATCACAATTACGATTGCAACTGCAATCGCCTACGGATCGCAGCTGCGAAAATATGCTAAAACTTGCCAAAGCGCAGTCGGCATAAAGGTGCTCACTGCTGCTCTCTCCTATCCGTCCAATCTCGCTCTTCTGCATATTGCATGCAGCGAGTTCTCAAGCTGCGTATGCAATCAAAGTGGCAAGTTTTAATTCATTGTTAATTGGTACAGAACAATGCGTTTATGACCGGGGGAACACTTATTATTTTGTGATGTGGGAGCCTTGTATATAGCCATAGTCATCCTCATTGGGGCGCACTTGCATCTGCCTATACTGTGTGCAAATGATGCATCTGTAAACATTTTGTATTTACGCTCACTTTCAACTCTACATTGTCCTCAATCCCACCAACACGCCCAGAACACCCAATTATATCTCAGTTAATTGGAAAGTGCAGACTGACTGTGCGCGTACGTTTTACTATGGGATGTACTTGTGAACGCTGAGTTCTGGAGAAAATGCTGTGCAGAAGACGTGCTCCGCAATTGGGCGTGCTGCAACTCCGCTTCCGGCCTGTTATATGGAATTGTCATTATGTAAGAGTGGCTATTATTACTATGACTGTGGTACAACTATGGAATGGAGTTTATAAAAGTGCCATTGAAGAGGAAGGGTGTTTATTTTGGCACGTAGTAGGATATTCTAGTATTGTGATACAAGAGTGAGTAGTGAGAGTAATAATGGATCGGATAAGTTACTGTAAGTAAAGGTTAAAGGAAAGCAGCAGCCCTTTTAAAAGCCGTCAGTTTTTTGGCAGTTAGTGCATCAATCTATTTTAGTAGCAAACTTAATAACTACAGTATCTATTATTAGCTACCTGAGATCCTCTATGTTGCAGAGAACTGGTGTGAGTTTTCCTAGTCCTTCACGTTGAATAAAGCAAGTGTCTAAATCCAGGCATTCAATTTCTCCGCAGCACTCAAGGACAAAAGCCAAAACCGTGCAGTCCAAAGGCGTCAGGTGGTAGTCTGGAAATTCAAATTTTTTGCTCCGTCTAAAAAATTCTGACACCAAAACTTTGTTCCTCGTCTCAAAGAGGTAGGCATAGACATTCAGGGCCTTTCTGACCTCGTCATTGTCTCTCCTTTGCTTCATCGCTACGGGCGTTAAGCCACGGAGCCACCTTATCATGTGATTTGAAGCCTGAGTTGACAACTCTCCCAGATAAGGCTTTAGAAGGGACCTTGTACATTCATCGGAAAGACCAGATAGGAATCTAAGAAATATTTCACCCCGGCCATCGGCAAATGTCCTGGCTTGCTCAAGAGATTCCTGCATTTTCTCTGGATTATAGTCCAGAAAGTGAACCAAGGCCGCAATGAACTCCTGAATGGTCAGGTGAAAGAAGGAAAAACTCACATTTGAGGGTTGAGGAGATTCCATTAAAAAACTTGTGAAAAGATGTGAGGAAGTGTCCACATGAAATGACTGCATATGACAACCTTGAAAACTAAGTATTTGATTAATTACTCCATGTTCTGCCATCCACCCAATCGATTTCATCAGGTTCCGAGCGCCAACTTTATCCTGATTGTGATTGGACAGAAAGTTGGCAACAAAAGTCACAAAGAGTTGTGTCACTGTTTTTGGCATTAAAGACATCTGCTTTTGGTTTGTTGGCCGATCTTTGAAGCACATTGATAGTACCGTGCAAATGATCCAGCAGTAGGATGGGATATAGCAGAAAGTGTACAGTGTATCATTCTTCCTAACGTGGTCAAACACCTCTTCTGACAATTCTCTGTTTTGGAAAAAAATTTCAAAGTAGCTCTGTCTTTCTTTGGGAAAGAACCCCATGATCTCTGACACTCGTTTAAAAACTCCAATATCGATTGATGCCAGTTTGGTTGGTCGACTGGTTATTAGCACCGTGCAACCCTTGAGGAGAGACTGTTTCACCAAACTAACCACAATTAAACCGATGTCTTGGATACTTTTTGTGTTGGCGGACAATTGAGTTGCTTTGAAATCCATTTGGTGAATACTTTCATCTAAGCCATCAAATATGAAGAGAAGTTTGGTTGGGTCTTCTAAGATTTGTATGAGCTGACTTGCCAGATAAGGATATTCGTTTAGGATCAGAGTTTCCAGGCTGACCTCTTCCAGCCTGTTGAGTTCCCGGAATTTGAAGAAGAAGACAAAAGCAAATCTCTGATAGAGTTGTCCATGCACCCAGTCGTAGACAAACTTCTGCATCAGCGTGGTCTTCCCAACTCCGGGAACTCCGCTCACCATTACGGAATGTGGTACAGAACTTGAACGGTGGCACCAACGGAATAGCTTGCTGATTGTAATATGTTCCAGTCCCTTCTGTGCCTTCTGTAGATAATGCTCGTGCTTCCCTCCAGTCTCTAGGAATTCATGTTGAGATCGATTCCTAAACTGGTGGCTGGAGACCACTATAAGGTCAACATAGCGCTCAAAAATTTTGAAGCTCTGGGGCGTCTGTATAGATCCTGGGGCTTTGTATTCAATCAGGTTTTGAGTTTTCTGTTGAAGATTTGTTTTGTGTTTGTCCTGAATTTCTGTAAGAGAAACACATATGGCTATAACAGCAAGATGGAAACACGGATTTCAACATGAACTTAATTTTCTAGTGTCCTATACCATCCTTAATATATTTAATAATACTGTAAAATAAATTAAGCATGTCAGCTTTAGTACTGTACTAGACCAGCAACTCTCAAACTCTATAGACCATAAAATTACTTCATTGACTCTTAAATTATCTTCTCTCTTCATGCAGGCACGCAGCAGAAATACAGCTACAGTACATACAGTACAGATGACATGTTCTCGCTCCATGCTGTCAAGCCTACGAAAAAGTGCATCTGGTAGGTGGCCGTTGTTTGACGACTAGCTATTGTTGGTGTTGCCCATGAAATACTTGGTTAGTCTACTCTTTTGTGCAAATAAATATTTTACATTATATAATTTATTTGTAGTCTTTTTGGCAACTGTTTTCAGATAAATTCTCCATTTCTCATTATCTTACAAAGTAAAGATCTTGCGTTATTTACTTTTAAGGTCTGGATGTAGTTGATGCCCGTTTTCGTCCAACAGAATCTGTGCTACTAGACCGTTGCCTGCAATAATAATAATAATAATAAAAACCACATAAATATAAAATTATAATAGTGCACCTTTAATGTATTGAGCTGCTTCTTTACTTCTTATGGATCATAGAAAGTAAACAATATAGGTAATGAGGAAACGCTGTGTGTTTTACGTGAATTAGAGGGTGTGAAGTGTATTAGTAAGCAGCAAATGATTGAAAACATATATATGGTGTATTACTTGCGTGTAAAAATGTGAGTGAAAAATTGTCTAAAAAATGTAAGTAAAAAAGTTGTATATAAAAAAATATTTTAGTTACATTTCCAGGTGTTTATTAAATTGTATTTTCCACTTATATTCTTTATTATTTATTATTTTTTTTATTATTTATTTTAGTAGGTTTTTATGTTATTTCTTATTTAATTTTTTGGATAACTCCTCTTTTTTTTATGTGTTGCTTAAAATATTTTTTTATATACACCTTTTTTACTTACATTTTTTAGACAATTTTTCACTTACATTTTTTACACACATGAAATACACCATATATATACACTTTTTCAATCATTTGCCGCTTACTAATAAACGTCACACCCTCTTATTCACGTAAAACACACAGCGCTTCCTCATAACCTATAAAAAAAACATAACACAAATAAGACAATATCTATTTATTTTCTATCACTTTGCAAAAAAATAAGCAAATTAGTCAAGTCAGATGTATTAATTTGCTCTTTATTATAATAACTGGGAAAAGGGTGGATTGTGCAGGAATGTTGACCAGATATGACTCTCCTCCAAAGCTATTGTCCCTGGCCGCCATTATAGATACACCACTGAGAAGCCGGCAGTACGAGGAGAGTATCTCATAGCAGCCCAGCATCTCTGGGGGAAAACAGGGACTTCCAATGAGGCCTCTCCCCATTACTGTGAGACCACGCCCTCTTTTAGAGTCTTTAAACAGAGGACTCTATTTGGTGCACTGGGTGATACCCTGACCACAATGACCAGGGCCATAACTAGGGGTATGCGAGCGGTGCTGTCATACTGGGTGCAGGGCTGTGTGGTCAGCGCCATCTCCGTCTCATGACCCTTACTTCTGGCTAGCAGGGTGCCAGGAGCGTTGCTTTGAGCGCTTTCTAGACATGCACACTGAAGTCTGTACAGCCTCTCGGCAGTGCTGTACTCCCTAACGCTGGCGGCCCCGCCCCCTTGGGGTGATGTCATCTGGCCAGGGGGCATGGCCGGCACATGGCCGCGGTGCCAGCTAGTAATGCACTGTCAGTGATGCCACTGTGCTAGCTACAGTACAATCTGCTATGGGCAACTTCTACTCTCATCTCCACCTGCCCTCTTTGATACATCTACCCTCAATCTTAGACCATATGGTGACTGGCAGTCAGGGCCTTTGCTGGTAACTAAATCCTTCAACTACTGAAAACAAGTTACATCAGGAACATCACGTGGCTTATGTTACAGCCTCTCTCTGGCATAGCTTACAATAGGGATGGCCATCAGTATGGTTACCATCGATGGTTTCCATCAATGGCAAAATAGAAAGTGGCCATCGATGGTAACCAACTATGCAATGGATGACCATCGATAGCTTTACCAACCTATGATCATCCCTATTCTATGACTGATTGGCCTGTGGGCCAATCAGAACCAGGGGGCATGGCTTTGCGGGTGTCTGGGGGCTGAACTATGCTCAGTGTCCCGGCACCTTAAAAAAAAAAACTATTCGGTTATGTTCCTCCATCGATCTAGGGAAACCATCTGGATCTCCCCCATCGATGGGAAAAACATTCGACATCAGCCATAAACCATCGATGATTATGAATCGTCGATGGCTATCTTTAGTTTACAAATGTCTAATAATAGCCCACATCCACAGAGGGTCAGAAATTCAAGACACTTCTTTCTTTTTGTCACTCCTGCCCTAATCTTCACTACCTCACTCATATACTGTAACCAGAAATACCAGTGCAAATACTTTGATCATATCATCTGTATACCGTGGCAGGGGACAGTTCCTAACTGGGAAAAGAATTTCCCCAGTGTGAACGGTCAAAAGTTGTGTCTGTAGATAAAACCGAGTTCTGTACATAGACAAATTGTGAAGACAACTGATGATTGTGTTTTATTGCCATAAAATAAAAATATACAATATGTTTGCCAATATGCTATCACACGATATCCCTAATGGCATAGCTATATCATTCTTTATGGTCCCGAATTACTCTAACCCAGGGGTATTCAACAGACAGCCCTCCAGCTGCGGGGGGAACTACACATCCCAGCATTCCCTGTTTTGCTACTATGGCATGCTAAAACTGTGGCAGGGCATGCTGGGATGTGTAGTTTCACAGCAGCTGCAGTGTCTGATGTTGAATACCCAACCCATTTCGTGACCAGAGGGTCTATGTTCTAAGCATTGGAGAAAGAAAGTGGATGGGGATAAAGTACCAACCAATCGGCTCCCAATTGTCATTTTTCAAATACAGCCTGTAAAGTGACAGATAGGAGCTGATTGGTTGGTACTTTATCCCCATCCCCTTTATCTCTCTCAAAGGCTTAGTACATAGACCCCCAAGAAACAAAATGATTCTCTGTGAATACACACTAAAATGGCTACAGAAAAGTAGTTATGCTTTGGTCCTCCTGTTGCCCAGCATTGCGAGGTCATCCATTTTGTGGTCTGAATTAATATTCATGAGAGCACAGCTTTCCCTCTGAGCTTGTAAATTGTATGTTGATGGGTACATTTTAATACAATGTATCATTATTGTAAATATAACGATGAATAGCTACTATTATTTACAATTAATGTTCCTACTTTACCGATGTGGCAGATTTCACCCAATATTCCAAGTAAATTGGGGAGCGGATGATCCCTCTGTAGGACATAGAGGCTCTGCCACAACCCTAGTACAGCATATTTTCCCATGTCGTTGATGTCTTTTATCAATAGTTCAGTAAACGCTGGGTCTATGTCCTTCTCCATTGATGAGTAGCACTAAAATACAAATATTACACATTTTATTCTATTTCTGTCAGTGCAATAATACATGTTTTCCTAGCAAAAAGGAAGAGGGAACAAAACAGAAGCAGCCCATAAAACAAGCAAGAATCACAGTACTATAATAAGGCAAAACAGTCAAAAATATAGTTTGAGTGGAAGAAAGTTGTAAAGAAATAAAAAAAAAATGTTCAGACCTTTATAAGTTTCCTCATCTGTTAAATACAATGGCCTGTTACTTATGTTACCTACAAGCTGCTATAGTGCTTTTTTCCTAAGATAAAATAAAATTACTTGGAAAGACTGCACTGATACAGCTTCACCAATGTTATTTGTGTCTAATGTGTCACATAGAGTACTGATAGCTGTATAATGTGTCACATAGAGAACTGATAGCTGTGTAATGTGTCACATAGAGGACTGATAGCTGTATAATGTGTCACATAGAGAACTGATAGCTGTATAATGTGTCACATAGAGGACTGATAGCTGTATAATGTGTCATATAGAGAACTGATAGCTGTATAATGTGTCACATAGAGGAGTGATAGCTGTGTAATGCGTCACATAGAGGACTGATAGCTGTATAATGTGTCATATAGAGAACTGATAGCTGTATAATGTGTCACATAGAGGACTGATAGCTGTGTAATGCGTCACATAGAGGACTGACAGCTGTATAATGTGTCACATAGAGAACTGATAGCTGTGTAATGTGTCACATAGAGGACTGATAGCTGTATAATGTGTCACATAGAGAACTGATAGCTGTATAATGTGTCACATAGAGGACTGATAGCTGTATAATGTGTCACATAGAGAACTGATAGCTGTATAATGTGTCACATAGAGAACTGATAGCTGTATAATGTGTCACATAGAGGACTGATAGCTGTATAATGTGTCACATAGAGAACTGATAGCTGTATAATGTGTCACATAGAGAACTGATAGCTGTGTAATGTGTCACATAGAGGACTAATAGCTGTATAATGTGTCACATAGAGAACTGATAGCTGTATAATGTGTCACATAGAGGACTGATGGCTGTATAATGTGTCACATTGAGGACTGATAGCTGTGTAATGCGTCACATAGAGGACTGATAGATGTGTAATGCATCACATAGAGGACTGATAGATGTATAATGTGTCACATAGAGGACTGATAGATATGTGTCACATAGAGGACTGATAGATGTATAATGTGTCACATAGAGGACTGATAGCTGTGTAATGTGTCACATAGAGGACTGATAGCTGTGTAATGCGTCACATAGAGAACTGATAGCTGTATAATGTGTCACATAGAGGACTTATAGCTGTATAATGCGTCACATAGAGGACTGATAGCTGTATAATGCGTCACATAGAGGACTGATAGATGTGTAATGTGTCACATAGAGGACTGATAGATGTATAATGTGTCACATAGAGGACTGATAGATGTATAATGTGTCACATAGAGGACTGATAGATGTGTAATGTGTCACATAGAGGACTGATAGCTGTATAATGTGTCACATAGAGGACTGATAGCTGTATAATGTGTCACATAGAGGACTGATGTATAATGTGTCACAGAGGACTGCTAGCTGTATAATGTGTCACATAGAGGACTGATAGCTGTATAATGTGTCACATAGAGGACTAATAGATGTATAATGTGTCACATAGAGGACTGATAGCTGTGTAATGTGTCACATAGAGGACTGATAGCTGTGTAATGCGTCACATAGAGGACTGATAGCTGTATAATGTGTCCCATAGAGGACTGATAGCTGTATAATGTGTCACATAGAGGACTGATGTATAATGCGTCACATAGAGGACTGATAGCTGTATAATGTGTCACATAGAGGACTAATAGATGTATAATGCGTCACATAGAGGACTGATAGATGTATAATGTGTCACATAGAGGACTGATAGATGTATAATGTGTCACATAGAGGACTGATAGATGTATAATGTGTCACATAGAGGACTGATAGATGTATAATGCGTCACATAGAGGACTGATAGATGTATAATGCGTCACATAGAGGACTGGTAGATGTATAATGTGTCACATAGAGGACTGATGTATAATGTGTCACATAGAGGACTGATGTATAATGTGTCACATAGAGGACTGATAGATGTATAATGTGTCACATAGAGGACTGATAGATGTGTAATGTGTCACATAGAGGACTGATAGATGTATAATGTGTCACATAGAGGACTGATAGATGTGTAATGTGTCCCGCCTATCCCCACATACACACACATATACATACATACACACACACACTCCTGCCATCTGGGCCTCCCCCTCCTGGACAGTAAATAAGTTGGACAGTATGATTTAACCCTTTTCTTACTGTGCTAAACTGGATATTCTGAGAATGCATCTCTCTCAGGATGGTGTGCAGGCCTATGCACTTGAAAAGATAAACTAGGTCACTCTTGAAATACTTGTATAACATGCGAACTTCATGCCATTCGTATTCATCAAGCTGCAAGCGGAACTGCATGATGTCATCTGTATAATGGAGATAAGGACTGGTTACCATTCATTGTTCAGAAACAACGCTAATTAAACCTACATGTCAGGTATCCTGAGAGACTAGAATGACATCTGTAGACGGGCTGGGTATATGGGATTCCGTTTGTCGGGATGCCGACAGTCAGAATACCGACAGCTGTATCCTGACAGTCAAAATCCCGATGGCTGCAGGCAAGTACCCTAACCCCTGCTCCTTCCACTGGCTATCTGCTGCCTCCATTGCCTCATCACATCATTTCACTGCCCCTGTCACATGTCACCACTAACACATCACTAATCTGATATACTCTGTGCTGCTGGGGACCCTGCTCCTCCCACTATATAACTCCCAGTCTGTGGATTCCTGCTGCCTCCATTTCCCTCCTCATATCATGTCACTGCCCCTGTCACATGCAGCCCTGTGGTCACGAACACATCACTCATCTCCTGATATACTCTGTGCTGCTGGGGAACTCTGCTCCTTCCACTATATAACTCTCAGTCTGTGGCTTCCTGCTGCCTCCATTCCCCTCCTCACATCATGTTACTTCCACTGTCACATGCAGCCCTGTCCTCACTAACACATCACTCATCTCCTGATATACTCTGTGCTGCTGGGGATCCTGCTCCTTCCACTATATAACTCTCAGTCTGTGGCTTCCTGCTGCCTCCATTCCCCTCCTCACATCATGTCACTGCCCCTGTCACATGCAGCCCTGTCCTCGGTAACACATCACTCATCTCCTGATATACTCTGTGCTGCTGGGGACCCTGCTCCTCCCACTATATAACTCTCAGTGTGTGGCTTCCTGCTGCCTCCATTCCCCTCCTAAGATCATGTCACTGCCCTTGTCACATGCAGCCCTGTCCTCGGTAACACATCACTCATCTCCTGATATACTCTGTACTGCTGGGGACCCTGCTCCTCCCACTATATAACTCTCAGTCTGTGGCTTCCTGCTGCCTCCATTCCCCTCCTCCCTTACGGGCCGCATCGGGGGCCTGTAAGGCCCATCTGTGCTGCTGTGCTCATTTTCCGATAATCTGATTGGTTGCAGGTTGTTCCACCACCACATACATGTGAGACATATGAACAATCAGAAGATGCACGTTTAAAGGCTCAGCCCTCCGCCAAACGCACGTTAACAGAACATTGTAATTCTACTAACCGTCAGTGACGATCCTTTTCTCTGCCATTGTTTAGGTATTTGGGAGTCGGTGAAGTCAGGAAATTTTCATCTAAACACAAAGATTACACAGTGAGTGACTGGTCGTTCTACTCTCTGGAGACAAAAGTGATTGGACGCTGACAGCGAATAGATCAGCGAGATTATATTAACATCAGTACTTTGTAGGTCCCCCACGTGCAGTGATTACTGCAGAGATCCTTCTTGGCAAACTGTCCACAAGTTCCTAGACAGTAGCAGGCGGTATGTGTTGCCATTCTGCCCTATGTACAGTGACCAACTGTGACACTGATGAAGTTGGAGTCAGCCTAGAACGCACCAGTCACTCCAATTCCTCCCAGAGGCTCTCAGTGGGGTTAAGATCTGGACTCTGAGCTGGCCAGTCCATCCGGGTTACCAAATTATCTGTATACCAGTCCAGCATCGCCTTGGAAACATGGCATTTTCGTCCTGAACTGCCACAATGTAGGGAGGGGTTGGGTACGGGATATCGGTGCTCTGGATCCCGACGGTCAGAATCCCGACGCCAGCATCCCGACAGGGTTAGCATACTGACACTTGTTGGTCAGTATGCTAACCCTCCCTCCTCGGTGCCTAATCCTCCGCTAATGCCTAAACCTGACCTCCCTCTCCCCGCAGCCTAAAACTAACCCTCCCCTATTAGTGCCTTACCCTATCCCTCACCCTAGTGCCTAACCCCTAAACCTAACCCTCCCCCCAACCCCGCTACTTACCTTCGGTATCCCGGCGGTCGTGATGCCAGCGTCGGGATTGTGACCGGTGTCGGGATTCTGGCGCCGGTAATGTAAGTGTGGTCGGGATGGCGAATGTGTCCTGTAGGGAGCACAGAGTTATCTCAGAGCCATGCATTACAACTAGTGGAACCAGCCAAACCAGCTGTAACGTGGGAGTGTCCAATCACATTTGTCTACATAGTGTATTTCCCTGAGACAAAACGCAATTATTTATATAATGTTCACAGCACCACTATTAAATGAAGGTGAGAGTTCATCAAAGTATAACTGTAAATGTGGCATCCTGATGTTACATAGCCAGTGCAGTAATTCCTGGCTCCCGTACCAGGGGAAGTGAGCGGGTGATGTCACCGGGCACTTGTGGGGTTTTCATGAATCTCGACAAAGTATCAGAATTCTGAGCAATGTTCTGAAAACCCCTAAAAAAAAACTTTTCGACATTGTAATGTAAAATGTTTTTCTAACAACGAATTGATAATAACAAATGTAGAAAATTTACATAAAACAAAATATGTTGTCAAATGGCGCTCGCTGGGTTGGTCAGACTCTTGTCCATGTATTGGAACCCTTATGCACCATCTAGAGTGTAAGCTCTTCTGGGTAGGATTTTCCCCCCCTATTTTGACTCTGCACTCTGCAAATTTTAAAATGATGTCATTGCTACAAAGAGGAAGAATATTTATTTTCAGTCAAACAGGCAATTAATCTCTAGTCAAATCTAGGCTAGTGGTGAACTGCAGGTCCCAGCATGCCCGGGCTGTCTTTAAAGGGTTGTGGTCCTACAAGCTTCTGCATAATCATGGCGAACAGGGCACGCAGGCACTTGAGGAACCACGAGTGCCAGCATGACCGGGCATCCAGGGCATTTTGCGGAATTTCTAGAGCTGCATGCGTGCGAATATATAGTACGTAAATTGCAATTACACAGCCCCCATCGAAACCTGTGATATCTGCTCTGGTCCCCCGTAGATACAATGAGGGTATACTTAATATTTGCAGAGATAAACCACAAATATGACTTAGTAAATAGGCCTCTCTGTATCTCACCGGCTTCTTACATCAAGCATAGCTTTTGGATTTTTGTTATTGCGAATTAGAGGAGGGAGACAGATCCACCATATTGTCTAGTGGTATAAAAAGTGCAATCTCGCATATTTGGGGCGCTGGACGGGTTTTATTCCCATTTCCGAATGTCTAAATACTGCAAACATGAGTGTTGACAAACATATGACAGGTAATGGCTACCCCTTGAGGCTATACATGCACCTGTACATTCATTGCAATGTGACTGTTTATAACGCACAGATTTAGGATTATTCTGCCTTAGTATGAGCACGTGAAAGGCCCGTTTCATGTTTCTAAGCTAGGTGTATTTGTTTGTGTCACCGTATACACATGAAGCTCTGTCATTACTCTATGTACTTTGTATCTCTCTATAGTAAAGAACATGACCTCTGAATTTAAAACTATAGCGTAGTAATAAGTAAACTGTAAACAGCAGATTATTTTCACCTTTTATACGACCATCATATTCCCAGCCCTCTTATCTGCATTAATCAAGGGGTTTCCAAAGAGTAAATACTCAGAATAGCTCCTACCTTGTAATGTTCTGTCACTTACACTCAAAGCACAGGCACCAGCTACACCCGACAGGGAAGTACTCAGCACTCCTTACTGCGTAACTGTTTACAGCCAGGACAGGAAATGCAGTGTACTCTCAGGTATTTTTTTTCCTCATCAATGCAAAATGTACCTTAACCCAAAATATAGGTTATATACATATATAAGAAGTTTGTTTGTTGGTGAATAGTGTACCTTCCACAGCTCTCAAGGTAAAACTGCCAAATCGTACATAGTTATTTAGTATACAAAAAGTAACAGCTATTAGATAATGTGACAAATCTTATATACAGTATAAGATTAATTGGGCTGTTTGTTTGTCTGTCCGGTTATGCATTCGGACACCCCTACACCGATTGGGATGAACCCAACGCGAGGTGGTCCAGTTGGATCCTTGCCAGGTTTTAGGGGGGTTAAGGTCCAAGTCGGACCTCCCGTTGGTGTACGCTGGGCAGAATTTTAACCTGGGGAGCCTGTTCTGAGCCTTTCACTGGATGGAATTTAACGAAAACTTCACAGAGTGGTAACATTGGATCCCAGAAGACATACTAGGGGGGGTTCAGGTCCTGATCGGACCTCCTGTTGGTGTACACTGGGCAGAACTTTGACCCGAGGACGCTGGGCCGAAATTTGACCCGAGGAGCTACTTGTGGGCTTTCCACGGGGTGGATTTGGACAATATTAGCGTTCCCGCTCGGCTGTTTTAGCGGGGCGCGGCGCCCTGCCCTCTTTCTGGAAGGCAAAAAGCACCCTGCCCTCCAGAAGGAGGGCAAAAAGCGCCCTGCCCTAAGAGCCTGCGGGAACAGTCTTCACCCGCGGGTCGCAGTGTCCCGCGGGTGAAGAAATGTGCGGTGACCCGGTCACCGCCGGAGAATAGACGCCGGGCACATGCGCCCGGCATCTATTCTCCCTGTCTGCAGGGCTTGGGAGCTGCCCGGCGTGTCCGTAAGTGCCGGGCACGCCCCCAAGAGTGACAAAAAGGGGACGCGTCTTATAGACATGCCCCCTTTTCGATGGCCGCGCCCCCTTCTCGGTCGCATGCCCTCTCTAGCTCCGGCGCCCTGCCTCACGCCGGAGCTAGAGTGAACACTAAATATCACATAATAAAACTTTATAAGTTGAAGGTTTAAACCCAGGCAACGCCATGTACTTCAGCTAGTGTATTATAAACTACCTATATATACCGTGTTTCCGCGATAATAAGACCTACCCCGAAAATAAGCCCATCCCTTACTTTTGAAAAACGGTCCAAAATAAGCCCTACCCCGAAAACAAGCCCTAACAAAAAAAAAAAGAGGAAAAAAAAATAATGGTAAGTAAAGAATTGTAAAGCAGGACTGAGGGCATGAGGGGGATAAAAGCAGGACTGAGGCCATGATGGGGATAAAAGCAGGACTGAGGGCATGATGGGGATAAAAGCAGGACTGAGGCCTTGATGGGGATAAAAGCAGGACTAAGAGCATGATGGGGATAAAAGCAGGACTGAGGGCATGATGGGGATAAAAGCAGGACTGAGGCCATGATGGGGATAAAAGCAGGACTAAGAGCATGATGGGGATAAAAGCAGGACTAAGAGCATGATGGGGATAAAAGCAGGACTGAGGGCATGATGGGGATAAAAGCAGGACTGAGGGCATGATGGGGATAAAAGCAGGACTGAGGCCATGATGGGGATAAAAGCAGGACTGAGGGCATGATGGGGATAAAAGCAGGACTGAGGCCATGATGGGGATAAAAGCAGGACTAAGAGCATGATGGGGATAAAAGCAGGACTGAGGGCATGATGGGGATAAAAGCAGGACTGAGGGCATGATGGGGATAAAAGCAGGACTGAGGCCATGATGGGGATAAAAGCAGGACTAAGAGCATGATGGGGATAAAAGCAGGACTAAGAGCATGATGGGGATAAAAGCAGGACTGAGGCCATGATGGGGATAAAAGCAGGACTGAGGGCATGATGGGGATAACAGCAGGACTGAGGCCATGATGGGGATATAAGCAGGACTGAGGGCATGATGCTGTCAATGTTAATTAAAATAAGCCCTATGGAGATTTTTTGACCCCCCCAAAAAATAAGACAGTGTCTTATTATCGGGGAAACACGGTAGGAATATTTTATGATGTGCAGTACAGAATTTTTCTGAGACCACTTTACAAAAATCCTAGACACACCATTCACAGTCAGATAATTATTTTTAATACTTATACTGTATGTATATAACGTGAACAAACTCAATTGGGAAACACAGAAATAAAGCAAAATAGGGTATTAACAAACACAGAATGGGATTATGAGTGCCCTGCTTGAATATTTACATTAAATATTACCTACTTCCAAATTTTGGGAGCCACATGCTTCACAGTTGCACTTTGCACCTCCCATTTGGTTCACAGCTAGGCAGGTAGGCAGCTTTGTGTGAACTATGTAGAGCGTAGCATTGGTGTAACGTTATTTGGGAAGTGTAAGGGACTTTTAACAAAGACTATTCCAGGTACACCTGAAGCTTTGGAGACTACGGGAAAGTCTTGGCACTGTATATATATGGCTGAGGGAATTACACACAGTGGAATCATTCCAAAAAAGTCCTGTAATCTGTAACAAGGGTTGGGAGCAGCTAATGAGTGAGGTGAGAGGCGCAGATTTTGAGCAGAGCAGAGGTGGGAGGTTTAGAGGCATACTGAGACAAATGGTGGGATGTACGTTGGTGCACTTAAGTTTTAGGTCAGAATCCCGACGCCAGCATCCCGACAGGGTTAGAATACCGACACTTGTCGGTAGGTATCCTAACTCTCCCCATCTCCCTACCCTAACCCTCCCTCCCCGGTGCCTGAACCTAACCTCCCTCTTCCCGCACCCTAAACCTAACCCTCACCCCTTAGTGCCTAACCCTAACTCTTCCCCTAGTGCCTAACCACTAACCCTAATGCCAGCCCTCCCCTCAACCCTGCTACTTACCTTTGGAATTCCGGTAGTTGGGATGCAGCACCGGGATTCCGACAAGTGTCGGGATTCCGGTAGTTGGGATGCAGCACCGGGATTCCGACAAGTGTCAGGATTCCGGTAGTTGGGATGCAGCACCGGGATTCTGACAAGTGTCGGGATTCCGGTAGTTGGGATGCAGCACCGGGATTCTGACAAGTGTCGGGATTCCGGTGACAGCATTCTGAGTGCCGGAATCTCTCCGGTCGGGATATTGACCGCATCCCTATGGGCCTAATTCAGTTATCTGACGTAAACTCTTTGTTTACTGGGGGTTAACTTCTGTACACGTGGTCTCGCTTAATGCGTAAATTCATTGCAAAAGATTTATCCCGCCATTCGCCTGGTAATTCTGGCTGGTAATACCCACGTTAAGTCACCCTGTACTCCAAAAAAATTGGCAAATAGATAAAAGGCTATTATATTTGACATAATACAGCAACTTTAAAATTAAATAAAAATATATATATAATAATAATATAAATATATGTAATATCCCATTTGTTATACTAGGAACCAGGTTCGTATTAGATCAGAGGGGCAAGCAATGTATTTCCCTTTTTAAACAGACACAATGACAGACACAATGGGTACAATGCAGTTTTATTTTTACAAGTGAGTGAATAACAGCAGTATAAAGTGTACCATGGACAGAACACAAACTCACAGCTTTCAATGTCAATGTAATTACTTAAAACCTCCCTGTCCTCTACTGGTGACTCCAGCAGGCAAGTAAAGGTCAACTACAAGTTACACAGTTGTTACAAAACTTTTTGAAGAAATGAGGAATCCTGGGAAAACACAAACTATGCTAGACCTAGCAGTTCACCAGCAGAATGAAGCAATTAAAAACAGTCCTTGCTAATACTTGAGCCTATGCTGGGAAAATAGATAAACACAGGCTATGCTGGAAGCAGTAGTTCACCGGCAACTTGTAACAGTTTAAACAGTCTTTGAGCCTTTGCTGAGAAAAATAGGGACAACACTGGCTATGCTGGAAGCAGTAGTTCACCGGCAACTTGCAACAGTTTAAACACAGTCTCTGAGCCTTTGCTGAGAAAAATAGGGACAGCACTTGGGCTATGCTGGAAGCAGTAGTTCACCGGCAACTTGCAACAGTTTAAACACAGTCTTTGAGCCTTTGCTGAGAAAAATAGGGACAGCACTTAGGCTATGCTGGAAGCAGTAGTTCACCGGCAACTTGCAATAGTTTAAACACAGTCTTTGAGCCTTTGCTGAGAAAAATAGGGACAACACTGGCTATGCTGGAAGCAGTAGTTCACCGGCAACTTGCAATAGTTTAAACACAGTCTTTGAGCCTTTGCTGAGAAAAATAGGGACAACATTGGCTATGCTGGAAGCAGTAGTTCACCGGCAACTTGCAATAGTTTAAACACAGTCTTTGAGCCTTTGCTGAGAAAAATAGGGACAACACTGGCTATGCTGGAAGCAGTAGTTCACCGGCAACTTGCAACAGTTTAAACACAGTCTCTGAGCCTTTGCTGAGAAAAATAGGGACAGCACTTAGGCTATGCTGGAAGCAGTAGTTCACCGGCAACTTGCAATAGTTTAAACACAGTCTTTGAGCCTTTGCTGAGAAAAATAGGGACAACACTGGCTATGCTGGAAGCAGTAGTTCACCGGCAACTTGCAACAGTTTAAACACAGTCTTTGAGCCTTTGCTGAGAAAAATAGGGACAGCACTTAGGCTATGCTGGAAGCAGTAGTTCACCGGCAACTTGCAATAGTTTAAACACAGTCTTTGAGCCTTTGCTGAGAAAAATAGGGACAACACTGGCTATGCTGGAAGCAGTAGTTCACCGGCAACTTGCAACAGTTTAAACACAGTCTTTGAGCCTTTGCTGAGAAAAATAGGGACAGCACTTAGGCTATGCTGGAAGCAGTAGTTCACCGGCAACTTGCAATAGTTTAAACACAGTCTTTGAGCCTTTGCTGAGAAAAATACATACATGCATATGCCACACACTATTACCACAGAAGTTGCCAGCCGAGGTTACACAGGGTTAAAGAAACATTACATTCATATACATTGCATTACAGACCCAGCATTTAAAATGTATAACAGGCCAGAATGGATATACATTACATTAGCATAGACTGTCCCTGCAGTAAATACCGGCAACCAAGCAGTGCTTTAAAGATATTTACATTCACCCCACTACTAGTAAATACATATACTGTACATTTCATGGCCAGAAAAATCAGCATTTACATTAATCACAATTGCATCAGACATGAGCTGACGCAAATAACCAAGTCACGTCCCATCCCAGAATGAGCTGGAGGTTCACAGGAAAAATAATTCACCAAATAAGCAACAAATATGAGAAAGGGGTATCTTATCCCTTATTTGCCCCCATATTTCAACACCTTACCTAATTTAAATGATCAGTTTAAACAGAATCTCACTTGTTACTAACTCCCTAAGATAGCTCAGATTTAACTGGAATTGTAAAGGAACTGGACCCGTGACTAACGATGAGCCCCTTCCCAAGGAGTACTGCTAGATGTATCACTTAGGAAGGGAAAGAGAGGGACAGTCATCGGTTCTCACCCCACGCTGCGGCTATTCAGCCTCCTCCGATATCCAGCGTAGCTTCGGGGTGCTAAGCACCGCACCAGAGCTCCAAGAAGCAGTCCTCAGATGTCAGTACACAGGGATACTTGCAGGGGAAATTCCCCTTCTCATTGATCTGTCTGGCAGAGAAGTTACTGCAGCTCAGGGGTCCTTGAGCCTTTTCCTTTGGGGTTGTCTCTTCCCTTTTCTGCCCGCGGCTTCCGGATCTCCTCTAAGGTCATCCTCACCAGGTCCAGTAACCAGGGGCTCCTCTTCAGTAGCCCAGTCGGCGGTGGCAGCCTCTCCTCAGCGGTCCCCTCGGGCAGCGCGGTGGACATCAGCGGCAGTCTTCCCTCCGGGGCTCCTCCGCGGGCATTCCTCGAGGCAGCCGGCGCCAGGTGGGGAGGTCTTCTTCTGGGTCCATTGAACTCTCCTAGTAGTTCCCGGCAGCACACTTGTCACCAGGCAGGGCAGAACACTTCCCCAGGACCCAGCAGCAGACTCCGGCAGCGCAGCCAGGCTCCAGCGGCTCCTCCAGTCAGCAGCAGTGCGGCAGCAATTGGGCAGAATCCTTCCCCTCAGCAGGGTCCCCAGATTCCGGCACTCCTTAGTCAGCACCAGCGGCAGCAGTCCACTCAGCAAGCCACCGCTGACACTCATCTGCTTAACGGCCGGGATCCCCTTGCTATCTCCGGCATCGGGCCCTATGATCCTCTCCACCAGGAAGCGGTCAGATTCACTCTTTCCCTCAGCGGTTGTAGCGCAGTCTTCCATGGAGCGTGTCCCCGGCAGAGGTAACTAACTGGCAGATGCCGGGACAGCACTCCACACCCCGAGGGGTCCTCAGCAGGGTTACAACCACGGCAGGCAGGCAGGTAGGCAGGCTCCTCTCCGGGGTCCGACAGCTTTCCGCTCCACCGGCAGCAACTCTCTCTCAGACTCAGCAGCCCGGCCAGGCACACCTTGGTCCCCCTAGAGCTGTCCCTTTTATCTCCTCTTCAGCAGCAGCTTCAGCTCCCCATTGGTTAGGGGCCTCTAGTGTAGACCTGCCCTTTGGGCCCTCTGCCACATTACCCAGAGATCCAATCAAGGCAGGAGCTTGTTCCCGGGCAAAGGGGTTACTAGCTAGGGGACATAGGGCCTGATTCAGACCGATGGTTGGCCATTGTGCACGCGCGCGAGCCCCAGAGCGAGTGAGAACTTCTCTCGCTCCGGGGCTCGCTACAAAACGGGGCAGCTGTCGATGTTGATTGACAGCTCGCCCCGTTTTGTTGGGGGGTGGCTGGACAAACGGAGGCGTTCCTTAAGGAATGCCTGCCATTTGTGGGCGGCCCTACTGACATCACTAGTGATGTCAGTAGTGGACTTCCCGCTCTATTAGAGCAGGAAGTCCACTCGGCCTTGCGGTAGACGAGACCCTACCACAAGGGTCTCGCCGCAAGCCCGATGGTCGCGATAATCGCGACCATCGCCGGGCCGCTTGCAAAAGCTGTGGGTGGTCACCCACAGCTATGAGTTCGGCCTGGAGGTGGATTTTTAAAAAAATTAAAAAATCCGCCCTGATTCAGAGCGAGTGCTCGCAAATAGCGAGCGCCTCTGAATCAGGCCCATAATCTTCCACTGGGCTGCACATGCTCAGTGAGGCTAGGGAGAGCAATGGTCAACAAAAGTTCATGTGTCCCTGCCTTTGTGTATTATCTGCAGTATACACAATAAAAAAAATTGGGGGACCCCTATTTGGGGCACAAATATAGGGGTACCACATATATTAACATTTGCTTTGTACTACTGCCTGTATCAGGCAGATGATTTACCTCTGGAACTCGTCCCTGACTGTCTGCAGGCTCGCTGCAGAATTAGAGGTATCTCCCGAGAATCACTATGGTCTTTATCTGGGAACGTATATTTTTCTGGAACAGACATTAGGGGCTCTTTGGCTACAATATATAGTTCCTCGGGAACAACAGATTTCGACTTCTGTACACCAGGATCCAGGCAGTACAAATCCGATGTTTGGGGATCCGCGCATACACAGGACCAGGTCTGTGCATGTGCAAAACGGGATCTGCGTGATCGCTTGCAGCCCCCCCTTATGCCGGCTGTACACGGTACAATTTTATGTTGGTAAGATGTGTGGTACGATTGCCCTTGAAATTCTTCCCTTGAAATTCTCCATACGTTGTGGTCAAATGGTGTACGATTGATCGTTACGATCAGACGATAAGATGCATACAAGTGTATCACATTGTACACAATAGATGGTAATCTTACGGTTTTGCAGTAAGACGTGCATGACTGATCGTTACGATTGATCGAAATCGTCCACACCGTGCAAAAAAATTGTATGGGCTGCTTTAGTGTTTCAGGACGTCGGAGACCAGGACCGTTCTACAAAACAGTGGTGTGTCGTTTCCAATTTTGTAGGAGTGCTGAGCCCAGGGGTCTGCGTCATTGGATGCAGACTTCCTGGATCCGGCAGACCAGCTCTGATGGCCAGTCTGAGTTAGCGTCAGCTTACACAAACTGGCCGCGGGCTGCGATGGCCACGATGGTGATACGATACGCAGCACTCGGATCGCAGATGCAGGCAGGACGCATCTATTCCCTACAGGCACCTTCTGCTGCATTTGCATTTTGTTTGTACATTAATGCACACGGTACTGCGCCCCAGCATGGGTAGGTACACAGGGTCATGGGGTACTACAGTTGCATCAGATGTTCTTATTATAAAACAGAATCATTTCTCTAAATATTATGGTGCAGGAAGAATGAGGGGTTGTGTTCTTTAGCTTTTTTTTTCTATTGTGGAACTACATTTCCCAGCATGCACTGGTGACCAGAATACTGGTAACTGGGGTTCCACATACACCAGCATGCCCTGTCAGTCAGTCCTATGTGCGTAGGTGCTCCTGGTAGTTTTGGGTAACTTGCTAAGTCACAGGGACCTTTCCTGGTAGAAAGGGGGTTTTTGTTTTGTGAGTTACTTCCTAAAAAACACACAACTCTATATGATGCTCTATTGTCTAACTGGTAAGTAACCAGTATGAGTGTGATATAACTCTCCACAGTCTCAAAGATTGACGCTCAGACCTGCAAGTCAGTGACTAATACCCTCTTCTGCTCTTGGGGCCTGTTTCCGAGCCGCACGTAATGGGGTCGCAATTCAGTCCGCTTCCATCAAACAGAAATCCCAGGAGAACATCCTTTAGCCTGAGACGGCAGCATCTCTGCTACAGCACCACGCTCAGCCCGCTGCCTGCAAGAGCAGCATTCATAACCACTACACCAACTGCGGGCAGCACAGTTGGCATAGTGGTTAGCATTGCACCCTCACAGCGCTGAGGTCATGAGTTCAATTCTTAGCCATTGCGATCTCCTTGGCAGCACGAGAGCTCTCTGTGGCCCTGATTCAGAGCCGGACGCTCTGACAGAGCGCTCGCTCTGAATCAGGGTCGGTTTTTTTTTTTCTTTTAGAACGGCCTCCTGGCCGCTCGCATAGCTGTGGGTGACCACCCACAGCTATAGCGAGCGGCTAGGAAGATGGTCGCGATGGTCAAGACGCGTAGTAGGGTCTCGCCCATCGCAAGCCCCAGAGAGATTTCAGCTCTAACAGAGCCGAAATCTCTCCCACTGACATCACGACTGATGTCAGTGGGGCCGGCCCCAAACGGCGGTGTTCACATGGGAACGCCTCCGTTTGGGCAGCCACTCCTCTGACCCGCCCACCAAAGGGGGCGTGCTGTCACTCAACATCGACAGCACGCCCCCTTTGGTACGAGACCCGGAGCGACGGATTGCTATCGCTATCCGGGTCTCGCGCATGCGCACGACGGAGCCGGCTCCGTCGCGCGCATGCGCCCTGGGCCACCATCGACCCGGTTGCGAGCGCTCGGCACTTGCGACCGGGTCTGAATCAGGCCCTGTGTGTCAGGAGAGCCGCAGTGTATGAGACAGGTCAGACTTGATGTACAACCTGCGTGGCTGCCCGATCTGAGTCGATGTTACCGATGTTTATGCTCTCGCACGCCCTCAGACGGATATGAGAAGGCAGCAGTGGGCGTCCCCATGCTCGGTTTTCCTTGGAATGCATTAGATCCGATCCGTAAGAGATTGCAGTTACGAGTGCATTAGTGTAAATCTGGGAATCAGGCCATATTCTGTGGCTAATAACTAATCCTTTATGTTCCCGAAATGTCAGGCATACTATTATACAAGATATAACATGATATCAATTTAAGAAAGTTATTATATCGTAAGGTGCATCGATGGAAACATGGAATTCTTTTTTTTTAAAACATTTTATTGAAACATCTGAAGAATTCACAAGGCTATTAGTGACAAAATGAATATGAATATATTCGAAACAGATATAACCTCATATATACTATCAAAATAAGGTGAATTTTGATGTTATTATTTTTTTATTATTATTATTTGCTCCCTACATAATACAATACGATATTATCAGCTGAGCTTACCAAATAAATTGAAAATAGAACAAAAGGAAGAGGGAGGTCAGTTAGAGGGGAGAAAGAAACATAATAACATGGAAACATGGAATTCTGTAAGGGGCTGTGTGTGCGGTCTCTTAGGTAACGTTGCATGCTTGACGCTGATACAGGACAAGAAAACACAGCCAAGGAGGTGAAATCCCTCTGTGATAGGAAGAAGCTGTAGCGCATTGTGGTCACTTATAGAAGTGTTAATAAAATCCAGATGTTATCTTGTGTGTTGTGACTAACAGGAAAGGCCACTCACTTTCACTTCCCGAAAGTCACATGACTTCTGCAAAGAGCCCGTCACAGGATCCTATCACACATGATCATTGTATTTCTTGTATGTCCTTTACATAGCAAACAGCTATCATATAAAGGAAACTCCTGACCCACAGAGCTTACAATCTATTGCGGTGGATCGTACACTGGGAGACAGAGAAAGCTGATATAAATGAATGAATTAGCAGAAATGAGAGTAGTAGACCAGATGTGAGTAATGACTACACCTGTTCTCCTGCCGGGTGACCTGGGAAATGGTTCAGTGAGTAATGACTGCACCTGTGCACCTGCTGGGTGACCTGGGAAATGTGTCAGTGAGTAAGGACTACACCTGTGCATCTGCTGGGTGACCTGGGAAATGTGTCAGTGAGTAATGACTACACCTGTGCACCTGCTGGGTGACCTGGGAAATGTGTCAGTGAGTAAGGACTACACCTGTGCTCCTGCTGGGTGACCTGGGCAATATGTCAGTGAGTAATGACAACACCTGTTATCCTGCCGGGTGACCTGGGAAATGGTTCATTGAGTAATGACTGCACCTGTGCTCCTGCTGGGTGACCTGGGCAATATGTCAGTGAGTAATGACTACACCTGTGCACCTGCTGGGTGACCCGGGAAATGTGTCAGTGAGTAATGACTACACCTGTGCACCTGCTGGGTGACCCGGGAAATGTGTCAGTGAGTAATGACAACACCTGTGCACCTGCTGGGTGACCCGGGAAATGTGTCAGTGAGTAATGACTACACCTGTGCACTTGCTGGGCAACCTGGGAAATGTGTCAGTAAGTAATGATTGCACCTGTGCACCAGCTGGGTGACCTGGGATATGTGTCAGTGAGTAATGACTACACCTGTGCTCCTGCTGTGTGACCGGGGAAATGTGTCAGTGAGTAATAACTACACCTGTGCACCTGCCGGGTGACCTGGGAAATGGTTCAGTGAGTAATGATTGCAAATGTGCACCTGCTGGGTGACCCGGGAAATGTGTCAGTGAGTAATGACTACACCTGTGCACTTGCTGGGTAGCCTGGGAAATGTGTCAGTCAGTAATGATTGCACCTGTGCACCTGCTGGGTTACCTGGGAAATGTGTCGGTGAGTAATGACTGCACCTGTGCACCTGGTGGGTGACCTGGTATATGTGTCAGTGTTAGTAATAACTACACCTGTGCAACTGCTGGGTGACCTGGGAAATGTGTCAGTGAGTAATGATTGCACCTGTGCACCTGCTGGGTGACCTGGGATGTGTCAGTGAGTAATGACTACACCTGTGCACCTGCTGGCTAACCTGGGAAATGTGTCAGTGAGTAATGACTACACCTGTGCACCTGCTGGGTGACCTGGGATATGTGTCAGTGAGTAATGACTACACCTGTGCTCCTGCTGGGTGACCTGGGAAATGTGTCAGTGAGTAATGATTACACCTGTGCACCTGCTGGGTAACCTGGGAAATGTGTCAGTGAGTAATGATTACACCAGTGCCACCTGCTGGGTGACCTGGGATATGTGTCAGCGAGTAATGACTACACCTGTGCACCTGCTGGCTAACCTGGGAAATGTGTCAGTGAGTAATGACTACACCTGTGCACCTGCTGGGTGACCTGGGATATGTGTCAGTGAGTAATGACTACACCTGTGCACCTGCTGGGAGACCTGAGAAATGTGTCAGTGAGTAATGACTACACCTGTGCACCTGCTGGGTAACCTGGGAAATGTGTCAGTGAGTAATGATTACACCTGTGCACCTGCTGGGTGACCTGGGAAATGTGTTAGTGAGTAATGACTACACCTGTGTACCTGCTGGGTAACCTGGGAAATGTGTCAGTGAGTAATGATTACACCTGTGCACCTGCTGGGTTACCTGGGAAATGTGTCAGTGAGTAATGACTGCACCTGTGCACCTGCCGGATGACGTGGGATATGTGTCAGTGAGTAATGACTACACCTGTGCACCTGCTAGGTGACCTGGGATATGTGTCAGTGAGTAATGACTACACCTGTGCACCTGCTAGGTGACCTGGGAAATATGTCAGTGAGTAATGACTACACCTGTGCACCTGCTGGGTAACCTGGGAAATGTGTCAGTGAGTAATGATTACACCAGTGCCACCTGCTGGGTGACCTGGGATGTGTCAGTGAGTAATGACTACACCTGTGCACCTGCTGGCTAACCTGGGAAATGTGTCAGTGAGTAATGACTACACCTGTGCACCTGCTGGGTGACCTGGGATATGTGTCAGTGAGTAATGACTACACCTGTGCTCCTGCTGGGTGACCTGGGAAATGTGTCAGTGAGTAATGATTACACCTGTGCACCTGCTGGGTAACCTGGGAAATGTGTCAGTGAGTAATGATTACACCAGTGCCACCTGCTGGGTGACCTGGGATATGTGTCAGCGAGTAATGACTACACCTGTGCACCTGCTGGCTAACCTGGGAAATGTGTCAGTGAGTAATGACTACACCTGTGCACCTGCTGGGTGACCTGGGATATGTGTCAGTGAGTAATGACTACACCTGTGCACCTGCTGGGAGACCTGAGAAATGTGTCAGTGAGTAATGACTACACCTGTGCACCTGCTGGGTAACCTGGGAAATGTGTCAGTGAGTAATGATTACACCTGTGCACCTGCTGGGTGACCTGGGAAATGTGTTAGTGAGTAATGACTACACCTGTGTACCTGCTGGGTAACCTGGGAAATGTGTCAGTGAGTAATGATTACACCTGTGCACCTGCTGGGTGACCTGGGAAATGTGTTAGTGAGTAATGACTACACCTGTGTACCTGCTGGGTAACCTGGGAAATGTGTCAGTGAGTAATGATTACACCTGTGCACCTGCTGGGTGACCTGGGAAATGTGTTAGTGAGTAATGACTACACCTGTGTACCTGCTGGGTGACCTGGGATATGTGACAACACAGGACAGCAGGGCACAGACCTCCAATTAGGACTGTCCTGTCAAAATCAGTAGAGTTGGGAGGTATAGAACCACAACACCTAAATGTTAGGCTGTGCTATATAAAAGATCTAACATCAATCACTAATACATATGTACAGGTTGCATGGAGCGTGTCAGGGCTGGAGATAGTTCAGACAAAGTTGCGATCATGGGGGTAGATATTTTCCCACACACAGAAGAAAGACACTGTAGTCAGCAATTTCCTAACTTGACTTGGAAATTGGAAGCCGATGGTTAGCAACCATCGATGTTCCCGGTTCGATTTAAGTACTTTTTGCATGGAGAACTGGCGGCTGTACACACTGCAGGGTGATTAGCGGGATTGTCGGTCGGATGCAGCACTGAAGCTGCTCTACTATCCGCAGACTGCAGTTCCAGGCACCCTGCTAGCCAGATGCACAGGCCATGGGGCATCGACAGTGCCGCCCCCAGGGCGATGGCACGGCTCACACACCCCTCCCTACTGCACTGGTCATGCCGATTTATTCAATAAAAGAATCTTTCCATCTGTGTTTGTGCCTGTGTTTTTATTTATTATCATTTTTGCCGGCACACATCAGGTGCCAGCGGTGTGGTATTCCACATGCCAGTATGTCCTGGCCACCACTAAAATTGGGCATGACAGGGCTTGCTGAGACTAGTGCACCAGTAAAGAATATACTTTCTTACATTTAACTATGGGTAACCCAAAACCTACTGTAGGACTGCTGAGAATTACCTTAATACTGACAGAACCCACAGTGTAAGATCTACACTCAGGTACAGGCAGTTCCACTTTCTCATCACGTATCTCCATGTGCCTGTGGAAGTGCCGGATTGGTATTTGGAGTGATGATGTCACTGTCCTGCAGATATACTGTACATGTACCCACTCATCGTACAACCTGACACCCCTGGCACGTCGTGCAATGCCCAGCGGGGGATGTGTCACTTTAAATAAGACACAAATGGTTTTGAAAGTGTTTGCATCACCACAGACCACAAGCGGAATTTCCCTATTTATCTGGAATCTACTAATTGGTCATGAGGTGAGGAGGGGATGGATATGGGGACGCCTGGGATCTGTGTCCTTATGTGTATACTCAGGGGATTTCTGTGCAGACTGCAGAGAGACAGAGAGGTGGAGAGGCAGCTGGTCTGTTCCTGGGGTTACACTGCACAGCACACAGCTTACTGGGAGAATGCTGGGCTCCATGGTGACTCTGCTCTTAGTTATACATACAGGTGAGTGAGACTCAGGCACCAGCCTCTGGGATTGGATCAAGGACACCGCTGAGGGTAATCGCTGGCCAATTTAGTTAAGTCCTGATTACCGATATACCTGTATCGCTTCTTGGAAAATAGTTGCTTAACCCATTGACTCCCATTCAATTTATTTGGGTGAATGCACATGTAATCCTTTAATCGCCTAGGCTAGTGGTTCCCAAACTCGGTCCTCAAGACACTTTAACGGTCCAGGCTTTAAGGATATCCATGCTTAAGCACAGGTGATTTCATTAGTACCTCAGTCAGTGTGATTATACCATCTGTGCACAAGCCTGGATATCTTTAAACCTGGACTGTTAGGGTGACTTGAGGACCGAGTTTGGGAAACCCTGGTCTATGCTAATGCAGTAAGATTAGCGTGCGCAGGTATGGCTGCCTGGGGCGGTCAGAAACTGTTATGAACGGTTGTAGGCCACTTAATTATTACTGCACGAGGTCTTCAACAGGGAACTGGTATGAAATACCGCCGGCCGTGGCAGCCCGACATCAGCAGAGATCCTGGCAGCGGAAGCCCGACAGCGCTGGAAATCCCTATTGTGGATAGGTAAGTATTGTCTAACCTAACCCTCCTTAGGAGTGCCTAACCCTAACCTCCCCCCCAGTGCCTAACCCAAATCCCACCTCTAAGTGCCTAACCCTAACCACCCCCTTCCCCGCTGCCTAAACCTAAGTCCCCCGGGGGGTGCCTAACCCTAAGTCCCCCCCGGGAGCCCTAAACCTAACCCTCCCCCCTCGCGCGGCTGTCCGCTCGCGGCGCCCGGCATCTCTACGATTGGGATGCCGGGCGCCGGTCTCCCGGCGTCGGGGAAATGCCGGCCGTCTACATCTAGACGCCCGGCATTTCACCCTTGCCGGGATATGACAGTCGGGAAGCCGGGTGCCAGTATTTAGGCAGACGGCTTCCCGATTGCATACCTTCAACAGACCGCTGCGCAGTGCATACAGAATTGGGTGGTCACACATCACATGATCACTGGCCCCTCTACCAAGAGAGCTACTGGGTCTCAGAAGTCCCAGATTAGTCCTCGGAGTAAATGAAAATAATAGTTGGTATGTCAGCTCCAGCTAGGGCAAACAGTTCCTATAAAAGTGAATATATATTTGTCGTGCCCCCAAGGGAGACATACTTTCATAATAAAAAAAAGGAAAAGATTAATGCTACAAATACAATACACGTTTGGGCATGACCGTACAATGTGCCCAAGTCATTAAGGGATTAGAAATATGTTTTACTTTATATGTTATTTATAATGTACAACTGTACAATTTGTTTTCGTTGTCGATATTACTTTGTTTTTTTCAAGAGTTAATCAGCTCATGTTTCACAGTTCCCCTGTTCCCCATGCGAGCTGATTCGCTGACCACACAACACTGGAGCTCACACAAGCTTGAAGTTTGACAAAATATTTAGTTTATTTGCACTTTTGAGACAATGCTATGAACACTATGGATTACAGAAATATTCGCTGAAGGAAATTGATTCTGAGGGCCAATTGTAATAGGGTGTCAGTTTTAGTAACAGTACAAACTCGCACTTTCTCACACCTTTAAAAAGTGCGAGTTTGTACTGAAACTCGCAAATTCAATAGCCTGCAAACTTTTCAGCTCGAGGCTACTACATATGCGAGTTTAGGCGATGCGAGTAATATATTAAGCACCAGCACAGGGCATTATGGGCCCGCTGGCACTTGTAGTTCCACAACTAAAGAAATATGTAAAAAAACAAACACACCGTGAAAGTAAAATTTGAATAAAACATACCTGCACACTCACACTCACACATACTCACCTAGTATCCGAAGTAATCCATAAGGGTACCTGGAATAAAAATCCATACCTATCCAATCCTATGCGTAGTTCACGTCTGCTTCATTCCCTGTAGGCATCCAAAGGGTTAAAATAACAAACCGGAAAAAAAATGTACCATGCCGAGCTGAGCAAAGGTATGTGTGTGTGTGTACATTCCTTTGCTCCTCGTAAATGACCGGAGCACACGTGTGCCCCGTCATTGAATGGGCCGCCAGCCAATCAGCGGGCATCTCTGTTGGAGCAGCTTCTTGATTGGCTGAATGCGGTCAGTCTGTGTTCCCCATAGACATCAATGGTGAGAATTCACCACTGAAGTCTATGCTGGGTCCCGCTACATCGTATCCACAAGGTTAATTGAGTTTAATCTTGTGGTTACATGATTTATACAATGTCGCAACTGTTTTGGAATTTTCAGGGGACCCTCCATTTTGGCCCCTGTATTTTTAGAACCAGGACAGGCTTTATAAAGCCCGGAGCTGGTTATGCTTTTGGGGAGGGGGTGCACGTTATTTTTTTTATCAATTAAAACCTTTACATAAGTACACACAGAAACATGCACGTGTCTCATGGATATGTGCATGTTTCTGTGTTAATCTGACCTGCTCAGGATACACTCGCTAGCCTGAAGCAGGTCTATTATTTGGGGACTATTGGTAATCTTTTTTTTGCATGGATGCGAGTTGAGAATGGAGATTTTTAGTAACACTTAAAAAATGCGAGTGCTATTGAACTGAGGCCCTGATTCAGAGCCGGACGCTCTGACTGAGCGCTCGCTCTGAATCAGGGCTTGCGACGAGACCCTTGTGGTAGGGTCTCGTAGCCACAAGCCCCAGAGAACTTTCAACTCAAACAGAGCCGAAAGCTCTCCCACTGACATCACTTGTGATGTCAGTGGGGCCGCCCCCAAACGGTAGGTGTTCCCATGGGAACGCCTCCGTCTGGGCAGCCACCCCCCCGACCCGCCCCCACCAAAGGGGGCGTGCTGTCACTCAACATCGACAGCACGCCCCCTTTGGTGCGAGACCCGGAGCGACGGATTGCCCGTCGCTATCCGGGTCTCGCGCATGCGCAAGGCAAAGCCGGCTCCGTCATGCGCTCAGCGCTTGCGACAGCGTCTGACTCAGGCCCTGACACCCTATTACATTGGAGAGTTGTGAAAAATTGCGAGTTTAGCACAAAACTCGCAATTTACCAAAACTGACACCCTATTACATTTGGCCCTGAATTTCTGAATACAAAGCTAATACCAAGCTCTTTATTGGATTTCTCTTTTATAACATTACTCTGAGTCAGACGTAGTGACAGCATTGGACGCAGTTGAGCGTTTTGTTGCCTACTGCTCACGCATCCAAGTCCTACTGCTCATGCTTCCAGGATCCGTGCGCACAGAGTCGCAGGTGCAATTGAGAAGCGCGGTCTCAGAAGAATTGTCTTGAAGATGCGCTGGGCAGTGACTGGGAGGTGGCTATGTGGACACACGGAAATGGTCCGCCTAATGGGCATGTTATGGGAGTGTCGCAGGTGTGTCACTGATGTGGTTTCGAACTCAGGCACACAATCGCTCACATTGGAGGACACACTCTGATGGAGAAGCTTCACCTAACATGGGGGTGGTGCAAGTGTCGATGGCACGTCCGATGATGGCGTCTAAAGAGGCACCAAGCTCTATAGGCGCTCAAAGTGGACGTCTCAGTCCTTGCACAATCATAGTCACGAATGTACAGCAGGGAAGGGCTTGTAGCAGTAAAGTCACAATAAGCAAGACACGCCAAAGATGAGGACACGAATGCTAATAATCAGGCCCAATGAGAGCAAACAAAGGATACCTACTAGCCCCGAATGGTTTTGGGGTGTTACATTATTTTTTTTTTAAAAACCAGGATTAACGTGGATATTTTGTAATTATGAGCAGAACAGTAACCTCTAAAAATACCCTTCTAATAGTCCTTTTAAATTGCAATGCCAGGTCGAACCCGGGATTTTGTACACTGGTCAATACAAGGTGCAACCCAGGTAAGACCTCTCTCAGACTGGTGGTCGACCCGGCTTATTGCTGGGTTGATGACGTCACCGCCGTCACGTGCCGAGCCGGCAAGCTCCGGCACTTGCTATACTGTGAATGGGTCCTGGGTCGCATCGACCCAGGTTACCCGTTCATACTGCACCGAGAGCCGGGTTGAACCCATGTCCAACCCTGCTAGTTACCAGGGATGAATGCTGGGTTATTGCAGCTGGGTCCTTTCACACTGCACAATAACCCGGGTTGCTGTGCGTTTATGTGAAATAACCCAGGTTATTGCTGGCAATGTGAAAGGAGTATATACTCGTATAAATTACAATACTGCGCTATGATATAAGATATTAAGAACTTTTAGTTTAGTGGCCGCACTGGGTGCAATAAGTAGTGGGAGGCACAGTGCCTGTTCTGAGGATCTCACAACTGTTGGGACATTTAGTAGCTACACTAAAAGGAACTGTACTTTCAATCATTATTAGGATATTACATGCTGTATTACACTTCTTTCACCAGTATTGTTGTTAGGCAAGTTATGATGATCAGTGTTTCTCTTTATGCAGGTACCATTTGTGCCACAGGAACCGTCATACATATAACAGGAATACGAGGGACTTCTATACATCTATCACTGGAACTTCCACCAGGATTTAACACTAGGGATATTTTCTGGAGGCATATGTCACCCACGGATCACCTGGTGGCTTCCTTCTCTCGCAGGTTCCCAGACACCTCATATCAGTCTCGTTTCCATGGAAGGGTCCATCTTCTCCATAACTTTACACTGGAGATCCTAGAGCTAGACCTGGGGGACACTGGGGAGTTCACCTGCCAGGCGGTGGACACTGAAGGACACATGGAGCTTCATCAGTTCCACCTTACAGTGCATGGTAAGAGCTCAACGCCGGAGGAACGGTTACTCACGTTATGTGTTGTGCGTCACACAGTGTAGCATGGAGGGTGGAGAAGTATCAAACCTTCTAATAAAGGATAAATTGAGAAGTTTTCCATAACAACCATTCAGCTCCTAGCTACAATTTATGTTGTACATTCTATCAAATGATAGCTACAATCTGATTGGCTGCTGAGGGAAACTTCTCCACCTGTCCTCGTTGGGAGGTTTGATACATCTCCCCCACAGTCTGATATCATTTAATATTAGTAGGAGTTTTATGCGGCTAAAATGCTTCCTCTGTGCCTCTCTCTTAGAAGCGGTGGTCAAGCCGGAGATCCAAGTGTTTGTGTCGAGAGGAAGCGCAAACTGCACCGTGTTTCTGAGCTGCGGCACAACAGTCGGGACCAATGTGACCTACAGCTGGGTCATAGACAGCAGACCGGGGATTTCTCGGAATTCTACCTACAGCCTGCTCGATGACAGCCGCTTGCTTAGGATTCTCTTGGCCCCAACTGAACGGGAGGTGTCCTTCACTTGCACAGTAACCAATCCGGTCAGCCAGGAGCAAGCCACCGTGGTGCTATGGGCTAGCTGCTCATTTCATCCAGGTATATACAAATGCCCTGCTTTTGACAAATCTGTAGGAAGCACAGGTAAAAGACTGTGGGGGAGATTTATCAAAGCTTGGAGAGAGATAAAGTACCAACCAATCAGCTTCTAATTGTCATTTTACAGGCTGTGAAAAATGACAGTTAGGGGCTGATTGGTTGGTACATTATTTCTCTCCATTTTATCTTCTCCAAGGTTTGATACAACTCCCCCTGTATACTATACATTGTCCTTGTTTTCAGTTAAAATATGTATTGGCATTCAGGGCCATTGAGACAGCCATGGAGCCCTGATTCTGAAGCAGGCTCGACCAAATCCGAGAAGCGTAACCACGCCTCTTCTGAAAAATAGGAAAATACTATGCGCGGCTCTGGGAAGAACAGGCCCAGCTCCCGGAAACTAGTACCTGCTCTATCACTCCCCGCCTTCCCCCGGTGCTCCTGTTAGCACCTCCTCCACGGCATGACTGTCAGCTTTAATCGTCCTTCTTACTTATTACAATTGAATTGACCATTACAGATGAATCAACCAGTTATTAGACTGGGGACTGTGCAGACAATGGCAAAGGTTAATTTAGCTGGGATTGTGCAATGTACAAAGCTGAGTACTTTTGGTGAGGTTGGACTAGTAGCTTATGAGAGACCCTCTCTCCTGGCCAGGTCAGGTCAGCCATCATTACTCCTATGCAGGAAGTCAGCAGGGAAAAAATTCCCCTTTACACTTATATTGGCCACATGGAAACTAGAAATTATTAGAAAACATCATGTGAATTATTTATATATAAGGGAACTGTTCTTCTCATTCATTTCCAGTAAATGCGATTCTTTAGGGAGAGCTCATGACACCTGAATGCTGTACACATCTGGGTGACTTTATTGTAGCCTTGGAAAGTACCCGATCGGGTGACTGTTCCCTCCGCCTGAGGACTGTGTTTTCTGAGCATTTGTTCTTGGACTGTATTTTACTTTAAGGTAGAGATGTATCTAGCCCTGGGGAGATATAGAGTGGAGAGGTTACCCAAAGCAACCCCAGTGTCTAATGCGGGCCATACACAGTGCGATAAAGCAGCCGATCCGACGGATTGGTATGACTATATCGCACCGTGTATGGCCCTGATGTCGGACCGAGCGCGCACCCGTGGGGTCGTACATCGCACCCCCTGATCTTACTGCAGGATCAATCGATCAGGAGATGCGATGTGCGATCCCATGCAGCGGTATGCGGCTAGGGGAGAGCCAGCATATTAGGCGGTCGGCCACCCGATGGCACCGTGTGTGGGGACCGCCCGATATGTCGGACGCCAGAACCCCCGTCGCGTGGCACGGTGCATATCGCAACGTGTATGGCCGGCTTTGCTGTCATTTTATAGACTGTTCTAGATGACAGTTTCTTTGTGCAACTTCTCGACTTTATCTCTGTCCAAGGCTTGGTACATCTTCAACTTAATGGCCGGTACACACTAGACGATATGTGTGTATGCACTTGCCGATGCCAGGACCCCCGCTGGTACCGTCGCTTGCGAGATCGTGCTGTGTACACATCGTTAGTCTCATCTCTGATTCTGTGTTTTTTTGTGTCTGTTCTTACTTATGTTCATGTGTTTTATGCAAAAGGAGCGCCAGCTTTTGTGATATGCAGCCAGGGCCGGCTCTAGGGGTGTTCCACCAGTGCGGTCGAACAGGGACGCACCCCTCCCCAACATCCCGATTTCAGCGGGACAGTGCTGTCCCGCTGTTCCACCCGTGGGCCAGAGTGGTCCGCGGGTGGTCAAATCGGGAGGTTGGGGACCCCCACCGCCACAGCTGTGCATCGGTGTTGGACCCCGGAGTCTGAATGGATGCTGCGCGCATGCGCGCGGCACCATTCAGTAACGGGAGAGGGCTGGGGGAAGCCCAGCTAGTGAGGCTCCCCCCCCCCAGCCTGAAGTTGTTGCACGCCTCCAAATAACATCACGTAGGAGGTGTGGCCTATGGTAATTAGGCCACGCCCCATTATCGGTCGAAGGCGGTTGTAGGGGTGCACTAGAGAGAGCTGGCACAGGGTGCTCCGACCACTGGAGCCGGCCCTGTGTGCAGCAGATGGGTAGCACCTTACATAATAATGATTGAGGCCTGAATTAGTAAATTGGGCACCTTTTAAAACTGAGCTTAAATTTTTGTGTGTGTATATACAATATATATATATATATATATATATAAATATACGCATTTCTGTACAGCTTATGTGCACCAAAATCTGTGTGTAGGTTTTACATACAGATCATATTGGCCGCAGTGGAGTCTCCGCTGGATATGCGTGCACAGACCGCAACAATCATCTGATTGCGTGCATAATCGCAGTTGCGATCGGTAATGTTAATTTGATTTAGATTTCTCTTCTGTTCATTTACTTTGCATTTTGTTAATTGATAAAAATAAACTATTTACACTTCTACACTTTGCAGCATTTTTCCACCCCTGCCTAAAACTTTTGCAATGTACTGTATCTGTACAACGTGCTGTGTGTACGGACAGTCAGCCGCACAGAGGCCGCCGGGGAGGGTGGCGCCATGCGAACCCCCGCGGTCAGATGCCAGATGATGGTTGGTCAGTGTATATGAACGACCATCACCTGCAGATATATCTTTCTGATGTGTTCCCAGCTTAACTTTGGCGCCTTACAAATAAACAGTCAGGATACTGAACATGAAGACAAATCTTGTATTGATCTCCCTCCCTTAGATAACAGAGTCTCCTGATAACAGCACTTGCCTATAAGAGCAATTATTGATCAGAGCGTGTTCTCTCACTACAGGTGCGGACAGCAGTAAAATCATCCTATGTATTGGGATTATTCTCACACTCGCATTTATTTCCCTGGTGTTCTGTGTTTATCTCTGCACCAGGAACTCAGGTAAGATTAACCCCACTCAAATCTCTGATTCCCCATCCCAGCACATGGTTCTAGAATGAAGAAATAATTGAATGAATGACTGATGGAATGACTGAGTGAATGACTGATGGAATGAATAAATGAATGATTGATGGAATGAATGAGTGAATGAATAAATGACAGATGGAATGAATGAATAATGGAATGAATGACTGATGGAATTAATAAATGATGGAATGAATGACTGATGGAATTAATAAATGATGGAATGAATGACTGATGGAATGAATAAATGAATGATTGATGGAATGAATAAATGATGGAATGAATGAATGATGGAATGAATGACTGATGGAATGAATAAATGATGGAATGAATGAATGATGGAATGAATGACTGATGGAATGAATAAATGAATGATTGATAGAATGAATGATGTGATGGAATTAATAATTGAATGATGGAATGAATGAATGATGAAATGAATGATTGATGGAATGAATAAATGAATGATTGATGGAATGAATAAATGATAGAATGAATAAATGATGGAATGAATGAATGATGAAATGAATGATTGATGGAATGAATAATTGAATGATTGATGGAATGAATAAATGATAGAATGAATAAATGATGGAATTAATGAATGATGGAATGAATGATTGATGGAATGAATAAATGAATGAACGATGGAATGAATGATTGATGGAATGAATGAATGATGGAATGAATTAATGATGGAATGAATAAATGAATGATTGATGGAATGATTGATTGAATGAATAAATTATGGAATGAATGAATGATGGAATGAATAAATGAATGATTGATGGAATGAATGAACGATGAAATGAATAAATGAATGAAGCAATGTCTGATAGAGTTTTTTATGACTGAGCGGTTTAGAGATCTTTATGACTGAGCGGTTTAGTGAATGGCTGTATGTACTACACTTACAGGCTGTATTTCTGATGCAGGTAAATATACTGTAAGGAAGAGACAGAGGGACAAGGAGGATCCAGAGCAGCAGGATGAAGAGACGGCGATCCAGGCTAATGAAGAGACAGTAGCACGACAGAACGACACGTCACTACTACATGATATAGAGACAGAAGTATAACATAATCACGAGACAGCAGTACAACATGACACAGAGACAGCTATATAGCATGCAGTGCTAAGGCGGTACCCGGAGTAACAAAAGGATTACACATATTTCTCTGACAGAAGACAAAGAGTAATAGGCTGCTGTGAGACATTCAGACACAATGGTTCAAGCACAAGCACGTTGCACTTAGAAAACAGAGGAAATAGCCAGTGACCGAGGGAAATAACTGGCTCTCAGAAATCCAGTACAGAAGTGCTGACCCCTGCTGGCAGACCTTAAAACTGCAAACAGAGGGCCTGATTCAGCTCAGCAGTGAACGCTAAAGTGATCGCAGCTGGTGCAAATACACCAGGGAGTGGTAACTTAGCGTAAACCATGCGCATACTGATGCGGAGCCGGATGCCTCACGCGACGTGTGCGGCTCTGCATATCGGCAGCCGAAAGACGCCATTTTTACACGCTGATTTTTTTTTTATTTTCTAGGAGGCATTTTGTAGCCATTATTTATTTTTAGCTAAAATAATGATCAAGCTATTTTTATAAACTTTTTATAACTTTGTTCAGTATAATTCTTATCGTTCTTATTTTCTTTTGTGAGTGTTCATAGTGAAAAAATATATTTTTACAATACACTGTGGCTTCTGTGGTTATTAATAAATCAGTTTAAAGAAATGAATAAGCACTTGTCAACTGGAAGTCCAGGTCCTGGGGTAAGTTAATAAACCAGCGGTTCATCAACCTGCCGCAAGGAGAGTGCTTAGAGGGTACAATAAAAGGTTTCCTGAGGCGTGGGTATCCACAGTGCGCAGGTGCCATAGACCTACACACATCCCCATCATTGCTCCCCGTGACAACCCGGCAGACTATTATAATAGAAAAGGCTGGTATTCCATTGTCTTACAGGCCGTTGTGGGCCACAAGTATTGGTAAGTTTTGTTTTTCATCCAGTGAGTGTTTTAGAATGTGTACATATGTACTAATGTGTGTCCTTTTGAAAACTTATTATACATTATTATTATACATTATTTATAGCTTCACAGATGTCTTTATTGGGTGGCCCAGACGAGCACATGACTCAAGGGTCCTCACAAATTCCAATCTGTTCCGCCTAGCAGAGGATGACCGAGGCAGATGGCTTTTTCCAAGAGAGGTAAGGAAATAATATTCATTTTCAGATTGCGTCATATTCAACTCATCTGTCATAGCCGGCAATTTGTGGACAGCCACAGTTATACTTCTATATTATCTGTACTTGTTCGCTGTGTCAGCTCGGTGTATGCGATGGTTAGCTTTACATCCACTGCCCAGCTGAGACGTAACCACCAATTTATCAATTGTACATACTGCGGTTTCTAACCCTAAATATTTTCTATTACAATTATCTCATGTGCTAAAAATACCCGGCATGTGTAGTTTGAGGACCTAATAGCGCTCGCAAGCGGGTCGATTGTCGGCCAGTGCACACGCGCGGTGTGCGCGAGCCCCGGAACGAGTGAGCAATCACTCGCTCTGGGACTCGCAACAAAACGGGGCGGCTGTCGATGTTGATCGACGGCTCACCCATTTTGTAGGCGGGGAGGGGGGGTGGCTGTACAAACGGAGGAACACCTGCCGTTTGTGGGCGGCCCTACTGACATCACTTGTGATGTCAGTAGTAGACTTCCGGCTCTGTTAGAGCTCAAAGTCCACTTGGAATTGTGAGTGCTGAGACCCTACCACAAGGGTCTCCTCGCAATGCCGATGGTCGCGATAATCGCAACCATCGCCAGGCCGCTCGCACAAGCTGTACGAGCGGCCTGGAGGCTGGAATTTTAAAAATAAAGGGACGCCCTGCCTGATTCAGAGCGAGCGCACGCAAATAGCGTGCGCCTCTGAATCAGGCCCTATGTGTGTACTATTAGACTCAAAGGACATATTTAGAATTTACCGTGCTGTACAGGTAACTCCATGTGATTATGCTTTTTCCACCTTACCAATTTTTTTTTTTTCCATTAGAAATCCAAGACTCTTGATGGGGGTCGAGATCCCGGTTCACATTATTGGGGATGCGGCCTACCCTTTACGGCGCTGGCTGATGAAGGGCTTCACGCAATATGTACAGTTGGGCCCAGAACAAATTGCATTACCCACACCCTGAGTTCAGCCAGGATGGCCGCTGAGAATGCATTTGGCCGCTTAAAAGGACGTTGGCGCTGTCTGATGAAGCACAGTGATGTGGGCCTCATGTTCATGCCTGACGTTCTAGCTGCGTGTTGTGTATGTACATGTTATAATAGGTGCAAAATTCACATAAATACGTAAAACATATAACATTTTAGCACCAGAAGGCATAGGACTTAGGCCAAATATTTTAAAACCAAAATGCAGAGTTATGGTAAATTCCTGTAACCAGGATAATCTGGATTTTCCTGGCTTTCAGGTGGTTGCCTACAGTCATAGTAATGGGACTGATTGTACTGGGGATGAGGTTGATTTGGGTAGTGTAGACCCTACTATTGTGGTGGGACTGTGACCTGGGCTTGACTGCGACTAAACATTCGCTCTAGAAACTCCATCTGGAATTGCTGGGATTCCCTTTGGCATTTATATAATTCCCTACTGTGATGATCCATCGTGCCCACGAGCTGGGTAACAAATGAATACGGCACATCACGCTCTGCCTGCAGAAACCTGTCTAGACGAGCGACTTCCTGTGCGGACATTGCAGCATCCGTTTCCTGTAATGTTTCAACCAGGACACTTGTCATAACTCGGGCGGCTTGTTCTGTTTTACTGGGTCTTTTTCTCTTTGGCGGAACCGAATATACTGCGGAAATAATAAACAAAAAAACAAAAAATGAGTCACCGGTGAGCGTAGAGATAAAATAGCAGTGATGTTAGCAAACGTGTTTGTGGCCTTATTCCACCTCCACACAAGCTGCACTCTGCAGCAGATATTATTTTGCTGTTCAGAATTATTATTTGAACTGTATGAATTGAGCATTGTGTATCTGTTTAAAATATTAATTTACAGTGGAGAATTGTGCCAGCGGAGTAGTTATCCATGAGAACTAATTGGTTACCATGAGCAACTTATCCACTGGCACATCTGTTCACCTTTTACACTGCTTCACGTAATCCAGGGTGTTTCTGGGCATCCCACTGTCACCAGCCTGTGTCTCAACAACCTCCTGAATGCTTGGTGAAATGCTGGCATCATGGACCACAAAATCTTCCTTGTGAGGATGATGGGCATGCTTGTGAGGATGATGGGCATGCTTGTGAGCAGTGGCGTAACTTCAGAGGGTGCAGGGGGTGCAGTTTCTATGGGGCCCGCCGCTTGGGTGGGCCCGAATTCCAGCAAGCAATCTGAATTTTTTTTTTTTTAATATAAAGTTTATTTAATCCGGCTCTGCACCCTCTGTAGTTATGCCGGCCCACTGGCACTGCCTTCGGGTCTCACCGGGAGACGGAGTCCCGTACTCAGTAGAGCCACCCTGCCCCAGAGCAGCCGGCCGCAAGTAGACTCGCGAGATGATGATGTCATCATCATCACGCGAGTGACAGTCCAGGATGGAGAAGCCCAGCATTCAGGTAAGACGTGGCTGGGGTAGTGTGGCTGGGTCCTCACTGTAGATGGTGTCTCGGCAGGCAGCAGTGGTAATAGCTCGCCGTCACTGCCTGGTAGCTGAAATGACCCGACGGGAGGTAGCCGGGTGATTTGGGGAGAGGGCCGAAGAAGGGACTCGGAGGTGTCTCGGGGAAGGCCCACAACATGGTGCCCGCAGCATGCAGAGGAGCAGCAGAGCTCCGCTCCAGGGGATGAAGCGGCCCGGAGCGTGGTGTACAGTAAGCTCAACGGAATGCTCAGACAGCGGGTAGCAGGTGCTCCAGTAACAGAGCACTAGAGAGGTGCGGCCGCCATCTTGCCCATGCTAGCCACGCCCCCGATTATAAGACTCTACTGACCAATAAGGAACAACATTTGCAGAACTTCTTTCATCCCACAAAAATGTATCTAAAGTACCAGGAGCAAAGCTGAATCTTTGCAAACCATACAAGACACCTGTCACCCTCACATGATGTTGAATTGTGTCTTATACTGTGTTCTCTCTAATCCCTCGGTGCTGTGATGGATACCTGACTTGGGGGGCCCCTTAGAAATGTTGCTATGGGGCCCAAAATGTTCTAGTTACACCCCTGCTTGTGAGGCTGATGGGCATGCTTGTGAGGATGATGGGCATGCTTGTGAGGATGATGGGCATGCTTGTGAGGATGATGGGTATGCTTGTGAGGCTGGTGGGCATGTTTGTGAGGATGATGGGCATGCTTGTGAGGCTGGTGGGCATGTTTGTGAGGATGATGGGCATGCTTGTGAGGCTGGTGGGCATGTTTGTGAGGATGATGGGCATGCTTGTGAGGCTGGTGGGCTTGCTTGTGAGACTGGCACACTGCTGGTGGTTTCTGAGGCACAGGGCCGGCTGCTTTTCCCTACTGCTAAGCTGGCTGACAGGTGTACATATGTGTCCGTGTTTTCAGACACATAGCATTATGTCATAGTATTGCCACTCTAAGCGGGCAGCTCCACTTCTATTTCTATTCTTGTCATGCACTTTCATAAAAAAAAAATTCTGAGTGCCTTAAGTCTATATACCAACTGCTCCTATGGAAGCCTCGGGATTCCAGGATCCTTGCTATACTTTTGTAGACAACAGCGTCTTTCACTGTGTCCTTGCCATCTGTCTTCTTATTTCCTTCTCGCCCCTTATGGACAGCAACTCCCCCACCTCTTCACTACAGCAGTGTCCATTTAAAGTGATGGTGTTATGGTATATTAAACCCGTTTAATACAGGAATGCTGCCTCTGTTGTAGTATGCAGTGTGCTGCACGTGTGTCCAGGGCTCTGGCTGCTGACATCATCAAAGGAGACAGCAAACAGCGATGATTAGATGTTCCTCTGAGTCCAGGGTTGTATCCGTTCACACTGCACATCACCCAGCTTGTTTCCGAGTTCAACCATGCTCGATTGCAGGGTTGAAATGTGAGTCGCCGTACCCGGCAATATTTGTGGTGGTGCGTTGACACTGCACCTCGACCCAGCAATATCCCGGGTTACTTTTGCGAAGTGAAAGGGGTATAAAAGTCTTCTCATGCGGCAGCTCAGTGTTCTAGCCGATGTGTACTCTGCTCCTGGGATTCAAACCAGTGATGCAGGATTCCAAACCTGGGACATCACCACAACTCTGTGCAGTGTTATTTATATTCTCAGTCATTTTCCCCCAGACTGCATGATGACCAGGAATATAGCGAGACTTTTACTAATGTTATGTGATGGCTCAACTGAATGGCTGCTAGAATTATTTCTAGTGATCATGGAGATCCTGGTTGTAATCCCAGAACCAGTGTTATTTATCGTCCCTGTAATTTTCCACCAGACTATGATAACATTAGTAAAATTTTCCTCCCATCCTTGGTCCTGTGGTGGCTCAGCGGTCTAACTGCTATGTACTCTGCACATTGTTATGGTGGGGTCACTGGTTTGAATCCCAGGACCACTATTATTTAAATTACCTGTAATTTTTCCCCAGACTGAATGATAACATTAGTAAAAGTCTCCCTATATACTTAGTCATGTGGTGGCTTGGTTGAATGGCTGCTAGGCTTACTGCTGGTGATGACCAAGAAGATCCTGGCTTGAATCCCAAGACCAGTGTTATTTATATTACCTGTAATTTTCCTTCAGACTGCATGATAACATTAGGAAAAGTCTCACTATATACTTGGTCATGTGGTGGCTCAGCTGAATGGCTGCCAGGATTAATGCTGGTGATGATCGAGATCCTGGTTCGAATCTCAGGCAGTCTGGTTGAGTTCCCCATGGTACAGAGCACCCTGGGCTAGTGGATGATGGTTGGTATCCTCAGTCAGGTGTCCTAAGTTGGAATGTTGCACTGTGTGTTTATTTATTTATTTACGGTGCAACTTCAACAGTAAAGGACAGCCTTCTGCAGGATCATCTACCACAATCTACTAACAGGTGATCTGCCTACTGGGGGCCTTTTGTCAATGTCATCCATCTTCCATAGAAGACACTAAAAATGAAGAAACAGACAACGAGGAGGAAGAGAAGACGAGTCGAAGAGGAAGAGAAGACGAGGAGGAAGAGAAGATGACGAGGAGGAAGAGAAGACGACGAGGAGGAAGAAAAGAGGAGAGGAGAAGGAAGAGGAGAAGACGACAAGGAGGAAGAAAAGAGAAGAGAGGAAGAAAAGAGAAGAGGAGGAGGAAGAGAGGAGGAGGAAGAGGAGAGGAGAAGGAAGAGGAGAAGACGACAAGGAGGAAGAGAAGAGAAGAGAGGAAGAAGAGACGAGGAGGAAGAAAAGAGAAGAGGAAGAGGAGAAGGAAGAGGAGAAGACGACAAGGAGGAAGAGAAGAGAGGAAGAAGAGACGAGGAGGAAGAAAAGAAAAGACGAGGAGGAGGAGGAAGAAGAGACGAGGAGGAAGAGAAGAGGACGACGAGGAAGAGGAGAGGAGAAGGAAGAGGAGAAGATGACAAGGAGGAAGAGAAGAGAAGAGAGGAAGAAGAGACGAGGAGGAAGAAAAGAGAAGAGGAGGAGGAAGAGGAGAGGAGAAGACGACAAGGAGGAAGAAAAGAGAAGAGACGAGGAGGAAGAAAAGAGAAGACGACGAGGAGGAGGAAGAAGAGACAAGGAGGAAGAGAAGAGAAGTCAGCATCCAAGATACTAAAAGAATCTTACCTGAAGCAGGATCTGGCATAGTTCTCTAGTAGATCTTTTAGTATCTCGGATGCTGACAAGGTGTCTTCTCTTCCTCCTCGTCTTTTCTTCCCATTTTCTTCATTTTTAGTGTCTTCTATGGAAGATGGATGACACTGACAAAAGGCCCCCAGTAGGCAGATCACCTGTTAGTAGATTGTGGTAGATGATCCTGCAGAAGGCTGTCCTTAAATAAATAAACACACAGTGCAACATCCAACTGAGGACACCTGACTGAGGATACCAACCATCATCCACTATCCCAGGGTGCTCTGTGCCATGGGGAATTCAGCGAGACTGCTTGAGATTTGAACCAGGAGCTTGATCATCACCAGCATTAATCCTGGCAGCCATTCAGCTGAGCCACCACATGACCAAGTATATTGTGAGACTTTTACTGATGTTATCATTCAATCTGGGGAAAAATTACAGGTAATATAAATAACATTGGCCCTGGGATTCAAACCAGTGACCCCACCATAACTATGTGCAGAGTACCTAGCAGTTAGGCCACTGAGCCACCACAGGACCAAGCATAGGAGGAAACTTTTACCAATGTTATCATGCAGTCTGGTGGAAAATGACCAGTGTTATTTATAACATTGGTAAAAGTTTCCTTCCATGCTTGGTGCTGTGGTAGCTCAGTGGTCTAACTGCTAGGTACTCTGCACATAGTTATGGTGGGGTCACTGGTTCGAATCACAGGACCAATGTTATTTAAATTACCTGTAATTTTTCACCAGACTGAATGATAACATTAGTAAAAGTCTCCCCATATACTTAGTCATGTGGTGGCTCAGCTGAATGGTTGCCAGGACTACTGCTGGCGAAGACCAAGAAGATCCTGGTTTGAATCCCAAGACCAGTGTTATTTATATTACCTGTAATTTTCCTTCAGACTGCATGATAACATTAGGAAAAGTCTCACTATATACTCGGTCATGTGGTGGCTCAGCCGAATGGCTGCCAGGATTAATGCTGGTGATGATTGAGATCCTGTTTGAATCTCAGGCAGTCTGGCTGAGTTCCCCATGCCACAGAGCACCCTGGGCTAGTAGATGATGGTTGGTATCCTCAGTCAGGTGTCCTAAGTTGGATGCTGCACCGTGTGTTTATTTAGTTAGGGTGCAACATCAACAGTAAAGGACAGCCTTCTGCAGGATCATCTACCACAATCTACTAACAGGTGATCTGCCTACTGGGGGCCTTTTGTCAATGTCATCCATCTTCCATAGAAGACACTAAAAATGAAATCACCATACCTGGGAAGAAAAGACGAGGAGGAAGAGAAGACAAGGAGGAAGGGAAAATGGCACTGCGCATGCAATGTCACAGTGGGAGAGAGTAATCACCCACTTAGCTCCAGCGATACCCTAGTATTACTGCCACCCACACGCCTTCCAGCATCCCTGTCCTGCTACCCAGTCATCAGGTATACACTTGTTGGATGGAGCGGAGGAGGGTGATATACGAAAAACCAATCGGTAAGTGTAACAGTGAGTACGGCTATGTAAATGGATATGTGCGATCTATGGGATTCCGAGTCCTAGCTCGGATCACTTTTGGCTTTCTGACCGCCTCGGGTCTGCTGTAAATTTGGAACTCAGATTTTAAAAAAACAAATCTTGGCTTTTGGATTGCGTGTAATCAGGTCCTAATTTACATTATTTTAGCTGCTTTTTAATCAATTTTAAGAAATTCAAAACAGAAAAGAATCCCTGAGAATACACTTGGAAGTGGTTTTGCCAAAACCAAAACACGGGGGTCCGCACACATCTGCACATATATTTATTTATTATTTATTGGCAGTTATTTATTTAGCGCACACATATTCTGCAGCGCTTTACAGAGAAGATCTGGACATTCACATCAGTCCCTGGCCCAGTGGAGCTTACACTCTATATTCCCTATCACATGCGCACACACATACACACTAGGGTTAATTATATAACACTAATAAACCCGTCCACTGGTTATCTTTCACCTACTGTATATCACGCAGCCTTTGTCCCAGGTTCATAATCATAACACTCTAGATACAATGCAGATACACACGACACAATATAAGGATTGTGAGCTTGCTGATTATTCGTAACCGCCCCTCTCAACTACTGTATAAGAAATTGGAACAGTTACAGGCGTCCATCCGGGATGCAGTCAAAAAGCCGACAGTTGGGAAGCCGGTGGTCGGCATTTTGACCGTCAAATCCTGGCAAGATACCAATGAAAGGCGTTGAAATCCCGACGCCTGTCTGGGCGCAGACAGCCACAGGGGTGGGGGGGGTTAGGTTTTCATGCTCCTGGGGGGACTCAGGGTTAGGCATTCCCACGGGACATTTAGGTTTAGGCTGCGAGGAAGGGAGGGTTAGGTTTAGACACTTAGAGGGGGGTTAGGGTTAGGCACTAGGGGGGAGGTTAGGGTTACGCACCCCTAAGGGAGGATTAGGGGTACATACTGTACCAAGATCAGCTGTCAGGATCTTCACCCTTGCCGGGCTTCCGCGGTGGTGATTTGCGACCGGCGGTATTACGTACTGATTCCGTCCATCCTATCATGTGACGATGACACAATATAATGGCACAGGTTACTAGGTTGTTATATAGCCATTTAAATATGGTACATCGGATCAGTCATATGGGTGAGGACTATGGGTTACATATTACCGCCCACTGCAGTCACAAGATACCTGACCATGACACAATGTAATGTTGTGAACTCCCAGGTGATATACAACCGCCAACCTCAACTGCAGGATTTTGGGTTCTTTGCAGGCGCCCACCTTATCACGTGACATAGTCATGTGATCGAGACAGCAATGGAAAGATGCAAACCCTAGATACGGTAAATATACCTGTCTATTGAATAAGCAGATATAAACACATTCTATTCCTATAGATTGGTACAACTAATATTCAAGAGCCACATGCAGAGCCGTAACTAGGGCTCTGCGCTGGCCCCTCCCCCTTTGTGCGAGACATCATGAAATCACACGCAATGGGGCAGGGCTGTCAGCTTCTGAAGCTGCAGCAGTGCCTGGAGCATCTTCAAGACACCCCGGGCAGGTGTAATTATGGCAGGGTGCCTGCCTTTAGCGTACAATGGATGCTACAGGTGGCATTGCCGCAGCAATGTTGGCTGCAGGGTGCTGTTCCAGGCACCCTGCAGCCAGAACCATGTGGCCGTATAGCCCTAGTTATGGCCCTGGCCATGTGTAGTGCTTCATTTTTAACCTGTCTCAACCCCCATACTCTCAGGTGAATACTGTTGTGCTAATGAGAGAGAGAGAGAGAGAGAGAGAGAGAGAGATATCAATCAGTGTGTTTTTTGTGGAAGATATCCATTGGCTCTGATGAAGCTGTTTATTGACAGAGAAACGCTTTAGCCGATACACCACTGGTGCTATTTGGACTATATGCATTCTACTGAGCTCCTGTTGAATATACAACCCTGGGATTGTTCGCAAAACCGGAGACCTCAAGTCCTAAACAATCTATCATGCACCTGCATGGGGTGATACCCCCAGCTTAATCCTGCACTAGCTGCAGCCAAATACATCAGCTGTTGTGAACACCTTTCATCCTTTATTCTAAGGACAGCCGTAAGTATATATGCCAGCCTGTAGCTACTTGACTTTATAATTTGTATGCAAAAAGTTATTTTGTTACTGCTTGATATTTATGTGACCAGATGGTTAATAAATTAATTCCATAACAGTAACCATTGTATTTTTAATATTGTTTTAGAGCATGTTTTATATGTATTTTATTGTGATAAGATATATCGATGATTAATGGAGTGTGTTAGAGTGTATTTTCCGGTGGTCTGCACGACCTGCACTCCTTTCTGAGGGTCTAATAGTTACACAAAATCTTATGATCAATAGTGACGATTATAATTAATTATAAGAAGATGACACAATAGTTTCCTCTTTAATCTATTTTCTCTGTCTAATATTGCTACATATGTGACCCCCTGGATTGCTTTATTAAGCTTCCATACAGTCTTCTTACGTATTCCGTCCTTTACCATATAACAACGGCAACTCTCTGGTTGTTATGCATAACAAAAAACCCAGACAAAGCTCCATGTGAGCTAAACATGTAAGCTTTTACCAGGCCGAAACCACCCAAAAATCCCTCGACAACTCTTTCAAGTCCCCTGATTATCTTACCCATAATGTATTATTGCATATTAATTAAACCTTGAAATCATACTCCGTTATCTAAAGACCATGTACATGATATAAAAGTATTTTATTCCATAAACAGGAATTGCAAGATAATAGATGGTTTACATGCGAATAATACAAAGGATAATACACTATACAGTACATAACTCAGAACTGATTCTTAACTTTAATCCCAGTTATGAATTACCCCATGCAGTTACTAAATAAACTTCAATGCCGATTCTATTTAATCTTTCACTAGTATATGACCTTGGTGTTCCTGCAAATATGTTTTTGTGTATGTAAGAAAGGTGTATGCAAGTGTTCTAGAATTTTGCTCTTCTCTGTGTACGTGTGCATATAGCTGGAAGAGGTGTACGTGTGTGTGTATGGGGGGATATATGATATACTGTAATTAAGGGATAACTGTTCCCCCTTGCACTTCCGGTGAAACTAATATTCTATAGATAAATTGTGGATGGCAATCTATCAGAGAAAACAATTGTGTGTATGGATGTGCATATGTGAATATATAGAGAGAATACATGTGTGGGTATAGAGAGAACGTGTGCTTTGTGTTGAAGCCTTACGGCATGGTGGCCATGATGGATTCCTTTTATAGCATAGATGAGAGAGAGAGAGAAAAAGAGGATTTCAGGTGCATTATTTATTACCAGTTATTTATATAGCGCACACATATTCCACAGCGCATACACACTAGGGTGTTGGGAGCAAATTAACCTACCAGTATATTTTTGGAGTGTGGGAAGAAACCGGAGCACCGGGAAGAAACCCACGCAAGCACAGGGAGACTACATTGTAGTAGTGTTCACTCTAGCTCTGGCAGCAGGCAGGACGCCGGAGCTAGAGAGGGCACCTTTGTGCGCGCGGCCGAAAGGGGGCATGGCCATTGAAAAGGGGGCATGTTTATAAGACGCGTCCCCTTTTCGTCACTCTTGGGGGCGTGCCCGGCACTTACGGACACGCCGGGCAGCCCCCAAGCGCTGCAGACAGGGAGAATAGATGCCGGGCGCATGCGCTCGGCGTCTGTTCTCCAGCGGTGACCGGGTCACCGCACATTTCCCGACCCGCGGGTAAAGACGGCACCCACAGGCTGTGAGGGCAGGGCGCTTTTTGCCCTCCAGAAGGAGGGCAGGGCGTCACGCCCTACTAAAACAGCCTAGCGGGAACGCTATTGTAGTGTGTTATCTATATATACAGTAGCCCTTTCTAAAGCTAATTGCCTATATCTGTAATCTGCCTGCACAGAGGAGGAGACAGGCAATAGAGAGAGTTATATTTGGTAGCCAGGTGTGTATGTGTGTGTGGTTGGAGAGAGAGAGTAGCAGAAAGTGTGTATAAAGAAAAGAGTGTTATATGGTTAGTACAGAAGTAATAGGGTTAGTACAGACCTTATAAAGCAAGTGTGGTATATCCAGGTCTCAGGAAGTCTGGTGTGTGTGTCTTGGATGGTAGTGGCAGAGAAGATTCTGCATTTTGGGATTGTTTCAATTTATATACCTCTTCCCATCATGCATTTCACCAGCTCAAACCCCCACACATCCACATGGCCAGAAACAAGAGACCCTGCTAGGTGTTATACCCTGGCCTGCTGTAGCTCCTATTACAATCATGCTTGTTCCTTTTAGTTTGAGTTTTGAGCTATTTAAAATCTAAATCTTCTGGCCCTTGCATACCTATCTAATGGCATTGAGATGAGTGAGTATTAGAGCTGTTTCACAGAGTGTTAAAGAATAAATATCCTAAAACCATGCTTGCCGACTATCTGGCTGCCCCTTCCGGGAGGAAGCAGCCAGATCGGCTTGACTGGGGGGGCGTGGCCAGCAAACGGGGGCGGGGGCGGCCAGACTACAAGAGTTTGTGGGCGGACCAGGGGTGGAGCCATGCGATCACGTCATTTTGGCCCCGCCCCCACTACACACTGCCAATATTACAGGCAGTGTGAAGCAGGGGGCGGGGCCAAAATGACAATTCTGCGTGAATTGCGTCACAGGCCCCCCGCTGCCGGGGAGCTTCTTGTAATTGCGGTGGGGGGCAGGAGGCGTCGGCAGCTGCCGGGAGACTTGCCTGCCTTCCCGGGAGGTCGGGAGCGGCACCCGATTTTCGGGAGGCTCCCGACCAAATCGGGAGGGTAGGCAAGTATGCCTAAAACCTTTTTTCATTTTGAAACAAACAGCAGCTGGAGGGCAGGACTTTGCAGCATTTCTGCCTTGCAGGACGGGGCCATAAGTACTATTTCTATAGGCACAGTTTTTGGTTTAGTGCTGTTTGATGCACCTGTCTGGCTCAGCTGGTAAGGGGGTGTCATCTCTGTGTGCACTAGGTTACCTGGGGGCTGGGGCGGATTCATCACAAGTACAACAAAGCCAGTCACAGTGGTCCCTGCAGCATCGGAAATGATGTATTACTTTGTTTGTGAACCTGTACTACTGGGGCCTGGGGCTAGAACTAGTGGTGTCCTGTCAGTAATCTGCTCCTGGGTACAGCATCATTGCACACAAAAAGGAGCCTCCAATTTTAAGGCTCCTTACTGGGCCATTGGTTCTCTATCCCGCATGATGCCTTGGTTGCGTTATTGTAGTCAAGATGGTGCCGGTAAACATACTTTTTGTATGACAAACTCCACTCAGTAATAAAAGAGAAACGTAGAAAATATTTTTTTGACGTCAATAGTCTAAGATCAAAATCCTTCCATTAATCAAGAATAGAAATTATTACACCCCTTGTAAAGGTGCATACACACAACACGATTTTGTTAACGATATAGTTTATCGTTCAAAAAATCGTTCACTTTCTAAGTTAAAACGATGAACGATTATCGTTCATGCGCGTTCACGTTTGTAGTTCAGTCAGACTGACCAACTCAACGATTTTCATTAAGGGAATATGCAAAAATCGTTTGTAGTTTACTAAAATCGTTCATCTACTAAATGTAATGAACGATTTTTTTGAACAATTTTCGTTCATTTTTCCCTTGAAAAAAATTAACGAAAATAGTTTACTAAAATTGTTAATTTACTAAATCGTTGAGTGTGTATGCAGACTCAACTAATGCATTCAATTGTTTTTTTTTTTTTTTTCTCAGAGCAAGGCCTCAGGCACATGGATGTAATTGCAAATACGTTTAATTATTTTTAAATGTAAATTGTTCCAGTGGAATATTTTTGTCTTACTGTGTTTTTATTTATTTTGTGTGTATTGTGTGGTTTTTTTTTTGACACATTAAAGAATCCTCCTGAAAAAGTAAGTTTACAATATGCATTTCCAGATTTGGAAAATAAATAAAAACAGGATACCAAAAGCAACAAAAACACATTTATTATTATTACATAATTATAAAACAAACTGTGAAATCAAGATACATTGGGGCTCACACATTTGTATAAACAGAAATGCAAAAAAAAAAAAATCATCTATCAACTTTGCAAAGTTCTATGAACCACAAGATGTGCAGTTTTCCAACAATAGTGTAAGTGCCAGTTCTACATCAAGTATATATCAGATACACCTACAGCATACCCATATTTTTTAACATGCATTCACTATTAGGATTAAATAAAATGTTCATAAAATGTAAAAAAAAAAAAAAAAAAAAAAAGGACAATGACCTAAATTACATGCGGTAATAATTGCGCAATAAGCTCTACATTTGCATTTATTACACATTTTTATTAAATTTTTTTTTTATTGGTTTTAATTTTAAAAATCAATACCAGCAGCCAATTTTGGAGTCAGAGTATAGAAGAGATGACATTAGGTCAAACGCGCAAATCAAGTGAGGAAGGTGGATAAGGACGAAATACATTTTATATTCGTGTCACTGAAGTGTTTGCTCAACACAATGTTTTCCTAATACAGACAACAGGACACATTTAATGCATTCAAGACATATTTTATATCCTTCATAATTCGTGATAAAGTGGTAACCAGGGGGTCTGGGGGGTGGCTAAATCCAGGAGGCATGGCCATACCCCTACCAAAGCAAAGATGCACCGTGCACTGCAAAGGGGGACATTTTTCCCCTTTAGCAGCGTTGCTTAGCCCGGACCTCCACTTGGCCCCTCCAACAAGACCGGGTAAACAGTAACCAACCACCTACCCACCTCCTTTCCCTTCTCGGCACCACTGGTGGTAACTAATGATTAAACTCTTTACCATAAATTTTGTAGCTCTGTCTAGCTTTTCCCCTGGGTAAACCAGTTGGGGGGGCTGCTCCCAACTGGTTTAAAACAGCAGAAATTAACACTGGGTAAAGGCATAGATGTAGGAAAGAGGTAATAAGCTATCATTTGCCTTAGTTCACCTATCCAATATTCACTTTAAATAAACATGGTACACCTTGCTATTATTGTCTTTATTATTTTTAATAACCAGCCATTGGTGGGTTATTTATAATTACTTCAGGCTATTCCCAGTCCTTACTCTGGTTGCAGAACCTAAACCAAGACAACACATCGCCCATTTGGATAGGCTAACACGTTCTGTAAGTGATACCGTAGTAGCTAGAAGACCGTTCGGTGAAGGGCGGAAAATGTCCGATATCATTCATGACCTTGAAATGGACAGTTGTGCTGCAGTGTGTAGTAGTACTTATTTATCAATATTCCTTTGGTCACTTTAAGACAAGAATTTAGCCTGGACTCCCGATAACCTGCAAAGTACTTTGAGAATGGCAAATAATAGAGGGTGCTTGTCTGGGATTTCCATGAGACTCTTAAATAAGGACAACTCCCGGGATCCCGAGAGAGCCAGCAATTCTCAGGAAGAGCACTTACCTGCACAAGGTGTGTTGGGTGTGATGTAACTTTCCGTCATCAAGCCCATGATGGCAATTAAGTACCAAGTAGCTTCTACCGAGATAGGCAGGATTTTACAATGCAACTGCCCTCTCGTTATGAGGCAACTGTCTTCTCGTCAAGTTGCACCCACCTCCTCTTTTCCTACCTCATCTCCACATCTCATGGGAAGTTGGAAAAGTAGACAAGTGACACATATCACCCACGCAAACAGGAAACAATTGATTTGCTTTTCCCTAGTGATTACCAGGAACTTAGGTGAAAGTGTCCCTTTGTTTTCCAAAATATTGTATTGATAAACTGTATATTGGGCAACAATGTAGACATTTAGACACAGTCATATGGACAAGTGTGGGACTAAGGTCTCAGTTGCACCCACAATATGTAAAGACTACCATCTGCCTGAAACAACATTTTAGCCAGAGAAACCAGTCTCGAGTGTAACATTTTAAAGGACAGTAAAATTAAATGATCTCAAATTCGGGGGTCGATGAGCGGTTCGTGGCTTCAATGGCGACTGCTTGTGTCACAAATGAGTAGATCACAGAATAATCACTCTGGCAGAGAAAAACAAAACACAGGATGGTCATAAACCTCTCAGCGGTCACTCTCTACCCTGCACGTAAGACAGGAGGCTCAGAATGGAACTAGGTATACAAATAGAAAAGGCACTAACGCAACTATCAGAGCTGATACATTACTGAAGATGTTCTATGTTGGGTTATGTTATGCTGGCCCCAGACTAACATGATCTTTTCTGCTCACAGTCACTGACCAGATTAGATCTTCAGAGGGTCAAGTTGTTATTCTGATCACCTGATTGAAAATGGGATCCCTTTGGGATCACTCTTGTCCTACAGTCAAGATCCTTATATATATTATTGGCATGAGTGTTGTGTAGTTTTAGGCTAGCAAAACATGGCACACCCTTATCTAATTGTAGCCATATATAATCAGTATTTAAGGAAAGTTATTAGTATTATGTTTTTTTAATTTTAATACGTTCATAGACATTATCAAATTTTACTGCATGTAATCCTATCACCCCTATCTCTCAGAAACAGATGGGGGTGTGCCCTATCGGAAAATGGTGTGGCATCATAAGACTTTAGACGTGGTTGGGCCACAGGGTGGGCTGGGATGCCGGAACTTGCCTTGGATGGTTTAGGTAAATCATGTAGGGGACTATTTAGTCCCAATTTAACTTTGAGAAATGTTGGTCATTATCCTCACCTACCATTTCTCTAATCCAGGGGATCCCAGTCCTCAAGGCACACCAACAAGGACGGTACACATTAGACGTCATCTAGTGTGTATAGGCCTTTAGTGAAGGGACCAGGCAGGGTGCCGGCATTGGTAAGTGCGTACACACTTGCCAATGTTGGCAGCGACGGTCCAACGGCAGAGGCCCATGCTGCATTCGGCAGCATGGCCCTCGCTAACAATGTTGCCCGTCGGACCGGAATGCAGGTTCAACGGGCGATGTCGCTGACGACACGTGGGAGCGCACATTCAGTGACATAGCGGGTACATGCTAAACGATGTGCCCAATATGTACACACTGGACGATGTGCCCGATATGGCGTCCGATCCGGCTGCATCGGACGACAAAGTCTAGTGTGTACCTGGCCTAACAGTCAGTTTGATTTATAGCATCTATACACAAGCATGGATATCCTTAAGCACAGGTGACTTCATCAGTACCTCAGTTCAGGTTTTAAGTATGGATATCCTAAAAACCTGTACTGTTAGGGTACCTTGAGGACAGATTTTTGGAACGACTACTGTAATCTGTACAGTGATTAACAGGCGGATCCACGTACAGGAAAGAGACACGGCTGCTCCTATTGGGCACATTGTACTGGGCAGTACGCTGCAGAATATTCAACCCGGACATCAGTTTCACGTAGACACAGAGGACAGATCCCAGGTAACACACATTGCTCTTACATACACTGTACTCACATTTCCAGTCTGTGGAGTCAGGGAGACTACAAAAATGACAAAGATAAAGAATAGTTTATGTATAGACAGCACGCTATAATATCGGATGTGCGGTAACATGCGCGGTGCGGTCTAGAATTTGTTCCCCTTAACCCTTATCAAGACCCATCCACTGCATTTCATAAAAAATTATTTTTTGAATTCCAGTTCAAATAAATATTAACTTTTAAAAGCCCAGAGAATATAGAATATTTCTACCATATGTAAATGGCCATTTGTGGACATGTACAAGAGTCTTTCAGGGCTGATCCTGAGCCGCAGGCAAAGTGGAAGCAGCAGTTATCGGTAGCCTTACATACTACATCATACTAATGAGAATATGCGTTCAACTAATGCTGGGGATCGTGCACCTGCAAGCGGCACCGCCCATTAATTATACACCAGCCACCCCAACTGTCATTCATATCAGCACGTGCGCCAGTCCCTCGCTAGGTGCGAATAAGACACATTTGGAGTTAAAAAGGTTGCAGGAAAAGAAGCTTGGGGCTACAGTGTCACGTCCTGGCATGAAGGGCTGTTTAACGCGTAAGGAAGTAAGATGTATGTGGACCAGTGCTCGAAGTGTGCCGGTATGAAATGGTATGTCATACCGGCACTGCGCTTCGGTACCTGACAGGCGCTGGGTCTGTCACTGTCCCATCTCCGTTCAAATAGGCTGTTTAAATTTAAGCTCCGGCACCCAATCGGGGCAGCTGGCAGCATATTGAATATGCCTCCAACCGCCAGCCAATCACAGCTCGCGGACCGGCAGCCAACCAGAGGAGGCCACGTGGCTGCCTCTAACTGGCGGGGCTGCAGGTCCGTGAGCTGTCATTGGCTCACGGCCAGCACTGAATGAAAAATACGGCCGGGGAAGGGAGCATGGGGGCGGCGAGGCCACCGGAGCAGAGCACAGCGAGGCGAGGTGTGGAGTGGTGCTGTCCTGTGCAGTGTGGACACATCTGTACACAAAAATGTATGCATTCGCATCTGTGTGTGTGCTCTGTCCAAAAACTGGCCATTGCGTCCGTGCGCAGAGATTCATCTGACTCAGAACTAGGCGCCATATGTGCATGTGTGTTTCTATGTATTCATAGATTGCGGTCTACTATTTCTTCTACAATATTGCTCCAAAAATATAGTGTGTGTATATTTGTATTGAAGTTTTGTAAAATTGCCTTATACAGACATGGGGGACATGAATATTACTAAGGGGGAGATGTATCAAAGCTGGGAGAGAAAGAGGTTGGGGGAGATTTATCAAAGCTTGGAGAGAGATAAAGTACCAACCAATCAGCTTCTGTCATTTTTCAAACAGCCTGTGACATGACAGTTGTGAGCAGACTGATTGGCACTTTCTCTCCCCCAAAGTACCATCCAGTTTGCGCCTAAAGGCTGGCACACACTAGATGGAAAAAAGGGGCGTGGACTCATGGGTAGGGGGCATGGCCTCACAGCCTGAACCCCCGTTTTAGTCACTCTGGGGCTCCCAGAGCTGTGGACTGCCCCTGGGGACTACTGTATGTGCAATGCCGGCTCCCTCACGTAATGCTACACTGCAGCACCCTGCAACAATTCAGAAATAGTAATATATGAACATGACTGACCTCTCCTCAAATAGTCCATATCGATATATGTGTAATTCACATCGTCTTCTTCTCTGGGCTGCGTGTCAGGTACTGAAAAAAGGAAAATCAGCAAAAATTGTATATATTCTATATGGTGAGTTGTAACACGACACCTGGAAATTCTATAACCACAGGAAACCATTGCACACTATTGGCAAGTATGTAAAATAGGGGGACATTATGTGTGTGTAATATTATGGCTAACACTTTACAGATTAGAAGGTAGATTTACTAAAGCTTCTAAAAAGTGGTATTGCCCAATCAGATTTTAGCTGTCATTTCTCTAATGCATCCTAGAAAATGATAGACAGAATCTGATTGGTTTGAGAAATATCACTACTTTTCATTTTTAGAAGCTTCAGTAAATCTACCCCTAGAAGTCTCTGGTGTGACCTCTGCTATCCATATAATTTACATTATTGAGTGCATTATCTCATGTGATGAGAATGGTTATACCCAGCGCATTTCACTTGGGAAAGCCTGTTATTAATACACATATATATTATGAATGTAAAAAAAATGAACCCCTCCACAAATGTATCACATCGTAAAGAAGTACTTGTCTACCTTTTGTTATCTCGTTTCCAAGAGATACCAGAGAAAATGTCCAAGGATCAGGTGTGGTGGGCATGACAACGCAGCTCGCATTGTGCAGGAAGGGGAAGGCAGACCAACGCATTTCACATCACATACCTGCCTACTTCAGGAGGGATCAGGACGGGTGGTGGGTTCTCTACACTCCCAGGAATCTGGAAGGACTCCCCAAAATTCAGGAGTTTTCCAGACATTCTGGGTGACTAGCAAGTATGAATAAAGACGGACCATCATTAAGGCCTTAATGGGGCTCAATTGGTTTACAAGACCAATTGGCAAGTTTAAAATTAAGAGATCTCTCCTAAAGGGGCAGTAGGACTTTGAAGCTATGTTTTAATTTTGCCTTGACACTTTCGGACAATCCTCTCAAATATTTTTGGATAACTTAATAGAACTCTAAAACACAATTCCCTTCTTCTGCCGCTTACCTGTGATTGGCTGCTGCCGGTAACGTCCTAATAGTCTGTGTCTGTACTTGCAGAACAGGAGAGCAGCACAGAGAATTATAATGAGAACAACACCCACCAGAATCCAAGGGAGCCCGTAGGTCACCAGAGCCCTACCTGTGAGGAGTTAGAAAGGCTTCAGTGCACATATAAGTATTGTGTCGTCCTCACATACAGAGGGAGCAGAGCAGGTTGCAACAAATTGCATTCAATTGGCCGAATTTGTATTGTTGCCATTAACTTAATACAGTATCCGGTTTCCTGCTGCTGGGATAATAGATTCCTGAAATACCCTTGCATTTGTTTGCAGTTACAAAATTAGATTGTAAGCTCCATGGGTCATAGGCTAATGTTTTAGATTAGGATTCTCTTATTGTACAGCGCTGTGTAATAGACTTGTAATAAAGGATTAGAATTAATAATAATAATAATAATAGTAATAATATTAACAAAAATAAAAAAACATTATTAATAGTAATACAAATAATAATCATAGCAGTAATAATGATATTAAAAACCATAATAATAGTAGCAATAATAAGAGTAATGATATTAATACAAGCATTCATTTTTTGCTAGTTATTTCACAGTTTAAACAACATTTTTTATATATATATATATATATATATATATATATATATTTATATATATATATATATATATATATATATATTTATTTTTTTTTATTATTTTTTTTTAAAACAATTTCAATCTGCTGCCACCATTTTGAGATGGAATTATTGGAAGAAATAGAATTCATGTCAGTACTTTTTAATCGGCTTCCAGTGAAAGATACAAGATTAATCTTTTCCTATACTGGCTGAAACATCAGGGTTTTTTCTCCAACAATAGAGCTCTTTGTGCATTGTTCGTGTCAGTCAGGCACTTTTCACGCTAACACTTGTTATTTAGCTTGAACACGGCTTGTGCTCATTCGCAGGTGTGAAAATATGCTAATGACTCGTCTTGTGTACAGAGACGCCCACTGCGGCATCTCACACCTGGCGATCATGTACAAAACCGGAAACATTGGTGGCACATTGGACCTCTGAGTAAAGGGGCCTATCCATTAACAGATAAATTGAACGATATATCGTTCAATTTATCTGCTATGGATAGGCCCTGAACGATGACAGATGCGCACTCCCACGACCGATAAATTTATTCTTTCATCTCTCCAACATGTTGGTCACTTATCGCATATCGCTGCCAGATATTAGCAATATTGTGCAGTTTATATGCGGTAAATGACGAAAAATACATCTGCTAATGGATAGGCCCCTTTAGTCTCAGGCTGAGCTTCTCACCTCTGTTTGCAGACGGAAAGGACGAGGCATCTAAGTGCAACACTAAGTGCACACACACGGTCAGATTTATCTTCAGATCTGAACGATAACAATTTTAAAAATCGTTCAGATCTGAAAGAAAAATCTGACATGTGGGCAACGATGAGCGATGCGCGTTCCCGTTTGTCAGATAATGATATCGGACATCTGATGTGTTTGCAGTCAGATTTGGACAATTTCCATTCATTTTAATACAGTAAAAAATTGTTCATTCGTTCAATCATTTGCAAATCGTCCAATCGTTCATCTGACATATCTGACCGGCCAGAAAGCGATCCTGATGAGTCTGCGTTTTTCTAGCCACTAACTGTTAACTCCTCCCCAAACGCTGACTACCTGTCACTCACTTTGTGAATAAATAAGACTGCAGGCAGGCGACCCCAATAGACGCTGCTGCGTGCCCGTGCCTCAGGATCAGGCCCTCACAGTGTCATGCAGGTCTAGATAATAATAATAGTGAAAGTGACATCTGTAGGGCCATATACTACTGATCAACTCTTAGCAACATGGTAGAAATTATATATTCATATAAAATTATAAATTATCATTAACTTATCATCAAACTAATAGCAACAGTCCAATACTATTTATCTGCACTTCTAAATCAGTATTTATATTTGAATCAACTATTGATCCCAACGGACTATGGCATTTCTAGTCACTAGTATCACAGATCTCCACTAGATGGCAGTATACAACCACAGACAGTAATATCCAGCAAAGTGAAATTAAAAGTTGTCACACAAGAACTTGGGGCCACCAACACTGTGCTACCAGGCTCGGTACATACCTACTGTATGCCTTTCAACAAATAGCAACATTTCATATGTACATTGTACAGAATAAACATTTATGAGTCCACAGCTTAACACCTCATTTCTTTGTGTACATCCTTTGTGTATTTTACCCATATTGTTGAAGTACAGCTGCTACAGGAAATTCTGTAACTACCAAACTGTATATTGTCATCGTCACCTTTCAGCTCCACAAAAATTGCTGCATTTCTAGGTCTATTAATAAACATGTTCTGGGCTGAAGGTATGGATGGGCCGACCACTTGGGGTATAGTACATATATTGATTTGGGGTTCATTATAGGAGTCTCACCATACAGTTCACTGATCTATTCTTGGTAGCATGCTACAGTTACTGTAGAAGCGGACACTGTGTACATGAGTTTGGTTGGGCGTCAGATGAGGCAGAGACTAGCGCAGGAAAACCGTGGCTGGTAGCGGTGCAGAATATCAACCAGTTGGTCTCTATACGTCATACCACCTGTCCACATGGACAGTAATGAGGTGCCCATCCCGGACAGGACTGTGAATAAATCATGCACACATTGTATTTTCACGTTCATGTCACATTGGGGCTGATTATTAGTCGAAGGCAAAGTGGCCGTGTTTGCATGATGCCGCGGAAACCTGATCTACGAACTTATGTTTACGCGAGCTTCCATAGGGCTAATGTGAGACTAGGCAGCTACGAGCTCAACACCACTGTTTTTCTGTCCATAGCCACAACCCTCATCAACAGTATCGCCACGTGCACCAGCCCCATGCTGGTGCACATGGGCTGGTGCAAGAGCCCCGTCTGACACAGGCTTCCCTTCTCCGAGTGCACAACTTAGATAGCACGGAACTCATGCTACAACAGTTCAGTGTTATCGCATTGTTGCCACCCATTTCCCATCCCGCAACGCCCATTTCACACATAGACAGATTCAGCCAAGAGTTGTCCATCTCAGATTCAGATGGAGAAACGCACGTAGTGTATTCTATAACGCACTATTTACATCCGTTCAGAGATCTGCCAGACTCAGAACTAGCCCGATTGCGTGTAAACCATAGTTTGCCTGGTATAAATGACGCATCGCTACCCGGCTGTATTTTTTTTTTATTAATGCCATTTCATAACATTGTATGCGTTCAAAACACATTGGGGCCTGTACAGAGTTGAACTTAAGTCGGTTTGCAGAGCGTATCTTGCAGTGTTTTGGCACCGCGGGCAAGAGTGCGAGGCGCGTAAGCGTAATTACGCCTGTTTTCATATGGATTTTTTTGGATCAGTGAAAGGTTGGATACTGATAATACGTATCGAAGCCTACGGGTAGGGTAGGTCTGGCCACAGCCACGGGTACAAATCAGCATATGTAATTAGTTCTGGGTACGCAATGCGGGGGCATTGCGGCCTATTGGCAGAGAAGTTATGCCACATAGATCAGACCAGTCACGCCATCACACAGTATAGTCCATACTTAGGCAATTATCTCTCTTGCAATCGTTCCCTCCCCTCACTTTGCCCTCAGGGCCTCCTTCGCCACCAGACAGCAGCTGCGCTCAATCCGGCGCTCACGTAGGTGTAACACCGATGTCGAAAAAGTTAAATACATCCCAACCACAGTGCAGAAGGTTATTATGGGTAGAAATCATTTTGTACTTTCTCTTGTGGTCAAAGCGAGGTCACATTAGTATTCAAAGAGCAAACAAAACTAGTGGTAGAGAACATCCTACAGTACAATCTTAGCTGAGAAAGTCACCTTACCTTGGACAGAAACCAATGTTTCCGCAGAGTAAGTCTGATATTTCCCACGGTGATATATTTGCTTAGTACATCTGTACGTCCCCGTCTCATTCAAATCTACTTTGGTAAAATGTAACTCAGTGTCGTTGACCGAGAACTGTACGACTGTTTTGTTCCTGTAAAACGTTGTGTTGGTGGCATTGTACCCCGGGAAACTGTGACATCGCAGAGTCAGGGGGTCCCCTTCATACAGCATCGGGGGTCTTTGCAGGATAAGCATGGCTAGGATTGAGGAAAGCAAAAAGAAATACATATTTACTAAATATTAAAAAAAAAACTGTGCATGGTTTAAGACCGAACATTTTATTTTATTGGTATGAAAGCTAAATATTATGGGTAATAATTATTCCTGTACAGCCGATTCCTTTTGTAGGAAAGCGATTGATAAAAGTCCTGGGATCACCCATTGAACCATATATACGGATTAAGAGAAGGCGCACCCTTATACAGTAATTCTTTGCACACTATATTGCGTGAGATGCACGGCACAATTAGTAGCTATTTTGCTGAATTGTGTGTGATATGTGTATAACAGCCACATTAGACACATGGAGAGGCTAATTAGGGCCATATTCAAATTGAGGCGAAAAGTCAGTTATCGGTGATAATTTATCGCCGATGACGTCATTTTCGCCTATTTCAATTATCCCCCTATTCAATTTCAAAGACTTTTCGCCGGTGCGAAAAGTCTTTGTTGAAAAACGGGGATAACTTTTCGCCATGTAATACATGGCGAAAAAAAGTGCAGAATTGGGGTTTAGGGGTGCAGGCTTACAAAAAAAATAGCCTGCAGCCCTGGGAGGGTCCCCTAAAAGTAATCTGTGTAAAAAAAACAAGAAAAAAAGCTCCTAGGACACCCCAAACAATGAACTTTAATTTTGGGGTGCAAAAAAAAATTAAAAATAGGGGAACAAAGTTGCAAACTAGCGAAATTGAACCACGTATGCGGCAGGTGTTTTCTATAATGCGGCTGGTAGCGGCAGGTGCATTTTTGAAGAATTTTTCGGGACTTAAAAATGTGCTTGCACCCATTTTCATGTACCCCAGATTTGATGGGAATAGTTTTTTTCCCCCCAAAAAATAAGCTAAATGCTATTCTTCACCACCTTCTTCAAAGCCGCATTTATGCACCTGCCGCGGCTATTTAAAAACCCGGACTTCCCTTCAGCAGCCAAATCGGGGGTACCCATAGTGATCCCACATGTTTGGACATCTTGAGGGGGGTGCCAGGATGGTTTCCCGAAATTTGACAGGACTTTTCGCCTGTTCCAGTTTTGCAGTGTCCTGTCCTTACAAATTGAATACGGGGATAGGCGGGGACGCGCGTGATACTTTTCCGCCTGCAAAACAGGCGAAAGAGGCAAAAATTCCAGTAGCCTCAAATTGAATATGGCCCTTAGTCGCAAAGTCTGTAGCGAGCCAAATGGGGCTGTTTGGCGCAATTTGAGGATAGGTGTATTTGGACCCATCTGTAGAAATTGGATCATTGGAAATTAGTTTTTGAAACTTGGAAAATAATAAAATTGCTTAAATCCACCTATAGTTATTTTGATGCAGTCTCAGATAACCAGACCACAATAACTTACTGTTAAATACACGTAGTCCGACCGGATCGCTTTTTTGGCTTGCCCTGGTCCTGCACTGGTAGTCACCACGGTCGCCATCACTGGCAGATTGGATGGTGAATCTCTGTTGATGGATAGATATCATTCTTTTATCTCTGTACCAGTAATGGGTCTGGTTCTCATGCACAGTGGATCCAGCATTGCACGCTAGAGTCACCGATTCATATATGAATATGTTGCTCCAGTTGGGTGTGAAGGTCACCGTCGTCCTGGCTTCAGCGCCTAAATAACATGTGCAGGGTTACTCGTATGGTCTGTGATCTATTAAATATAGTACATGGAGCGCACATAAAAAGGACAGGGATATGATGCATAGTTCATTAACAATCTGGCCAGTATGGGCGTAAGGTCTTGTTCTTATGCTGGTATCGAGAGCAGGGACGTTCCTGTCGGGTGGCGGGTGAGTAGGGCACCAGGAAAACAGTTATTTAAATATTTTTAAAGTAAATATTAGGGAAAAAAATATTTTATTGTATGTTCATATTGCATCCATGTTCTCTGGCTATCACCCCTCAGTAAGTTGGTTTATTCATTACAGTACAGTTGTGGCACCTGGGTCATGGTGCTCAACAGAGCTGGGGCAAGGGCAGTGATGGACTAGGGCTAAAAATCATCCCCTAAATTCTTACCAAGCCTATGGTGCACGGACTGAGAAAGGGGCATGACCACATGTAACAGGGCATCGCCTCATGCTACACCCTGTCTAAGCATGCCGGCCGAGCAAAGCGCGGGGAGGTGAAGCTGCTCCAGACAGCCAGACCAGCCCATCAGGTTATCGGCCATTCTGGCATTCGCCAGCCATGGGTAAGGGCAAGGCAAGCGAGGCATCTGCCTTAGGCGAATAGTGACGGTGGCAGAGTCATGCACTGGGGCATCTCATCAGTGACAAAATGTTGGTACACAAAAGGTCGACATGGATTAAAATAGACATTGTGAAAAGGTCAACAGGGTCAAAAGGTTGACACAAAAATGGTTGACTTTTTTTTTCTAACCCTAAACTTCACCCTGACCATCCCTCTTAGAGCCTAACCCAAACCGATGCAAACGGTCGACAGGATCAGTTGGTTGACACTTTTCTTTTGTCTACCTTCAGCTATGCGAACCTTTGGTGTGTCAACCTTTTATTCCTGTCGACCATGTGATGTCTATCTAGATATTGTTGATCTTATTAATGTAAAACTATTGACTGGAACCGGTTTCTGGTTAGTGGTCACAGTGCTGTGATCGCACATGGTGAATTAAAGGAGCATTGCCCGTGTGACATCAACATGCCCAGATGCAAACCTAACCGTGCAAATTACCAGAACGTTATTCAGTGTTGCAACTGTTAGTCTTGTATCGTGCCAAATCTGTCAAACAGAAATTAGCAGAAGGTTGAACAAAATAGACTTTTGCTAATGCTCTCACTGATGTTTCCTTCAAACTGTCTGGGATTTCCTGGGACATTGGGCCTCATTCAGAGGCGGTCGTAGGATGCAAGCGGTCGTTCTGAAACAGGGCGGCCACTTGCATCCTGAACGGCCGCCTCCATGTCGGTCATTAGGCTGTGGGTTAACACCCACAGCTCTAACGACCGCTAAGGGTGATGGTCGCGATGGTCAAGACCATCACGGCTTACGACGAGACCCTAAGGTAGGGTCTCGTCAACATTAAGCCCCAGGGAGCTCCTGCTCTGTTTGAGCAGGAAGCTCCCCACTGACATCACTGATTATGTCAGTGGGGCTGCCCCCAAATGGCAAGCGTTCCGATAGGAACGCCTCCATTTGGCCGGGCACGCCCCCGGCCCACCCAGCAAACGGAGCGAGCTGTCACTCAACATCGACAGCTCGCCCCGTCTGCTATGAGACCCCTAACGATGGATCACCAGTCGTTAGCCGGGTCTCGCACATGCGCACGACGGAGCCGGCTCCGTCGTGTGCATGCGCACTGGAGCAACATCGACCTGGTTGCGAGCTCGTAGAGCCAACGACCGGGTCTGAATAAGCTCCATTGTGCCTTATCTTAATGGTATGATTATAGTGGGCACAAGGGAATCATTTGTTGATCTCTAAACTCTATGCAAAGAAGTTGTGGGGATCGTTTTCACTATCAGAATAGGAGTTTACCTTCTGCTTTATGTGTCTGCCCCAAACCACAGGCAGTCACATTGTCTGACGGTTTGCAAATCACTATTACTTGTCAAGTTCTTATTTTTGGATGTAAGAAACTTCTCAGCATTCAATGATTCAAGAAAACCTGTACTGACAACTTGGATCTGTGTGTTTTTAGGCAGAAATATCCTCTTGTTTGTAACTACATAGGCAGGGTCCATCTTTGTTTTACACTACTAAGTAGCTACTTAATCTGTCTCCTTTTTGGATATTACACTCCTCAGCACTTTTCTTACTATGGTGGTGTCCTGGGGCGGCTTAGCTGGGCCAGTTTGGGTTTTCCTGCGCTCTGGATTTGAATCCTAGTATGTTAGGGACCTACCTGAAAGAGGTTACCTGGATGTGGTGGGTAGGCCCATAACCTTGGCCAAGATTATGCTAAAAACCTCTATTGATTGCAAAATTTTATTGCATTTATATATTATTAATAATTTGGAGTTGTGCACCTGAGATTTGTCTGTTTTTGTGCCTTCAATTAGTCTCATCAGGTAGCACCTCCCATTATATATATTTTACAGGGTGTGCAGTCCAGAAATCTTTCCCATATACTCCTCAGGTGGATAATGTTGGGCACTATTTCTTTTGTAGCGATAGCAGCTATAAAACCAGTCACGTCACCAACACATATGTTCCCCGGCTGCACAGGAATTAGTTTGGAAATAAACTTTGTGGCTGCAATGTAACAGCAGGTAATGCTCTATACTGTGTACCTGCTAGTCATACAATGTCATAGGAAGTCTTTAATTCATATGTAATGGACCAAGATGGCTACCACGGCAGCACTACACTACACTACACTGAATATCAGGGTGATGTGCACTTTATATAATAAACAATCAAGTCAGTTTTTAATCTGTATCTACTCACCAGAGTGTTTCACTGTAGAAGCTGAAAAACAAAAGAACAAAGGTATAAGGCAGAAAACATGCTCTGCTCAGTGTATTCAGATGCCAATAGTCTCATTCACCACTTGTCTTAGCCATACTTGCTCACTCTCCCTTAAGTTCCGGGACACACACACATTTGGGAGAGAGAATCTCCTGGCTCCCTGTAAAGTGGGAAAATCCTTTGCATCCCGTTGGCCAACTGTGAAGTGGGCGGGACGTGGGTGTCAATGTAATTCCCTATGAAACGGGTCATCACAGCCTCGCCCCCAGCTTTGCAAAGTTGGGAATCCCGGCAAACCATCACAGGGGGTGGGGGTGCAATAACACATTTCACGGTGCTCCACCCCCACCCCAGCCACCTGCCTCCTCCTCTCCTGGACAGAGGCTTGTAAAAGTTGACAAGTATGGGGGCAGATCCAATTTAGTAGAGATGAGCGGTTCAGTTTTTACTAAGTTCATTTCGCCAAAGTAGTGCAAGTTTGGATTAGTTCGGATTTACTGTATCTTATTGGCTGTCCAAAACAAGACGGATAGCCAATATGATGCCGTTTTATGAGATCCGAACAGAACAGAGTAAAACCCACTGCTCAGTTCTACAATTTAGGGTGGAAGCCGTCTGAACATGTTCCGGTTACTACGTTCATTAACTCATCGAAGGCTGATGAACTCCACAGCAGCTAATGTCAGCCCACACTTGCCAGATACCGGACAATACACAAACTTGTCTAAAATAATGACACAGTGGAAAATACTGGTGGGGAAAAGGGTCAGCTGTTATTTAAAAGTGAAGTTAACTTAAGAAGTATGGTGGATAAGAAAATACGTCCCTACTCACAGTATCACTGTCCACGAATCCACACCCCAGGCCTAAATGGGGCCTTCTGCCATCCCGTTATACTCCACTCAAGGTATCCAACTCCCAATGACATAATACATAAGGCCCACCTCGACCGGTGGTGCCGCTAGCTCCAGTAGGGTAGAAACAGCCTAACCCGTGTATTGGTGGGGAGAGCACCTCAAGAACTACAGCAAGACGGTCACTGCAGCCATACTTTCCTGCAAACTCAAGCCAACAACAGCTAGGAAGGGATGGCGGAACGTCCAACAGGCAAGATGAACTAGAGGGTTCTGTAGCAAATGTTCATGCACTTAAACATGCCCTAACTCCACCCCTTATTTACACTAACCAATAACAGAGCTATGTGCACATAATAGACAATTCTAATCTCTTAACCCTATGCACCAACTGCTATATCAGTGCCAGCTCACCCACCAGGCATATGAAATGCCTTCTGTCACTCTTCTGTTCGGATGTGGATTAAAAGATCTACAGTAAAAAGGTAGACAATGTCTAGATAGATGTTTAAAGAAAAAGAAAGAAAAAAGTACTCCTCTTTTTGGGGCACACCTTATGTATATAACATAAAATTAAACTTTTATCATGTTAGATTTAAAATATGGAAAATAAGGGAAACGCACGTCAGGCACCGCTCCACGGGTACCTCTATGCGCACAGAGGACCCTTGCACCACCAGACCTGTGTCCACTGGAATTTCACAACATACCATTCTCAGGTACTCAGCCTTAATTTCACTGCTCTCTCACTAGCCGAGGATCCATGCTGATACCCTGCAATGCATAGCAACAGGGCAAAGCTGTGAACCGGAGGCTAGCAGCAGAAGCAGCTCTATGTTCCTTAACTGTGCCATTACACAGGGACTCTCATCCCCAGTCTGATATTTTCATAAGACTGGGGAAAGCAGATCCCAGTGTATATAAATGCACGGATACTGCCTTTCACTCTATACTATATATCATTGCAGCAATATCTACCTGGTAAACTAATCTCCCAGTAAAATGAGGGACGTCTCACCCCATTAATTATTTTGTGACAACAGGTCTGGTTCAAGGTGCTAATTTTTAAATTGTGTGTGTTTTTCACTTATTTTTTTCATTTTCACTTATATGTTCGCCGATATATGTCTAGTAGCATATATAATCACTCATTAGCACATTTCTTTGAGGTATCACTGTCCTTCATATAAAATGTTAGTGTTTTATTTCTATTTTTATGTGTTTATAGTGAGATACTAAGTTTGTGTCCCTCATATAGTAGAGGACATACATATTAAATACTGACAGACTCCATCCATAATATATAGTCCAGACCTATGTGATTATTGTAAGTATTTTACATTTAGTTAACATTATTTTTGGATTGAAATTAAATTGTGCTGTCAAATTAATTTAACTTCATCTTCCTTGTATCTCACTAGAAGATATTTCTCCAATGGTTTAAATGCAGGTATGTGTGTTTATTCAATAATCTTTAATTTGTGTGTCTTTAATAACATGATACAATTTTTCTAAGTATTATTATTTTTGTCTGATTCTTTGGTACTTTATGGTGTAATGTTATAACTATTACGAGATAATAAACACATGGGAATTGTATTGGGATACTTATTAATGTTAATACATTCCCTTTTATCTCATAACAGGATATTTTTTCATTGAATTCTTTGAATTTAACACTCTTATATTGTGACTACATCACATATTTTAAATCTAACATAATAAAAGTTTAATTTTATGTTATATGCATGAGGTGTGCCCCAAAAAGAGGAGTACCGGTACTTTCTTTCTCTCTTTTTCTTTAAACATTTGTCAATACACCTCCTAGGGAGCACCCTCACCTAGAACATCCATTATACACACATTATCTCACTTGAATATTAAATATACCATCCCTCTGTGCGGTGTCATACCCTTATACCTTTCCCTCTCTTCCCCACCCTCTTTTCCTGTCCCCCTACCAACCATAATGATACAATGTCTAGATAGATACCAGATGTTAGACAGTCAATAGGTCGACAGGGACAAAAGCTTGACACAGTAAAGGTCGACAGGTACAAATGGTAGACAGGGTCAAAAATTCGACATGAATATGGTCGGTACAAAAATGGTCGACCCATTTTTTTAAATGTTTTTAGCCCTAATCTTCACCCAAATCCCCCCCCCCCCTTGGTGCCTAACCCCAACCCTCCCTCCTGGTGCCTAACCCTAACTGTCAGGGTAGGTGCCTGACCCCAACTGTCCCTTCTAGTGCCTAACCCTAACCCTCCCTCCTGGTGCCTAACCCTAACCGTTGGGGTAAGTGCCTAATCCTAACACTCCAGTAAGTGTCTAAACCTAACCCTAAAAAAAAAAAAAAAAGAAAGAAAAAAAATCATGTGTCAGTCATATGCATGTCGACCTTTGGACCATGTTGACCATTTGTACCTGTCGACCTATTGACAGTCTAACATCTGGTGTCTATCTAGACATAGTCAACCTTTTTACTGTAGACCTTTAGACCGGATCCCCTTCTGTTCACAGCCTACGGAGGCACGAACAGAATCATACTACCATAACTGGCCGAAAATGCGCAACGCAAACAGCTCGTTTTGATCCGACACATACTGTTCACTTGTACCTGAGTCACTCATGCAAACAGTACTGTATAAGAACGGGACAGGTTTGCTAACATGTAAGGCAGACGAGCAGTATTGCGAAGATACAATCTTTCATTTAGGTTTCTCCTGCACCATTCCACAGAGCGGCAATTCGCACTACGCAAATCATTCCACGTTTTGCAAAATTTAAAGTTTATATAAAGAGCTGTGACGATGATGGTATTACTTCATCCTCTCTGGCGTGTTTGGGGTATAATAATGGAAACATTCAAGGGGGGTACCACACTCAGGTGCAAATTCAATTAGTCAAAACGCAAGTTGCTGTGTAATTAAATCTATACTGTGTACTGTGTGTACTTTTACGGTTCACAGAACATTTGCACCAGGGCTGACAGCCCATGGTGATACAAGAGATGTGTAATGATATCGAGAAAACAGAAGAATATGCTACAGTTTTGGTTCTTGAATTTGATGACTCAAAGTGTAAAATTATGCAAGTAGGTCACAAGTATTCAGATATAATAGAGAATTCGTGGTGATGTGATGTCTATAACAGCAGAAAGGGACCTTGGAGTATTATTAGTGGGATAAAGGAGAGAAGAGTGCGCATATTGGGGCACGCTTCTTGTCCGGAAGAAACGCGGCCATTTCCACTCCAAAAACACTTGCATTTTGCACAGGCTCAGATACGGCGGAAATTGGGTCTCCCCTTATAATTTTGACAGAACGCGTTTAGCACTTTCCTGCAACTGAACGGCATTTCCAGATGCATTACACGTAATAGAAGTGTAAAAAAAAAAAAAAAAAAAAACTTTTGTTTATTTTTTTGTTATTTAAACCACAATTGAGTAAAACTGAGGCCAAACCAAACCGTATTTTAGAAGGAAAAAAAAAAGAAAACTTAAATTAAACAAACGTGATGATTGTAATGCGGTAGACGATTAACTCTGAGATTTTTTATTTTTTTTTAAATTGAGTTTATGAAAATGTTTGTTTCCATAACAAAAAAACAAAACCAATACAATAATCAAAATCCCCCCACCCCCAATAAACAAATAAAAGTATAGTATACAGCAAATCTGAGATTAAATTTACACTGTGCGTATTCTAATAATTCTAAAACTTTTCCGCTTGGCCGAAGCTATAGATTCGCTCTTAGTTTACCGTGGTGTCTCCCGAGCTTGAAGCAACGAATATCTGTTAAATAAAACATTTGAACCTCTCGCCATCACAAACTCAATAGGAAGAGAAGGGAATCACTTAAAACGTATAATATTCTACTAAAGTAAATGACAAAGTTCAATCATATTTGATTTTACACAAAATCATCAATTAAAAAGTTGAATTTTGAATCAATACTCATTTGATAAAGGAAATAGAGAATTAACGATACTTACAGAAAAATAAGACGACCGGGAGTAGCGGTATCATGACGATGGCAACATTCATACTGGTAGAATAAGACTTTCAGCTGTGAAACTAATTCTCGCTTCCTGTGTCAGTGTACAAGAGCACGGGTGAGAACGTATGCACCAATACACACATGCAAAGTTATTTATTGAACAATTACTGTCCTGGGTCCCCCCCATCCCACATATGTGGTGTCTGCCGCAGAGACATTTTAGACACAAGTTTAATTTCGTAATCTATCTTTTATTCTAGCTTTTGAAAGACCATCAACAAATTAATACAGTAAATTTAATATTTGAACACATTTTATAATGGTGTACTGTACACTGTAAATGTTTATTTCAAGGGAAACCGGAGGTTATAGAGCGTACAACAATAATAATATAAAGTAGAAATGATCAGTTCGGTTCTCAGACACCTCCTGCTGCATTTGCATTTTAGCAAGGACAGAATTGCACAGCTGCTTGTGTGCGGGTTTGCAATTCCGCCCTCTACTGTATCGCCCCTGAGAATTAGTGTGGGGTGCCCCTGCATTGATATTGGGCATTCACCTCTAAACAGGAGCAAAGACTAGCATTGGTGACAGCTGGGCAGTTGAGCAGCTGGAGGATAGGGGGAGAGAGAACGCCGGGCGGCAGACTTACCGATGGCAACAAAGCAGCAGTTGCTGGTGACGCAGGTTTGGGGGAGAGCACTGGGAGCAGCAGTAGCCCTAACTTTGTGACGGCTGAAGAGGAGAGTGGCATCCGCCTTCATTGGAGGCAGTCGTGTCATTGGGGTTTCTGTCACGCGGTGCGGTAACTTTTGGGGACGTGGCCAAACCTGGGAGGTGTAGCTACGCCCCCTCCCTAAATTATTTTTGCGGTGCCGCATGCTGTACAGGCCACAGACTACACTGATGCATCTTCAAGAAGGCCAAGTTCAAGTCGCGTGACGTGTTGATACCTTTTCATGTGTTTAACCCAATTTGACAGGTCCTAACAGAAAAGGGGACATTAAATGTCTTTGCAACATGGAGAAGCTTGTAGGAAGAGGGGGAAGGGGGGTTAGAAAGCAGTGCGTACATACAGGGCACTAGGACCCAGAGTCTGCAGGGAGGTCCAACTTCCAACCTGATGTGCTATTGAACATATGACTGCAGCCATCTTGTCTGTACACTGTGTAAGAGCGATATGTTGTTAGACAGAAGTCTCCTACTTAGCTCCTATGACATACCTGGTTACTACCTGCATATAAAGGCTGTTCCAGCATCCTGCACTGCTACCTGCAAGCAACATACACTCACCGAATTTTAAGCTGTATGAAAACCTGCTCTGTTACATTACCAGTGTGCATGTAACAGTAAGTACAGCTGTACCTACTATACTTCAATAAACCAACATCACTGTTCATAGTTTGAATCATCCATGGTGTGTGCCTACATAACTCTGCAGTATCAACACCTGCACACACATTATTATAACTAACAAAAATTAGAACCACATCAAGACAGTTTTTACATTTCAATCACTCTTTAAACTAAATAAACACAGAACATTCTTTAATAGTATAGATTTTTATTTTATTACAGTAGCCGTCTACAATCTGGAAAATGTGATAATGGTTACAAGATTACCTCCCACAATTCAAAACTAATGTGGTCTAATACAGGCCATACATCAGCAGTGCGATTCCCCGTTCTGCCGTTCCGCGAATCGGCGGCCATAGATGATCGGCGATCCATTGGCGGATCGGGAAAAAAATGCATGTTAAAAATTCCTGACTTCCCGAGCCCGACCATTGTTTGGTTGAGATTGGTAAAATCGAGGATATCCAAAATGTTGAATTTCCCAGATTTCCTGACCCCGCCGTCGGCAGAACAGGGAACTGCCATGATAGTGGCTAGATGTATGGGCCCCTTTAATTGTCAACATTTAATATGAACAGTGTTGTTGTGTATGTTTCTAATTAGAATACATGCATTTCTCAGTACTCAGCTGTCTATTCATACAAAAAGTCTGAATCTATTTCTCAACCGTGAGCTACAGGAAAAAATAATAATTTACATCATATTTTACAGCAACCTCTAAATCACTTGTCTTATTATGTACACCATAAATTCTATAAGCTTAAACATACTGTGGGGGAGATGTACCAAATCTTGGAGAGAGATACAGTACCAACCAACCAGCTCATGTCATGTTACAGGCTGTGGTAGAATAGTAACAGAAGTTGATTGGTTGGAACTTTGGGGTCTATACTAAGCCTCGGACAGAAATAAAGTGGAGAAAGATAAATATCCAACCAATCAGCTCCTAACTGTCATTTTTCAAACAGCCTGTAAAGTGCCAGTTAGTAGCTGATTGGTTGGTACTTTCTCCCTCTCTGCGTGAAATGGGCATTCTGTGCGTCAATGCTGCTGTCGCAAACAAGAAATCTGTCTCAAGGGAGTATCGTAGGCGTGTACCTATACTTCAGCGCTATTCAGTCGTCCGTATGCAGTGCAGAAGGGAAGCCTCGTATCAGACGGATCTTTTGCACCCAGCATGGGGCTATAGCGCGTGCCGATACAAATGATGATGAATGCGGTTGTGGACAAAAAACAAAACAAAAAAAAAAACAGTGGGCGGATGGATTAGCCCTACAGAAACCTGCATAAGGTAGTATTCAGGTTTCAACGACTACGCCAATTTTGCTACCAACTCTACATCAGGCACTGTGGATCTGATTCGGGGGCAAGTACTTGTATTTACGTGTAAAGTACTAGAAAAAAAAAAAGGGATGCATCAATCTTATCGACAGCACGAGTGCCTACACCAAGTCATCGTAGTAAGCTGCAAATGGTTTGCATGAGTCCCCTCTGATCAGGCCCTTATGGACACTGACGCCTCTCTCCGCTCCACCCCTCCAGTCGTAGCGAATATTAAATGTCAGTTTCATGCGGAAATGCATTTGCGAGTTCACGACCGTTCATTTGCCAGGCATGCACTCAGCGAATTCACAAAAGGTGCGCTGTGCAAACTGGCAGAGCGCTCACTCTGCGTCAGCCCCGTAATGATGAACATATATACAGTATGTACACATCATGAGTATATATAGTGACAAATCTGTTGATAAGGTTATGTTGAGCGTTTCACCCAGCAACGTCAGCTAAATTATATCTTCCCGGCTGTTGCGCCACAATGTCTTAGTGCTGTTTGGTGAAGTTCTGGTAAATGGTGGTAGAGTCACTCGTCTCTTCAGTTGTTTGAGTCTTCAAAGTGTCCCCAGAACATTTAACCACAGAATACAGAATGGAGACGTCATCCTGAACAAAGGGGCATTCACAAATTTACAACAATTTGTTAGAAAGTCTTATCTGAAGTTACAAAACAATGTATACTGTATATATAAACAATGTGTTACACATACAAAATTAATGTGTTGCAATAACAATTCTGCAGATCAGACCATATAGAAATCTACGGACCAGCTACTACTTGGGGAATAAGATCCAAACAATTGCTGGTTTCTGGGGCCGTTTCAGAAATTCTCCAACAGAATCCTATTGCAAACAATGTCCTTTATGGCACAAGTTTCACCAATTGGGTAGTCAGTACCACTTCTTCTAAATAAATATTTAATTGAAGATTGGCAGTCTGGCATTAATACAAATGTGTCTTGATCATCTGCTACAGGATGTGATAAACTGCATAAGCTTTGTTACGCGTTTCATGAGACTTCTGACCACTTCTTCAGAACGTTTAGGTCTATTTTATTTTCTGACAGTCCTATTGCTGGAATCTAAATGCTAAAAATCCCCAGCACAGAACAAGCTAGATGCTGGCACTCTGCAAGGATAAAGAGTGTGCTCATTCTGATTTCTGCAATAGGATTGTCTAGGATTAGATGTTACAAACATTGGAATAGTATTCAATGGATTTCCCCAAAAGTGATTATACTGAAATGTACAATAGTTATGTTACACCAATGTTTGGTCCATGAAAGAACCTTCATCAGTACCGATAACCCTAATAATCTAACACAAATGTATTTCAAAATAGAATCACTTTAAAAAAACAAAGTGTCAAATAATACGAATTTATTTTGAATTATTAATAAATCCCCATATTGGACATATTTATCTGCATTCATCATCCTCACAAATACTCACATAGTCTTTGGCAGTAACAGGAGAGGCTGGAAGAGGAAAAACAGAGACATGGTATTTATGTATCGTCCTCACACACAAGAAGCGGTTTATATTAGTAACAATAAGACTACTGGAAAGCGCAACGCCCATATAATAACTGGACATTATAAGCTGTATAAGAGAAATTCCCTATAATTGCATCAGAGCAGAACTATTGTAGTCGGAACGTTCTTCCTTCAGATTCTTTCACTGGCAACTTTATTGGAGCGGATTATGTGGTAAATTCACTTTCCAAAAAGTGCATTTGTGGCTTAATTATTATTTAGATACAGGTGCGATAAAGGAGGGAGGGAGGTATTTTTCCTATGTACTCCTGACTTCCTGTCTTTAGACCATTCCATGGTATCTCTCGGCAGAAGATGCAGCTGATTATAAGCTGGACATGGTGGGTCTTCCCAGAGGTGGGGGCAATATTTTTCCTATGTACACCTGACTTCCTGTCTGTAGAACATTTCACGGTATCTCACTCTGATACAATGTATTCACAGCAAGGAGCAGAATTTGGGAGTAAAAATCTATAGTTTCAATGTTTCCAGTGAGGATTATCTAAAATAACCTGAGATTATATCTGAATAATGACACGGACCAGCCCTGGATTTATCTATGGTTTTATCCACGAACAGACCTCCCTAAAAGATCGTTTTCAAGGTGGAGTTTCCCTGCAAACTCAGTGACTGGAGCATGTACTGTACTACAGCGCTAGACACAGAATACAATACACTCACCCAGGGCCGGTGCTACCATTAGGCAGCCGCCTAGGGGCACCCGCCACTGGAGGGCGCCGCTGAGTCCACAAAAAATTAATAATTGCATAATTCATGGCCGAGTGGCATATAATGAATTTGTGGCACAGCTGCGTGGCATACTATGAATTTGTGGAGGGGTTATGAGGTACATTATGATTCTGGTGCTCTGCTGTTGGGTATATTCAATATAGTATATAATGAATTTGGGACACTGCTGTGTGGCATATTATAAACTGGGGAGACTGATGCGTGGCATATAATGAATTGGAGGGAGCAGGGGCGATTGGTGAAATCTTGCCTAGGACGCCCGGAAACCTTGCACCAACCCTGCACTCACCTTGTAGCCCTTTGATATCAATATAGGAATAACAGACATCTTCATCAGTGGGGCTCTCCATGGGAGTTACTAACAGAAACAGAAAAAAACAGTGTGATCATTGCTGTCATCTATGGTCATACAACGCATAGCAGACACAGTACATACACTGACACAGTACAGTACAGATCTGCATTAAAATAGCTGCAACAAAGTTATCTTTCACATGGGGCAGGGCAAGTTATCAGACGACGGGAAGAGGAAAGGATATAAGTGTCTATTGTACATCAACCGGACACTCATCTCCTATAAATGGCTCTGGAGAAGTGACGTCTATACACAGGTTCCACACTCAGTCTTAGGGGGAATTGGGAATTGTCACACAAACAGTCAGGTCTGCTTGTAGACATTAGTGGGACAGATCACATTATAGGTAGAAGGATACAGACAGCACCATCCCGGCACATTCCAACGGTAAGTATTAAGGTTAGGGTTTAGGTTTAGTGCTAGGCTCTAGGGGGGAGGGTTACGGTTAGTGTTCTCATGCTCAAATACGAAAAGTAGTGAATACTTTTGTGGGAACCTCTTGAAAATCTCTAATTCTCTAGCTCATCTGCACCAACAGAACAGTAGGACACAGATCAAGCTTTACTGTGATAGCTGTGACCTACAGTAGCATAACTAATGTTTCATGTTACGTACAGAAATGGGGAGCCCGATAGTTACAGATGTGCGCAGACCCCTGTGTTTTGGTTACTTTTTCATTTTGGATTTCTTTTAAAAACTGATATAAACCGTTAAAATCTAATCATGCAAGGAAGACAAGTTTTTGTTCCTATAGTAGTTACATCAGTAACATTCATTTCCAGTCAATTGTGACCACCTGAAATCACCAGGGAGGGACTTAAATGCAATCCCAAAACACACGGGATCCGTTTTTTAGATCAGAGCTCCAGAAACTTTGTGCTACTCGGAACTCCAAAGTGATCCGAGCCAGGTTTTCGATTCGAAACCCCAAAGTTAGGGTGTGTTCAGTTTTCAGCAACACCGAACCGCTCATCTCTATCTGGGTTGGGTACGAGATCCTGACAGTTAGGATGCTGATGGTCAAAATCCTGACAGTATTTTGGCAGGTATTTTAACCTTTACCATAACTCTCCCCCTAACCCATCTCTCCTGCAGCCTAACCCTAACCCTCCCCTCCAGCAGCATAACCCTAACCCTCCCCCTAGTGCCTAACCCTAACACTTACCATTACGTTCTGTCAGAATTGTGACACCATCGGGAATGCCGCTGTTGGTAGTGTGACAGTCAGCATTCTGAAGGTCGTATCCAGACTACATCCCCCAATTACATCTACATTGCAGATCAGTTGCTGTATCTAATGGTTCTAAAAATAAATTACATTAATTGGAAAACAATGTTGTCTGAGATCATAGTTCTTTGGATTGGAGGAAGGGTTTTATTTCAAAAGTGCTAGTAACGTCTGTAGTTCATGTACAGTATTTGCATATCATTTGCATAAGTGAATGTATTCATTTTTCATTGGCTTTCATGAAACACAGACCACAGCCACCCAAGTGACATCACAGAACTGGGAACTTATACCCCATCATGTGACATGGCAGTACCCACTTTCCTGGTGTCATGTTGATGTGTGGGTTCCAGGAAACTAAGGGGAGGAAGGCAGCTTCATACACGGACACATAATTGGCAAAAATAGTATAAATAGCTTGTGAATTGTTTCCTTACTGTTGCTGTAGTCCCCTGGATCATGATCTGTGGCACCCGATTTGTGTGCGTCTTTCGTTATAGGTCTGTGTTTAGCTCTGTATGTGATACATCAACCAAGGTGTCAGACAAGGCAGTGATACAATATAATTGCTGAATTACTTACATAATTACACCTATTTCCCTCTTCTATATAACTGATCAGTGCACATAACTAATTACAGTTATGGCGATCACATACAGGTAATTATGTTGCTTGGTCTGAGCACCGAACAGCACGGCACAGATGTCACTAGTTTGATTCCAACCAGGACCCTGTGTGGAGTGTGCATGTTCTCCCCATGTTTGCATTGGTTTGCTCCTTGTACTCCGGCTTCCTAGAAAATCAAAAAACTTATTGGTAGGTTCATTGGCTTGCGACAAAAGAATTTATTCTAATGTGCATGTGTGTTTCTGTGTTATAGGGAATATGGTTTGTAAGCTCCACTGGGGCAGGGACTGATTTGCTGAAATATTCTCTGTAGAGCGCTGCGGAATGTGTGTGCGCCATATAAATAACTGGTAATAACTAAAAACATTTTTGGATCTTCAGACTACAGATAATAGGCTTAGGAAGTGATACAGAGGTGGACACCCCCCTTAATTATTGGATGTAAATTATGCTAAAAAAAAAAGCACCCCCATATTTGCGTCCATACGCTGCCTTATGGATTGACTGTAGTTCATTGTCCATAGCATCATATTGTTTTATCCATTTTTTTCTTTTATTTGTATTTATTATTGGTTAAAAAATGTTTTGCATTTATTGTTCATGTGTTCTATTAATCATGATGTTATTAATTTTACTCCAGTTTAGTGCATAGAGGCTATAGCGAGTATGACATTGCACTGTACTCATTATGCCTGTGTTTAATATATATCTTCCGTACCTTATCATTACCTCATACACATTTCAGTTGTACACTGGATATGTATTTTTGTGAATATAATTACTTGCTCAGAATATTTATTTCCAATTAATTATGTATATTTTTGCAATCGTGTCATTTATTTTTTTCACTAATTAGGTTATAAATTCCATAAATTATTTAATGCATTCTCCTATGTAAAGTGACTTTCTGATAAAGAAACCCTAAGCAACGAAACATGTTGATTTCCCATATATTTATTGACCACCATGTCCAGCAGACTTTTGTACGCTGTACAATATATACAGTCAGCTTAATGGGCGACTTGCTGCTAATAACTTATTGTTGTGTCCTACAACATTTATTAAAATCATAGAGGAAAATTTCTACTTTGTGAATCTTCCATCTGTGACTTATTTTCTTTGTAAATATTACTCCATATTGCAAAAATAATGATTTAACGATTTTTTTCAGGCTAATTTAATCCAGCCCTTATGAATTGCTTGTACAGCCGTGTCTTAGCTATTTAATGGTAATATTTAAAAAAAAGTTTGTAATAAATAAAAGTTATAAATTTATTTGGGAAATTTCTTCTATTTTTTTTTTTTTTTTATGTATAACTTTACTATGTAGGGATATATTTAAACGCATACAAAAATATATCCCACCACCAAAAAGCAACGACCGTATTACTTTAGAACATTTTCCATTTCACATTAATAAGGAGAGAAGAAAGATGGGAAAACGGAGGTACAAATGTAACCATATAAAGTTGTTTCTTACTGCTCAGCCACGGTGCCTACACTTGCAGAAATGTAAATGCATAAACCAGATTATATTGAGAAAGTAACAAGACTTATGGGCCCCATACATCTGCTGGCCGATTCACAGATCCTACCGATACAGCAAAAGCCGCTGCTAAGCCACGCTGAGGCCCTGCCGAAAACATCAGGACATATAGCGGCACTGGTGTTTTGAAGTCGGCGGAGGTAGAAGGAATCGCGGTACAGGCGTCATTATCAGCGGCTGGTACCGCTAGACTCTGAAGTTCGAAAACTAAATTAAATCATGAAATAAAAAAGCCTTGGACTGCCTAGGCCAGGGGTGGCCCAACTCGCTCCTCGAGATCTACCAACAGTTCACGTTTTCCAGGTCTCCTCACAGAATCACAAGTGGAATAATTAGCTCCACCTGTGGATCTTTCAAAATGGTTCAGTGAGTAATGACTACACCTGTGCACCTGCTGGGTGGCCTGGAAAAGTGACCTATTGGTAGATCTTGAGGACCGAGTTTGGCCACCCCATGCCTAGGCAGTCCTGCTGTATAACAGGTGCGACTGGTCTTGCCGTGCACCCAACAAAAAAACAATGCCTGTGGCTGAGGCCGGGGTATACAGGGAGGACGACCAGTGCATACTGGGAGCACCAAAGATCTAGCTGTTTGGTGCATTGGATCGCTCCAACTACATACCCTGAGGTGGTTGCGGTGGACTCTATGGACCCTGAAAAAGAAAATCACCAATTTGCTGATTATGATCATATTTTGATCGTGATCGGCAAATCACCAAATCCAACATGTTGGAATTCAACTATGCCCGGACCCCAGTGTCTGGGGATCGATGAATTGGCCCAATACATTGCGGATGTATGGGGGCCTTTAGCTGTGCTTAATATATTAGATTATGTATTGGCAATATGTTTAACATAATTAGGCAAGGGTTGGTTAACCAGGAACACACTCATACTGTATAACTATATAACTAACTGATCACATTTACGTACATTAGAAATAAAATCCATGGCTCCAGAAGTGTTAGCGAGTGTCCAGTGCTCAATGCCCAAATTTACAGGCCATGTTTATTGCCCCACTGCACTGGGAATACAGAGACTGGTTGCTGGAAGCCATATTGTTGTGTGATTTTATAAATGTATAAGGCAATAGAGATCTGTGTCAGACATTAGGTAGCATTTTAGCTATATACATCTTTGTCAGCAGTTTCATTCATGTAATATATATATATATATATATATATATATATATAAAAGTTGTTATGTCAGGAAAAGGTTAGCAATGCCCAAAGTTCACTGTTTAAGTTAAGCAAATAGAATCTTATTGTTACTAGATTGTAGGCGGCCAAACATTACCAATCCTGGGTCAACAGTGTCTACCCGAGTACATACACTACACCCCTCAAATAGTTAGATGTCCAACATTCATAATTAAGGCAACAGTGCCCCCTACTGTCTATTCTTTCCTCTTTATTTTACTTAATATTTCCAAATGACCTTTGTGCTTGTTAAATGCTTATGCATGAGATTCTTCCCTATATAAGATGTAACCTGTCAGTATACAGGTAGCCTATTGCTCGATGTACAATTTCCCAGCTTCAAGGTGTTGGTGGAGAGGCTCCTGGGAATGAAGTCATCTATGTTTTAAGTAGATCTGACAAGCAAGTTAAGTATTCTTCCTTTTACTTTGTAATAAATGTATTTTTAACATATATTTGTTTGTGTGGCTTGATTAACTCTTTGTATCCAAGAATCGTATTCTCGTTCCACCGAGAACACCCACCCAACCCACTCCTCATAATCTCCATGACCTGACTCTGCTATGATAATGTGAATAAAACAAATGTGTATTCTGACAGTAACTTAAATGGTCAATGCTTTTATGCTAGCAGGCACACATAAGGATGAAAATACGATATAGGGGGTGATATAATGAGTAGTAATTAGTTAAACAAAGGACTGACTGCCATTCCTTTAACTCTGCCACCCCAGGTCTGGGACTATGTAACCTTTCCTCACATCCAGACCCTCACCTTGGAACTGTACATGGGGCGTAATATCTCCTTATCCCACTACTCACCTGGTCTGGGCTTTTTCAAAAGTCACATCTAAAGAGAAAAATAAATAAATCAATATATCTACTATATGTCATGTCCAATCTAAAATAGCTATGCATATAATTATACTTTTATATCTATTAATTAAGATCAGTGTTGTCTAAATTGTATTTATTCATATTTCACTACAGACTTTTTGAAGCAAAGTGCTGCCTCCGACTGAGTCTTTGCTTGCTGGGACTCAGGGAAACAATGAAACTTGTGCAGCATCACAGAGACGATATGAGCATTGGAACCGTGGTGAGTGCAGCGTCACAGAGACGATATGAGCATTGGAACCGTGGTGAGTGCAGCGTCACAGAGACGATATGAGCATTGGAACCGTGGTGAGTGCAGCGTCACAGAGACGATATGAGCATTGGAACCGTGGTGAGTGCAGCGTCACAGAGACGATATGAGCATTGGAACCGTGGTGAGTGCAGCGTCACAGAGACGATATGAGCATTGGAACCGTGGTGAGTGCAGCGTCACAGAGACGATATAAGCATTGGAACCGTGGTGAGTGCAGCGTCACAGAGACGATATGAGCATTGGAACCGTGGTGAGTGCAGCATCAAAAGAGACGATATGAGCATCGGAACCGTGGTGAGTGCAGCGTCACAGAGACGATATGAGCATTGGAACCATGGTGAGTGCAGCGTCACAGAGACGATATGAGCATTGGAACCGTGGTGAGTGCAGCATCAAAAGAGACGATATGAGCATCGGAACCGTGGTGAGTGCAGCGTCACAGAGACGATATGAGCATTGGAACCGTGGTGAGTGCAGCGTCACAGAGACGATATGAGCATTGGAACCGTGGTGAGTGCAGCGTCACAGAGACGATATGAGCATTGGAACCGTGGTGAGTGCAGCATCACAGAGACGATATGAGCATCGGAACCGTGGTGAGGCCTCACTGGGACTTGTTACACAATCCATAGTGACTTTCAATTAACTAAAAACTTGTGACTTTGTTTTGGAGGGCAAGGGACGCCTACCCCCAGGCCGCTTCTTCAGCACCTCTCTCTACCCCAATACTACCAACCATCAGGGGCATCTACCGCTTACCTCTTGGTGGTTTATCCCAATCAATCCCCACCTCTGCATACAGTATACACTACATCACCACTGTTAATGTTACCCTCTTCCCAAAGCATTGTGACTCTAATAAAGGGATTTGGTCATTACTTACAGTGTTATTCTTCTTTGTATTGGTACACCTACTGATCAGCATATTATACTAACTACTCTTTTTGCCAACTTCACATACCCACAAGTGCATGCTGGCACAGTCCTATGGTATATGTAATATAATAATACGACTGTTGGCCAGGTGACTTCTAACATCTGTAATAACTTACATTACTTGCCCTCCTTATTATAGACACATTTTAACTCACTCAATGATGAAAAGTGACCAGAACATACTGATTATACAGCTATTACTTACAACAGTGTGTATATATAACATCATTGGGGCACGTTCAACCTGTCCCTACCTGTCCCTGTTAGTCCCTACCTGGAGTTATTCAATGAATGCCACTACCCCGCGCTGTAAGCCCTAAAGGGTGCACTTAATGCCGATTGTCCCTTGTAGCCTTAGGAGCTGCAAGGAAGTATCTGTATTAATTGCACCCTCTGGGGCTTATAGTGTAGGGTCTCACATAGATTCCTGGCACGTAATCCGGAATCTGCGTGTTAACACGCGTTATCCTCGGCTTTACAGTGTTGGAAAATTGCCTAATAATTGAAACCCGGGGCTTTAGCCCTATGGTAAACACAACGGCTAATTCAATCTGCCCCATTGTAGAAGGATATTAGATGTCACATGGAGTTTGGTTCCATTACCATATAAAGAAAAGGCATTACATGTCGAATCCTCTCATACAGGTCACATGAGAGGACTTCTGGTATCCATAAAACTTACAGTATGTACAGATATTGGGGCTGACTGAGTTGGGCACTAAGTGGCTGTCTTTACAGGATGCCGCGGAAGTGTGATTTATACTACTATCCTATGCTAGTGCCACTTTCCATAGGGCTAATGCCGGGATCATGTGGCTACAACTAGGAAGCCGCTCCAACAGGGGCGTATCTATAATGTGTGCAGGGTGTGCGAGGGAACATGGGCCCCTAGGTCCAGGGGGTCCCGCACCACACACCCTGCACCCATAATATTACTTACCTCTCCGGAGTCCCACGTCGGCGCGGGTGTCCGGCACTGTAAAACGACTGGAAAATGGCCGCGGCGGCCATTTTCCCGTCATTTGCGCATGTGCAGTACAGGGAAAATGGCCGCCGCAGCAATTTTCCAGGTGTCCTGTGCATACACTATAGACTCTGGGCACACTCTAGTGCCCAGAGTCTATAACTCCGGCGCTGGCCGCGCACAGCTCAGTGCCCTGCCGGCCGCCGGGCGGAGAGGAGGTGGCCCGTGTCGGAGACTGCACACGGGCCCCCTCCTCCTCTCTAGAAACGCCCCTGCACTCCACCCTCTGTTTTTCCACCCACTGCCGCAACCGTCGGTATAGACGGTAACACCAGCCCCATGCTAGGTGCAAGATATCCGTCCAAATCAGTATTCCCATCTCCATACACACGACTCATACTGAAATCCAGCCACACACCTACAAAACGGGTCTCCTGCAGGTGAACGCAGCGTTAACGCCCAAAAACGCCCCTTTTATACAAGGAGAGATCCGGCCAAGATTAGTCGGGCTCGGAGTGTCCCGAAGATATGCGTAAACTCACTTCTGCACATGCGCGATGTGATAAAACGCACAATTTGCGGCCGTGATAAGATCTGAGCCTGACTCAGGCCTAATATATACACACACTGTATATTGGAATCTCTTGGGTATGATCATACATTGAAGCACTGGTAACAATCCCAGCTGTATATAGATAAAGGCGTCACGTAACCTGTGGTCGGCTGTTTCCGGTGACAGCTCACGAATAATGGGGCCAGTTTGTGTCTGTACATAAAGAGCAGGGTAGTGAGGATGATACAGACCAGCAGCAAAGTCCCAAGTATCAGCCACAAGATATTCCCGTCTGTCAGAGAAGAATAACAATTTAGTAGGAATTAGTTCAACAAAAAGGGACAATTAGTAACATAACAAAAAGAAAAAGTATATGTATTAAAAGTCAAACTAAGAATCAGTCTTATGGTTAATTGATGAAATTTCGCCGATGCCAGCCTTGCGCAGGACATTACTTTTACCCCCAGGTGTCCATACAATGTAAAAATATCAAGTGCTGATAAGGTTTGGGAACTTTAACATATATTTGGGAATGTTCTAACTTATAAGTAACCCTTTACATAGGGCAATTTATATATTAGGCTCAGTTGTCATTTAAAGGGACGGTAACCTCTTATGTATCTCATGTACTTAGCAGTGACTGTATCTGTATAAGGACTTTACCTACAATAATTTCTATGACACTGGATTTATATCAGCTCGCAGAGCTCACCATCAGTATCCAGCCATTGTTTATCCCATTTAATGAGCCCATTGTCAGCCTAATTTACAATTCGAGTGATAATGACTGAGGGATGTGAGACATCATTGGGAGATGGCTGCTGCAGTAGGGCGGCACAGCAAGCCCCATAGAATGTTATCGAGCTGCGATGTGCCCGTATGCGGCAAGCTCTGAAAAGCGTAACTTTCTAGTTTCTGCTCAATAGGCAAAGCCATGTAAGGATGAGGTTTCCCATAGAAGGATTACGCTCCATCCCCCGTGGCTTGCCCATGACCTGGCCCAGGGCCCTGCCTGCCCATAACCTGGCCCAGGGCCCTGCCTGCCCATAACCTGGCCCAGGGCCCTGCCTGCCCATAACCTGGCCCAGGGCCCTGCCTGCCCATAACCTGGCCCAGGGCCCTGCCTGCCCATAACCTGGCCCAGGGCCCTGCCTGCCCATAACCTGGCCCAGGGCCCTGCCTGCCCATAACCTGGCCCAGGGCTCTGCCTGCCCATAACCTGGCCCAGGGCCCTGCCTGCCCATAACCTGGCCCAGGGCCCTGCCTGCCCATAACCTGGCCCAGGGCCCTGCCTGTCCATAACCTGGCCCAGGGCCCTGCCTGCCCATAACCTGGCACAAGGGAGTATACAAGTAGCCAAGTTCATTCATTGCAATTTTTTCCCTTTGCTGATTTAAAGTATCCTAAATCCTGGTTATCAAAATTGTGGACACAGTAATTTGCCAGATATTGAATTATTTTTTTTCTTAAATAACCTGGATTTTTATTTAGCCCTTTTATATTGATGTATAACTGTGATATGTTCATTGTTACCTGCACAATGTATTGTATTATTTTGCTCATTGATGGTCAGTGACTCTTTATTTCTTGTTTATTTTGTCATATATCTTTTTTAGAGCTGCAAACTCTATTTAGGGTCAACCATGTCTGGTGGGAGCAATGGACTTACCAGCTAGACCCAGCCCCAGGACGTTGATGCTCTGAATGTTACTGAGCACAGAGAAGGTTGTGCTGGTGGGCAGTGCGATGGTGGCGTTACATCGGTACGTTCCTGTATGATGACGTGTGAGGGAGCCTATGTATAACACCGCCCCGCTGTCTCTGAGCTGATAGGCCTCCGAGTCTCTCTCTACCACCTCATCATTGTGTAACCATAAGAGAGAGGGAGAAGAGCCGCGCTGTACGGAGCAGGTCAGAGTCACAGGGCTCCCTAACACAAACCCCTCACCCTCCGTATCCCTGGCGATCGTTACATCTGCCACCGGAGCTGGTAAAAGAGCAAAAACGTTAAACATTCTGCTAAATAGTGTAATAAAAACCATATAATAAATATTACATTGACCACATATCAATGATCATGCAGGTAAGACAGTAGGGAAGGTACAATAGTGTCTTTATATTATAGTAACAAGAACAGTATAACACAGTACACTATTATGTCACACCAATACAATTACTAATCAGCAGTCAGAGAACCAATCCCTTCAGAGGTGAGCAATGAGTGGCCCTCCAGTTGCTGTGGGACTACAGATCCCAGCATGCCCTGCCACAGTTTTGCTATCAGGGTATGCTAGAACGGTGGCAGGGCATGCTGGCATATGCAGTTTAACAGCAGCTGGAGGTCCTGCTTATTGCCCACCCCTGCCGTAGATAGTGGTCTGGCCAAAGTCTCATGCCAGCAGATCCCCCCTTGCCAGGTGTCCTGTTAAAAATGCCACCCAGCACTAGGCACACCTGTACAGGGAGCTGGATGGGACATGTGTGAGCTTCCTCCGTACCCCCCTGTGGATGGGAGGCCTGCTGAGAACCCTAGTGACACCATGGTTACAGGGGGATGCTGATGACAAAGTGTGGCCTCTGTAAGAGATGGTGCCATACTGCAGATGACTTCATATAATGAATTATCCGCAGATATTAGTACTGGGAGCAATGTGACCAGTAACTTCTATTCGGTCTCAGAAATAAGAGTGATTCATTAATTTAAAAAGTTACACAGTGTTGGCGTTTCCATCACCCGCTACATTACTTATATATCTGCAAATAAATCATTTTCTTACAATTGTTGGAGCTAAGAATCATGTTGAATCCGGACTCCATTTTGTTGTTCAAATGCAAAGAAGAAAAGCTACAGTAGAATGTGTAAGACACTGTCCCTGGGTAGAATGTTGATATGTGGAATGTAGACATACTGCACAGATGGGGGCAGCGGAGGGTTAGGGGGAGGCACTAGGGGGAGGGTTACTGTTAAGCTACAGGAGGAGAGGGATAGGCACCAGTGGGAAGGTTAGGGTTAGGCTGAGGGAGGAGAGGTTTAGGGTTAGGCACTTGGAGGAGGTTAGGGTTAGTCTATGGGAGCGATGGTAAGGGTCTAGGGTTAGGGTTAGACACTATGGGGGATGTTAGGGTTAGACACTATGGGGGAGGGTTAGGGTTAGACACTATGGGGGAGGGTTAGGGTTAGACACTATGGGGGAGGGTTAGGGTTAGACACTATGGGGGAGGGTTAGGGTTAGACACTATGGGGGAAGTTAGGGATAGGCACTATGGGGGAGGTTAGGGATAGGCACTAGGGGGAGGGTTAGACTATGGGAGGGGAGGTTATGAATAGGCACTAAGGGGAGGGTTAGGCTACGGGAGGGGAAGTTAGTGATAAGCACTAAGGGGAGGGTTAGGCTATGGGAGGGGATGTTAGTGGTAGGCACTAAGGGGAGGGTTAGGCTATGGAAGGGGAGGTTAGTGATAAGCACTAGGGGGATGGCTAGGCACTAGGGGGAGGGATAGGCTATGGGAGGGGAGGTTAGGGATAGGCACTAGGGGGATGGTTAGGGTTGGGGGTTAGCCATTCTTACTGCCAGAAGCAACGCATCATCCACAGGAACTCATCCTGACATCACCACTAGACCCAGATGACTCCACTGAAGCCGTCAAAACCAGGTAAGTCGCCACTACAGCACCAGAAACATTTTATGGACATTCTAAACATGTCGACATTTCATCAGTGTCCACATAATGAATGTCGACATGGTCAATGTCAACAAAATATACCATGCCCACATTTGCCCTACCCTTGTCCCTGTTACTTGTCCTACCCAGTTATAGTAATGTTTTATATTTATACTACATACTTATACGCAATTGTTAGCTCTTGCCCTGATGCTCTGTTACTGTGTAATATTTTTTTGGTATTTTTTGCCTTGTTTTGCAACATTGTACCAAAATGTTATGTGTAGAGTTAATGATAAATCAGAAAAAATTTCCTTCCAGTTTGGATACATCTCATTTTTCAGCTACTTATTGAAGCTCCTCACACTCACCCATAACAAACAACGTGAATGTGTTACTCTGTAGTTGTTGGGAGAAGAAATCATTGCCAGAGTCACAGTAATAAGGACCAGCCATGGTCAGGGAGGTGATGGTCAGTCTGAGCTCTGCTTCCGCCATCTTGTCATGCACAGTAATATTACCTATGAGGGTCCCATTATGGTAATACCGGTAGTGTATAGGCAGGGAGCCTTTCCTGGACTCACACAGAAGACCAACCTCATCCCCAAAGGACACCTCTTCCGGTAACAGCTGTAGCTTAGGTTCATTCACTGCAACTGCTGATAGAGGTCAGATATAAGATTAGTTTGGTCACGGACTAATGGTGCATACACATGTAGCGATCTATCAGCGAAACAATAGATTGTTATGCACCCTCCCTGGTATGCTGGATGATCAATATCGATCATCCAGCGCACCACCCACTTACCAACGACTATAGAGACCCCTATAGTAACTTGTTCGATATCGAGCAAGTTGACCGGCATGCACGGCCGATGGACGATATCACTATCATCCATAAATGGCCGCGCATCGCTGGTCAGTTGGTAGGGACCTTTTAAATGAGCGATTTCAACGATAACGATAACTATATCAATATTGTTCAAATCGCTCTTTACAATCGCTACGTGTACGCACCTTAAGGAGTATATTTACTAAGTGGTGACTTTTTATAGCCTGTGCTAGTTCACAGTTGTGGTAGCTGGATTTAAAACCGCAATAATATTAGATGCAAATCACTCTCGCGTAATAAATATACCCCTAAGTGGTTAAGTACAGTATAAAAATGTCTCACCAAAAAATCCTGACCAGATAGTTATCATTAGGCACTAGGGGGAAAGTTAGAGTTAGGCACTAGGGGGAGGGTCAGGTTTAAGCACTAGGGGAGGGTCAGGTTTAAGCTCTAGAGGTAGGGTCATGGTTAGGCACTAGGGGAGGGTTAGGGATAGGTACAAGGGGGAGGGTTAGACTAGGGGATGGGAGGGTTAGGCACTAGGGGGAGGGTCAGGTTTAAGCACTAGGGGGAGGGTCAGGGTTAGGCACTAAGGGAGGGTTAGGAATAGGCACAAGGGGGAGGGTTAAGCACTAGGGGGAGGGTCAGGTTTAAGCACTAGGGGGAGGGTCAGGGTTAGGCACTAAGGGAGGGTTAGGAATAGGCACAAGGGGGAGGGTTAGGGTTAGACTACGGGATGGGAGGGTTAGGGATAGGCACAAGGGGGAGGGTTAGACTACGGGATGGGAGGGATAGGCACTAGGGGGAGGATTAGGGACTAGGGTGAGGGTTAGGGTTAGGCACTAGGGGGAGGGTTAGGGTTAGGCACTAAGGGAGAGGGTTAGGGTTAGGCACTAGGGGGAGGGTTAGGGTTAGACTGCGGAAGGGGAGGGTTAGGCTGCAGGAGGAATGGTTAGGCACAAAGGGGAGGGTTAGGGTTGGGCTATGGGAGGGGTTAGCATTATATAATATAAAAACCTTATATAGTATATATATATATATATATATATATATACACACACACACACACACACACACACACACACACACACACACGTAATGGCTGGCACTCCACATATAGCATCATCAGGATGTCTTCCACAATGCACATGCACAAGTAAGGATAAATGGCGGCACTCACGGGTCTTGAAGAAATAAGAGTACACTGACAACTGTGTCAATCCTGTTCGACGTTTCAGTCAGAATAGACTTTTATCAAGAACATGTTGGGCATGTATGACAGCATCTGCTGTCATACATGCCCAGATCATAACACTTGTAGGATGGTGTCAGTGTGCCATCTAGGACATAAAGGCGGCCTACAGCATCTGCTGTCATACATGCCCAGATCATTACACTTGTAGGATTCTTTGTTGTCGCTTGAATGCAATCTGGATGTACCTCTTCCCCGATGCGATGTCTCACATATTTTCCCCCATCACTACCAAATATCGATATCTTAGTTTCGTCACTCCATATCACTTGTTTCCACTGACCTTCTGTCCATGCAATGTGTTCTTTTGCCCACTGTATTCGTTTCTGCCGCTGCTTTTTATTCAGCAATGGCTTTTTTCGGGGAATCCTACCTTTTAGGCCAACCTCCATTAGTCTTCTCCGTTCCGTTCTTGCACTGACAAAAACACCAGTTGCACTCAGGTCACTGCTAATGGCCGCAGATGACATCCATCTGTCCCTGACACAAATTCGTTTTATTCTCCGATCAACAGCTGTTGTGCACTTTTTCCGTCCTTTTCCTTCTTTGTTTATGTATAGATTGTGTTTCCTGATAGCGTAAACAAAACTTTCGTACTCCTGATGTTGTCACATTCCCACCAACTTCTCTTGCAATTGCTGCATACGAAAGACCATTTTCACTTAACACCACAATCCTGGATCACGTCGCTGTGCTGCGGTCTTCAAAAATAAAGGATACCCAACGATATACTGATAGGACAGTAACATCATAAGTACACAGGGATTTTCACCCTAAGTGTTGATTTCACTGCATAACTTCCCTTGTAATGCAAATATTTGACCTCGGTTTATTGTGTTGAATTCAGCATTACATTTCCTTTCATTTGATATATGAATCATTGCACTGCGTGAAGTGTAACAGTTTTTATAAGCATTCGAAGTTGATAAACATTCAAATTTCAAAATGTGTCCGCAATTTTGGCCACGTGTGTGTGTGTATTATATATCTATCTATCTATCTATCTATCTATCTATATATCTATCTCTATCTCTATATCTATCTCTATATCTATATATATATTCCAGTATTAGTCCACACTCACGTCTGAAAATCCAATTGCTGGGGTAGCCACCCAAATGGGATCACCTGTATCCCTGCATACAAAAAATTAACAAAGGGGGTGCACTCACCAGACTTCTAAAATGAGTTTTTATTTCATCTTTTTAAAAAATTTTTACAGCATCATAGTAAAGCTCCAACGTTTCGGTCCTAGCCATGGACCTTTGTCAAGGTACAATTCCAAGTAGTACTTTGCATCAATATATACCTGAGTCCAATTAAGAGACTCCTCCCTCACAATCATGTGAGTACAAACAATACAAACATATAGAGACATGAAGACATCATTTCTAATTGTGCAATAATACCAATCCAAGACTAACACTAAAAAATGAAAAGTAATTAAAAAAAAACATGTTAACAAACACATATACAAAACAAACCTTACAGGTATAATCGAGCTGCATCCCCCGCTAGCGTGCGTGTCAACTCCCCAAACTTCCTGCCAAGTGGAACACAAGTCGGTACCATTTCCTGTCAAATGGCACGCAAGCTAATACAGCAGTCATGACAACCGCTGTTAAGGCTTCCTGCACTTCATCTGTCGATGCTAGCGCCCGGAGCAATCAAATCACAAAGTAATATACAAGAACACTAGGGACCCGGTGACGCAGACAAACACGTATACGTCACCATATAACCCATTAATTTAAATGAAGATGTAACTAACAGAGTTTTCATATATTGACTCATTAAGCTAATATCAATCGGGCAGTCGACATGCACGCCCATCAAAAAGACGCAGCCTGTAAGCAAACCAATGATAAACACCTCCACATAGATAATATAATGATAGGACAACGTCTATCCATCTGGATTGAATTACATATGCCTAAATTATAATGTATACAAAAACATGGTTTGTCAACATGTGTGTCGACATTTTTAAAAAAAAATTCAATTATAAACATAACCAAATTTAGACACATTAAATAATTAAAAATAAATAACAAATAAACAAACTCCATAGAAAACCCACATTGCCACAACACTCGAAAAAAAAAAAAATCAAAAATCAAAAAAATGTATCATTACAAAATCTGATGATGCACCCCCACTTGAGATCCAAAATACTTTAATCCAAAAACATCCCAAGGTGTATAGCTTCATTAAGGCCGCGAGGGTGAACCGTATCCAATTTATGTATCCACACCGCTTCTCTCTGGAGCAAGAGTTTGGCCCGATCACCTCCTCTCTTGGGTGGAGGCACCCAATCAATGATCATGCATCTTAATGTTGCTAAAGCATGCTGTGTTTCAAGGAAATGTCTTGCTACAGGTTTATCAGAAGAACCATTAACAAGCGAGGCTCTAATAGAGGATCGATGGTTGGCCATCCTCTCACGAAGTGGACGTATCGTCTTGCCAACATAGACCAGAGAGCACGGGCACACCAATAAGTAAACCACATGGTCGGAGGTACAGGTGACTCGATGTCGAATGTAGATCTTGGTACCTGTGTGTGGGTGATGAAAAAATTGACCCACCATCATACTCCTGCATGTAATACAATTTACGCATCGAAAGCATCCTGGCTTCACTTGGTTCATCCAAGTTTGAACAGCCACAGCCTTTGTTCTATCAGGACGCATTAGTCTGTCCTTTAAATTCTGGCCACGCTTGAAGCTCATCAATGGTCATTTAGGTATACAATTTTTTAAAACAGGATCTGTAGCAATAATGGTTTTTTGGCCAGTCTTGATGTATCGTCGTTGTATACTGTGATTCCCCACACGGAGGGAATGATGGCAGTTAGGATGGCTCTCTTGAATACACATGTGGGATCTCCACCCATTGAGTTTCTAATGGAGTTATTGGAGATGATGTTAACATGTAATTAATTTCGATACGGTGACCGATACTATCTCCAGACGGCGGGGACGGCGATGGGCAGTAATATCGCGCCAGCCTATGCAAACATCTATATGGATTTGTACGAAAAAAAATTACCTGATTCCGCCGTTTGGAGATAGTATCGGTTTTTACCGTCAATTTATCAATGATATTATTTTGATCTGGAAGGATTCTGAGGATTCTTTATTGAAAATGTTGGAATGTCTTAATCACCTAGATTCGCCAATACGATTTACCATGACTTAGGATAGTGTCAAAATTAATTTTTTGGACATTACTATTTTTGTCACTGATGCTGGCTATGGCTACAAACTCTATAGGAAACCCACCGACCGTAATACGCTTTTAAACTACAAAAGTCATCATCCAGTTGCTCTTAAGAGAAATTTGCCAATTTCACAATTCTTACGAGTTTTTCGGAACAATTCTGATCCTGAGATGGCAGATGTCCAGATTGGTGAGATGCGACAACGTTTCCTTGAAAGAGGATATAACTTGAAAAATTTGAATATATGTTTACAAAAGGCCAAAAAGATTTTTTGTGAAGGTTATAATGCGAAAAAGCGATCTAAAATTGAGGATCCTTTTGTAATTACTACAACATTTGACTCTGCTGGTTCGATTGTCCGTAATGCAGTGGTTAAGCACTGGGATATTATTGCTACAGATCCTGTTTTAAAAAATTGTATACCTAAACGACCATTGATGAGCTTCAAGCGTGGCCAGAATTTAAAGGACAGACTAATGCATCCTGATAGAACAAAGGCTGTGGCTGTTCAAACTTGGATGAACCAAGTGAAGCCAGGATGCTTTCGATGCGTAAATTGTATTACATGCAGGAGTATGATGGTGGGTCAATTTTTTCATCACCCACACACAGGTACCAAGATCTACATTCGACATCGAGTCACCTGTACCTCCGACCATGTGGTTTACTTATTGGTGTGCCCGTGCTCTCTGGTCTATGTTGGCAAGACGATACGTCCACTTCATGAGAGGATGGCCAACCATCGATCCTCTATTAGAGCCGCGCTTGTTAATGGTTCTTCTGATAAACCTGTAGCAAGACATTTCCTTGAAACACAGCATGCTTTAGCAACATTAAGATGCATGATTATCGATTGGGTGCCTCCACCCAAGAGAGGAGGTGATCGGGCCAAACTCTTGCTCCAGAGAGAAGCGATGTGGATACATAAATTGGATACGGTCCACCCTCGCGGCCTTAATGAAGCTATACACCTTGGGATGTTTTTGGATTAAAGTATTTTGGATCTCAAGTGGGGGTGCATCATCAGATTTTGTAATGATACATTTTTTTGATTTTTTTTTTTTTTTTTTTTTTGAGTGTTGTGGCAATGTGGGTTTTCTATGGAGTTTGTTTATTTGTTATTTATTTTTAATTATTTAATGTGTCTAAATTTGGTTATGTTTATAATTGAATTTTTTGTAAAAAATGTCGACACACATGTTGACAAACCATGTTTTTGTATACATTGTAATTTAGGCATATGTAATTCAATCCAGATGGATAGACGTTGCCCTATCATTGTATTATCTATGTGGAGGTGTTTATCATTGGTTTGCTTACAGGCTGCGTCTTTTTGATGGGCGTGCATGTCGACTGCCCGATTGATATTAGCTTAATGAGTCAATATATGAAAACTCTGTTAGTTACATCTTCATTTAAATTAATGGGTTATATGGTGACGTATACGTGTTTGTCTGCGTCACCGGGTCCCTAGTGTTCTTGTATATTACTTTGTGATTTGATTGCTCCGGGCGCTAGCATCGACAGATGAAGTGCAGGAAGCCTTAACAGCGGTTGTCATGACTGCTGTATTAGCTTGCGTGCCATTTGACAGGAAATGGTACCGACTTGTGTTCCACTTGGCAGGAAGTTTGGGGAGTTGACACGCACGCTAGCGGGGGATGCAGCTCGATTATACCTGTAAGGTTTGTTTTTGTATATGTGTCTGTTAACATGTTTTTTTTTAATTACTTTTCATTTTTTAGTGTTAGTCTTGGATTGGTATTATTGCACAATTAGAAATGATGTCTTCATGTCTCTATATGTTTGTATTGTTTGTACTCACATGATTGTGAGGGAGGAGTCTCTTAATTGGACTCAGGTATATATTAATGCAAAGTACTACTTGGAATTGTACCGTGACAAAGGTCCATGGCTAGGACTGAAACGTTGGAGCTTTACTATGATGCTGTAAAATTTTTTTAAAAAGATGAAATAAAAACTCATTTTAGAAGACTGGTGAGTGCACCCCCTTTGTTCATTTTTTATATATATATATATATATATATATATATATCTCTATATATATCTATATCTATCTATCTATCTATCTATATACACACACACACATTCAAGAATTTTCCATATTTAACCATTTGTAGATTCACGCATCTCCAAAAGTCTCAATCATGGTAAACAGTTAATTTTTCAAAGGGGAGGTGCTCCCTGGTTTGGGGCATGGTCTTCTATAGATGTAGGGTGTAACATATAAAGATATATGAGGCCTGGCTCTAAATTGCAGGCAGTGCCGATATTAACAGGAAATGTTTTTTCATCTGCGCCTGCATTGGGGTCTCACTGCGGCGGGTGTAGAGAGTTTGGACCATACTTGCCTGCTCTCCTGGAAGATGCAGGAGGCTCACGATTTTTTGGCTAGCCCCCCCGAGCCCCAGGAAGAGTAGGCATATCTCCCGCGTCCTGCCCATCTCCTAGTGACATAGGCAAGATGGGGGAATTTGCAGGTCCGTAGGGAGGGGTGCTTCTCGCAAATGCATCATTGAGCCCCACCCCTCCTCACGGACCTGTGAATTGCGCCTTTTCCCCTTAAAGGGGTGGAGCCTAATGACACCTACAGCCCACCCCCCACTCCCACCCAAAACTGTCAGCAGCATCTCCTCTCTGGGCTGCTCCCAGAGAGGAGATTTGTACAATGGGTCAGTTGGAGGCACGCACGGAGAAGTGTATAGGCAGAGTATGGGGCATTCCTGGGCGGCAACACAGATGCGGGCAGAGTATCACAGGCATGCTGCGGGCGTTTCACTGGATGAGATGCTGAACCTCTGACATATGACGCCATACTGAGACAGAGACTGGTGCAAGTTTCAATAGTGCAACCTATGGTGGTGTCTAAAGACGCACCGGAGTGTAATGCACAATTGTACACCAGGGAAGGTCACAGACGAGACTGCAGCTAAAGATGCAGGTACTGTACAGCCACGGCTGCGGGTGACTCCGGCCCATGGTATCAGTATCCACGCTTACCTTCTATCGGTATAGATAACCCGTTACTCCTCTCCCTCACGCTGCCGCTGGAAGTCTTGACATCACAGGTATAATACCCAGAATGCACCAGCTGCGCTGACTGAACGCTGTATGTAGCGGATACACCGAATTCCTGCACGTTCTGCCCATCTCTGTAGAAAGCATATTGCGGCTTTCCGGTGTATCCAGGCCTGATGGTGGTGACACAGGTCAGGGTCATGTCAGCACCTTCCGTTATTGTATTTGCAGGATCCATTTTTATTTCTGGGTGAGAGAACGGCTCTAGAAGACAAAATGAATCACACTAATTTTGCCCGTCTATGGTCATAGAAGGGAACAAACGTTCCCTGTAACATCCTTTATTTTACTGATGTACATCGGTGGTAATTGTAACAGTGGTTTATTGGCATCTAATTATGTGGGAAACCAAACTCTCCTTCTCCCCGGGAACTCCGGGATTCCTTCCAGAACGTGGGGCCATTCTCCTGCATCTCACCCACTTCCCCAGCAATCTCATAAGAATGAGAGATTCAAGTCATCGAGCCCCTGCAATTGCCTCTGGAGCACCCCTATGATTATCTGGTAAACTTATTTGCAAATCAGTGTAATATAGAGATAAGAAACCTAAATATGGCAAATTTTTCTCTAGATAAAATAATTGATAATCATTTGACGTATCCTCCAATTTTGGAAAGTGGGAGGGTGCCCACATTGCATCAGGGGTGTGGCCAAGTTGCGGTAAGAGCATGGTCATGTTCATATCATGAAGGGCCATGGTTAGTGTCTGGGGCCATGGTGCCTTACCATCCATACGTTCCCCAATACACCATACATTACTGCGCAGTGCAGTGTCCTGTATTATCCATGTAAATGTACCGATATAGAATATAGCTTACGATGAGCATGAGGTGCAGATCTACACGCAGTTGGTTGATGATGTAAGTAGTACGCATGCATCCTGTCACGACCAGGGGTGACAGGCTGCTGAGATCGCGGCGCTTACCGCTCCGGGCGCTGTGGCATGGTGTTTCCAGCAGAGGTGCAGGTTCCTGGAGAATAGCGCTGGGTGCTGTGAGTCTCCGCAGACCAAGGGCTTCCATCTGGAGGCAGGTGAGAGGGGCTGAGACTGGCAGAGCTTCCATGCTGTGACCACTGGGCGCGGCCATCTTGGATTTGGGTCACATGTCGTTTCTGGCCAATCAGGTTCAGTCTGGGCTGGGGAGGCTAGCAACCAATCCTGCACTACCTGAGGGTACTAAAGGGCTGTCCAGAGGCTCTTTAGTTGCCAGTGCAACGTCTATCACAGCGTATGCTGTGAGCTAGTTCTCTGTGCTCCTTTGCTCATTTAAAGTGTCAGTACCAGTGTGTTTCTGCAGACTCCCCTCTCAGCCTTGGTGCAGTTTGCTCCTGTTACCACCTGTCTCCTGATCCCGTCTACCTGCTATACCCAGCCTACCCCGGGTCTCTAAGTTCCGCCAGTGTCTCGCAGCCTGGTTCTAATCCCGTCGCGTGCCACTGCTTCATGAGTCATACTCCCCTAAGGCCGGCTGCCTTCAAGTACCAGCAAACAAGTCCTCATTCCTCATCCGACTCCACTCCGGGTCCAAGCGCACGCCAAGCCGTGACAGTTTGCACTGGCCAGATGGATTCGGCCAGTGGACAGGATCTGAGGGCCGACTTGCTCCAGGGTATCGCCAGTCGCCTAGAGGGACTAGAGGAGTCTCAGCGCCAAATGGCTCAGTTCCTGCAGGAAATGTCTCTTCGTCAGGATACGCTGCAAGCTTCCCTGGTTACTGTTAATTTACCTGCCGCCACCAACCAGCCAGCAGCTCCAGCTGTCCCTGTTCCACCTGCACCATCTCATTTGCACCTTCCGACTCCCAATAAGTTTGACGGGAACCCCAAGTTGTGCCGAGGGTTTCTCAACCAGTGTGACGTCCACTTCACACTACAGCCTGCGAACTTTCCATCTCCAAAATCCAAAGTGGCATATATAGTGTCTCTACTGACCGGTTCTGCCCTGGACTGGGTTTCGCCTCTCTGGGAGAGGTCCGACCCGTTACTAGACAACTACTCTGGATTCCTCACGTCCTTCTGGAGGATTTTCGACGAGCCCGGCAAAACAACCTCCGCGGCGACGGAAATCCTGCGACTTCGCCAAGGGAACCGACCAGTCAGTCAGTATATCATTCAATTTCAAACGCTGGCTTCGGAACTAAAATGGAATGAAGAAGCCCTGACTTCCACCTTTTGGAATGGATTGACAGATCGCATAAAAGATGACCTCGCCACTCGTGATCTCGTGATCCGCCGGCTACCCTCAATGATCTTATCTCCCTTTGCAATAAAGTGGATTTGCGGTACAGAGAACGCCAGAGTGAAAAAACTAGGGGAGATCGCTTTAGGTTCCGGCCGACCACTACTCCAACCCTCCCTCCATCTGAACCTGCGGGTGACGAACCCATGCAGATTAACCGGGCCCGCCTCACGGTAGAAGAACGGCAAAGACGCCGACGAGAAAATCTATGCATGTACTGTGGGGAGACCAGTCATATGGTTGCAGCCTGCCCACGTCGTCCGGGAAACTCCCGATCCTAATCTGTGCCGGAGACACCAGGTTAGGAGTGATGTCTCCGTCTCCGTCAAAAAATGAATCTACCCTCTCCATTACTTTTGAGATTTCCACTGGTTCTAAAACTGTTCTTTCTCTCCTCGATTCAGGGGCCGCTGAAAATTTTATCACCGCTGAACTTGTCCAGAGGCTCCGGCTTCCTGTCTCCTCTCTCGACCACACCATCACTCTATCTGCTGTAGATGGCACTCAGATTACCAACGGAATCGTCTCTCAACGTACCCTTCCTGTGCCAGTTCGTATCGGAGCTCTCCACACTGAAACTATCCGATTCCTAGTAATTCCCAAAGCCTCCCATGAGGTCATCCTTGGATACCCCTGGTTACGCAAGCACTCCCCCAATATTGATTGGGGCACCATGCAGATCTTGTCCTGGGGAGAAACTTGTCAAGTATCCTGCCTTCCTCAAATCAAACCCGTCAAAGGTAGTTACATTGCAACCACTACTCCAATTCCCTACCAGTATCGCTCCTTCTCCGATGTCTTCTGTAAGACCGGAGCCGATATTCTGCCTCCTCATCGGGAGTGGGACTGTCCTATTGAGTTGATTCCTGGCAAAACTCCTCCGTGAGGTCGTACTTACCCACTCTCCCTACCCGAGACTGAAGCCATGTCAGCATACATCCAGGAGAACCTGCAAAAGGGGTTCATTCGACCATCCTCCTCACCGGCAGGGGCAGGATTCTTTTTTGTGTCTAAGAAGGATGGAGGCCTGCGTCCTTGCATCGATTACAGGGGCTTAAACGATATAACCATCAAAAATCGCTACCCGATACCTCTCATTACCGAACTTTTCGATCGAGTAAAAGGTGCTACTATTTTTACCAAGCTGGATTTAAGAGGGGCCTACAATCTCATTAGGATACGAGCCGGGGACGAATGGAAAACAGCATTCAATACTCGAGACGGGCATTTTGAATACCTGGTAATGCCTTTTGGTCTCTGTAACGCTCCTGCTGTGTTCCAAAACTTTGTGAATGAGATCTTTTTCGGGACTTACTATATATTTCTGTGGTAGTATACCTCGACGATATTCTGATATTCTCCTCCAACATTGTCAGACATCGATCCCAAGTCAAGGAGGTGTTAACTCGCCTACGAAATAACCACCTGTACTGCAAAGCTGAAAAATGCGTATTTGAAGTTCCCTCAGTTCCCTTTTTAGGTTACATCGTTTCAGGTGCCGGCCTTGAAATGGATCCCCAGAAAGTTCAGGCAATATTGGACTGGTCTCGTCCGAATTCTTTGAAGGCAGTACAAAGATTTTTGGGCTTCGCAAATTATTATCGAAGGTTTATCAAAGGATTTTCCACTCTCATGGCACCCATTTCCGCCCTAACTTGCAAGGGGGCAAATCCATCCCGATGGCCTCCAGAGGCTGAAACTGCCTTTCAACTCTTAAAGCAAGCCTTCATTTCCGCCCCCGTGCTGAGACAACCCAACATTAACTACCCATTCTTTCTTGAGGTAGACGCCTCTTCTGAAGCGGTAGGGGCGGTACTATCCCAGAAACTCGAGGATAGCAAGTTTCATCCCTGTGGCTTCTTCTCAAAGAAATTTTCCCAAGCAGAAAAGAATTATCCCATTGGAGAGCAGGAATTATTGGCTGTGAAACTAGCTTTTGAAGAGTGGCGTTATCTTCTTGAGGGCGCGATGTATCCCATCACCGTTTATACAGATCATCGGAATCTCCTATACCTAAAAAATATTCAGTGTCTGAGTTCCCGCCTGGCTCGATGGTCAATATTCTTTTCTCGTTTCAATGTTACTTTAACTTTTCGCCCAGGCTCACTAAATCAAAAAGCAGATGCCCTCTCTCGATCACTCTCCTCCGACACATCTTCCGAAAGTCATAAGGAAACTCCAGTTCTAGACTCCAGAGTATTCGCTACCACTTGCATTCAACCTCCTCCCGGGAAGACATTTGTGGCCTCAGATATGCGCAAGCAGCTTTTGAAGTGGGCTCATACCTCTCGTTTTGCCGGACACCCGGGCATACGCAAGACCTTGGAATTCCTGCAACGATCATACTGGTGGCCTGCTATGAAGTCGGAAATTGAAGCTTTTATCGCCTCCTGTCCACAGTGTGCTCAACATAAAACATCCAGACAGGTTCCTGCCGGCACACTCCTACCTCTGTCAGTACCAACCCATCCTTGGACACACCTTTCCATGGACTTTGTAATGGATCTACCTGTTTCTAATGGGTTTACCACCATCTGGGTAGTAGTGGATCGTTTCTCCAAAACGGTTCATTTCGTTCCCCTCAAGAAGTTGCCGTCTGCTCCAGAGTTGGCTCAGTTATTCGTCGACTACATCTTCCGTCTCCATGGACTTCCAACTGAGATTGTTTCTGATAGAGGGGTACAGTTCATAGCCAGATTTTGGAGTTCTATATGTTCTATCTTTCAAATCAAACTGAATTTTTCAACAGCTTACCATCCTCAGTCTAACGGGTCTACAGAGAGGGTCAATCAAGACCTTGAGACTTTCTTAAGAATTCACATGTCTTCATCACAAGACAACTGGGCGGACACCTTACCCTGGGCCGAATTTGCTCATAACAGCTCCTATCATTCATCTACGGGGCAAACCCCATTCTTTATAGTTTTTGGACTGTATCCCAGAGTACCAGAGTTTCAAGAATTGGCAGTCTTCGATGTACCAGCAGTGACCTCCACCCTACAGAAATTCTCTCAGATTTGGACTCAGGTCCATTCCTCCTTACAAAAAGCCTCTCTTCGATATAAATTAACAGCGGACAAAAAAAGGAGAGCAGTGCCCAACCTAAAAACAGGTGACTTAGTATGGCTATCCACTCGTAATCTTCGCCTTAAAGTGCCGTCTATGAAATTTGCTCCTCGTTTCATCGGTCCTTTTCCCATCGTTCAAGTGATCAATCCAGTAGCCTATAAATTAAAACTTCCGTCCTACCTCAAAATACCAAATTCCTTTCATATTTCCCTGCTGAAACCTCTCATCCTGAATCGCTTTCGCAAGACTCTGCCACGCTCCCCCAAAGTCTTGACTGAGAGGGGTGTAGAGTTCGAGATCAAACAGGTCCTGGACTCTCGTTTTCGTTGTGGGCAACTCCAATATCTACTGGATTGGAAAGGTTACGGTCCCGAAGAACGTTGCTGGGTGAAAGCTGAGGATGTCTACGCTCCTCGCCTAGTGCTTAAGTTTCACTCTGAGAATCCTGGTAAACCGAAGAAGTGTCCAGAGGCCACTCCTAAAGGAGGGGGTACTGTCACGACCAGGGGTGACAGGCTGCTGAGATCGCGGCGCTTACCGCTCCGGGCGCTGTGGCATGGTGTTTCCAGCAGAGGTGCAGGTTCCTGGAGAATAGCGCTGGGTGCTGTGAGTCTCCGCAGACCAAGGGCTTCCATCTGGAGGCAGGTGAGAGGGGCTGAGACTGGCAGAGCTTCCATGCTGTGACCACTGGGCGCGGCCATCTTGGATTTGGGTCACATGTCGTTTCTGGCCAATCAGGTTCAGTCTGGGCTGGGGAGGCTAGCAACCAATCCTGCACTACATGAGGGTACTAAAGGGCTGTCCAGAGGCTCTTTAGTTGCCAGTGCAATGTCTATCACAGCGTATGCTGTGAGCTAGTTCTCTGTGCTCCTTTGCTCATTTAAAGTGTCAGTACCAGTGTGTTTCTGCAGACTCCCCTCTCAGCCTTGGTGCAGTTTGCTCCTGTTACTACCTGTCTCCTGATCCCATCTACCTGCTATACCCAGCCTACCCCGGGTCTCTAAGTTCCGCCAGTGTCTCGCAGCCTGGTTCTGATCCCGTCGCGTGCCACTGCTTCATGAGTCATACTCCCCTAAGGCCGGCTGCCTTCAAGTACCAGCAAACAAGTCCTCATTCCTCATCCGACTCCACTCCGGGTCCAAGCGCACGCCAAGCCGTGACACATCCGAGTCGCACCGTGAATGATGGTTACCGCCGCGAGGTGCAGAACGAATTTGAATGTGTCCCTGGTGTAAGAAATTACACCTGCCATAGAAAGTGGAGCTACTAGGGTCAGCTACACCCAGTTCGGCATGTAGAGCCTCACTGGAAGTGGGTGTGGCCTCACCGGCACATGCGCACTAGCGTCTGCAGCCCCTAGGAGCTTGGTAGGGCTGGCGTAAAAGGCAGAGTAGCTGTTTCCTGCTGGAAGCCGCGCTCTGCTAATAGCAGTTCGGACTGGCAGTCCCAGGGGGTGGAGACACCGCCCCCTGTACTGCCTATTGTATATCTGACTGGCAGGTGGTGCTTCCAATAGGAAGCCAACTGCCAGTCACAGTGTACAAAGTGCAGTCACGGACTGGACTGACTACACTGAGGTGGCGGATATTACTGGGGGGGCTTCAGCCTCTGGTCCACACTCAGGGGCGTATGTATAATGGATGCAGGGTGTGCAGTGCACACCAAGCACCCATATTATATTTATCTTTTCGGAGTCCCATGTCGGTACCAGTGTCAATGCTGTAAAAAAAACGGCTGGAAAATGGCTGCCACGCCCATTTTCCCGTTGTTTTGCGCATGCGCCGTACAGGGAAAATATGCTTCATTGAGCCCCACCCCTCCTCGTGGATCTGCGAATGGTGGCCTTTCCCCCTTAAAGGGGTGGAGCCTAAAAACACCTACAGTACGTCCCCCCCCCAGAAACTGTCAGCATCATCTCCTCTCTGGGCTGCTCCCGGAGAGGAGATTTGTAAAGTCGGTCAGATGGACGCACGCACAGAGAAGTGTATAGGGGCATTCCTGGGCGGCAACAGGGGGGTGGCAACACAGACGCGGGCAGAGTATCACAGGCATGCTGCGGGAGTGTCGCTGGATGAGATGCTGAACCTCTGATATAGGACGCCATACTTAGACAGAGACTGGTGCAAGTTTCAATAGTGCAACCGATGGTGGTGTCTAAAGACACCCCGAACTGTAATGCACAATTGTACACCAGGGAAGGTCACAGACAAGACTGCAGCTAAAGATGCAGGTACTGTACAGCCACGGCTGCGGGTGACTCCGGCCCATGGTATCAGTATCCACACTTACCTTCTATCCGTATAGATAACCCGTTACTCCTCTTCCACACGCTCCTGCTGGGAGTCCTGACATCACAGGTATAATACCCAGAATGCACCAGCTGCGCTGACTGAACGCTGTATGTAGCGGATACACCGAATTCCTGCACGTTCTGCCCATCTCTGTAGAAAGCATATTGCGGCTTTCCGGTGTATCCAGGCCTGATGGTGGTGACACAGGTCAGGGTCATGTCAGCACCTTCCGTTATTGTATTTGCAGGATCCATTTTTATTTCTGGATAAGAGAACGGCTCTAGAAGAGAAAATGAATCACACTAATTTTGCCCGTCTATGGTCATGGAGGGGAACAAACGTTCCCTGTAACATTATCCTTTATTTTACTGATGTACATCGGTGGTAATTGTAACAGTGATTTATTGACATCTAATTATGTGGGAAACCAAACTCTCCTTCTCCCAGGGAACTCCAGAACGTGGGGCCATGCTCCTGCATCTCACCCACTTCCCCAGCAAATCTCATTATAAGAATGAGAGATTCAAGTCATCGTGCCCCTGCAATTGCCTCTGGACCACCCCTATGACTATCTGGTAAACTTATTTGCAAATCAGTGTAATATAGAGATAAGAAACCTAAATATGGCAAATCTTTCGCTTGATAAAATAACTGATAATCATTTTACGTATTACATTGTCTAACTTGCACCTTGTAATGAAACTTGCATTACAATTGGGAGATTTCCAGCAGTAACAATAGCATAAATTCACAGACTATTACAAACTATCATCACTCGCTGAGATATGAGGAGAGTCTATACGAACTTTATTACATATACCCCATAATGTGTATGTACACACAGTTTATATTTCACTATAAATGAGTAATGTATATGTAGATTTTTCACTTGGCCACGCCTCTAACGCTGCCTTGTATAGCTATACGTTAGTAGGTGGGTCCCAGCCATTGGTGTCTTTAGTGGACTTTTCGTGTCCCAGTCCCATAGGATATAACTGAAAGCTTTAAATAGTTCTGAATGGAGACAGATCCAGTACTGTACACCCACCTTGTACCTGAATAGATAACACGTCGCTCCTCTTCCTCACGCTGCCATTTGTAGTTCTCACCTCACAGATATAATCCCCAGAATGCACCAGCTGCGCTGACAGAACGCTGTATGTGGCGGATACACGGAATTCCTGCACGTTCAGCCAACCTCTGTAGAAAGCAAATTGCAGCTCTGTGGTAGATCTGGCCGGGTTACGTCTTGTGGCACAGGTCAGGGTCATCTCATCGCCCTCTGTCACTGGTGACTGATTAGTTGTTAATTGTGGGGTATCAAACAGAGCTGAAAGAGGTGATAATGCAAATACTGGGTACGGTGTGACGTGTGGGTCATTTACAGCCAGAAAACACACACAAAAGACGCAGATCTCATGTTGTACTTTGTGCTTGCGTGCTGTGCACAGATATACATGGAACATGCAGAGTGTATAATAACTGTAGTCATGCAGCCAGTGAGAGCTTGGGGTGTAGCCTGTGTGTGACCATAAAAGTTTGGCAGGTACAAATAGTCGACAGTGCAAATGGTCGACAGGGTTAAGATGTCGACAGGTTCTAATGGTAAACACATGCTTTTTTTCAACATTTTTAAGGTTCGGGACTAGGGTTAGGTACTTGGGGCAGCGTTAGGGTTAGCCTGCCGGAGGGCACAGTTAGGTTTAGGCACTAGGGTTAGGGACCAGGCGGAGGGTTAGGAGTAGTTCTTCATGTGTCTGAGTAGCCACTCCCCTGTCAACGCCCACAAAAGCTTATTAATATTATTATACTTTATTTATATGGCACCACAAGGGTTTGGAAGCAAGTTTTGCTGGGTACACATTGGCCAACATATCAACCGTATCAATTGAATGGCTGATGTGTTGTGGGCACATTGGAGAATGTGTATACCAGCGATACGTCTGAACAACGTTGTTCACAGGACATATTGCGTCGGCCGATCCATCGTCCTAGTCTGTACTCAGCTTTACAAAGTATATAAACAAATGAGCAGACAAGAAAACAGTTATTAACAGTAAAGAACAATGAAGAACATGGTTTATAAACATTGCTGCATTAGCGATCGTGGTGTTAGCAACTACGTGTTAGGTGCTGTTGTGCGGAGTTAGCAGTAGACGGTTGTATGAGTGAGGGAAGGAGAAGCATATGAGGGAAGAGGGCCCTGCTCATGAAAACGTACATTCTAAAGGGGAGGGGCAGACTGACAGGGGTGACAGAGATAGAGTACACAGTGAGGAAGGAGCATAAAGCAGTGGATTAGGATGAGAGCTGAAAGGATTTGATGAAGTAGTGGGACTTGAGAGCCAGTTTGAAATTTGTAGAAGTAGGGGTGAACAGAGGCAAATCTTGGAGGCAGGAGTGGGAGGAAGTAATCAGTAGGCATGAGAGGTGGCATGCATTTGTGGGCGGGTGGGAGTATGAAGGGAGATGAGGCCAGAGATGTAAATGGGAGAGTATTGGTTAAGGGCTTTGTAAGAGTGTAAGAAATTGAATTGGGTTCTGAAGGGGAAGGGGAGCCAGTGTAGGGCTTGTAGGAGAGGGGAGGCAGATGTAGAAAGTTTGTAGAGGAAGATGAGCCTAGGAGCAGCATTGAGGACAGAATAGAGAGGGGAGAGGTGGGAGAGTCAAGGAGGCCAGATAGGAGGAAGTTCCAGTAGTCCATTCTGGAGATGACCTGTGACTGGATGAGAAAGGGTCTGATCCTTGAAATATTTTTGAGATGGAAGCGGCAGAACTCCGAGAGGTGCTGAATGTTGGTTGGAAGGAGAGGGAGGAGACCAGGATAACTCCAAGACAGCACACTTGGGAGCTAGAGGAGATAGTTGTGCTGTCAATAGATAAATTGTGGGGGGTGGGGTTATGCAGGAGGGTGGGAAGATGATCAGGTCAATCAAGTTAAGGTTTAGAAAGCACTAGGTCATCCAGGAAGCAATAGCAAAGAGACAGTTGGAGAGTGAGGAGAGAGGGGGAAAGGTTAGGGGAGCATAGAGATCATATTGGAGACCAAAAGAGCTGATGAGTTCACCTAAAGAAGATGTATAGAGGGAGAATAGGAGAGGTCCAAGAACAGAGCCTTGGGGAACACCTACTGTTAGTGGAAGTGGGGGGAGAAGAGACAGAGTAGGAACAGTCAGAGAGGTAGAAGGACAGCCAGGATAGGGCAGTTTCACGAAGACCAAGGGAGTGAAGGATTTGCAGGAAAAAAGGGTGATCCAAATGGTCAAAAGCAGCAAAGAGGTTGAGGAGAATGAGGATAGTAGTGGCTCTTGGATTTGGCAGCAATGAGATCGTTGCTGACTTTCATGGAGGGAAGTTTCAATTGTGTGTATAGGAAGAAAGCCAGACTGAAATGGGTCAAGTAGGGAGTGAGGAAAGGTAAGGTGGTTGTAAACATCCAGCCAAGGAGTTTGGAAGCAAAAGGGAGGAGAAAGATGGGGTCGGTTGTTGGAGGAGTGCCAGGATTAAGGGTGGGTTTTTTAAGAATGTGTTGTAGTCATTTATTAAATAAACGCTCACTCCACACATCCCTCTTTTTACAATTAATGACTTACAAGATCTTGGGATCAGATGCTCTTCTGTCCATGTATCATCCACAGTTTTGGCAAAACAATCTAATTAACTAGCTCAGTGTAGTATCACATAGACCAAGGGAGTTAAGAATTTGCAGGCGAAGAGGGTGGTCCAGAGTGTCAAAAGCAGCAAGGAGGTTGAAGTGAATGAGCAGAGTGCAGTGGCCCTTGGATTTGTCAGAAATGAGGTCGTTGCAGACTTTCGTGAGGGCAGTTTCAGTGGAGTATAGAGGACGGACGCCAGAATGAAATGGGTCAAGCAGGGAGTGGGAAGGAAGACAGATGGTAAGGTGGTTGTAAACAATCCGGTAGAGCTTCCCACCTGTAGTCATTATACACATAATATAAAAGATCCGCCGCACATTACAACCCCTAATGTAAAGATGAATTAGAGTACTAATGAAACAAGGAGGCTAGATCATGCAACCATACCCAGGCACATGAATACTGTTCATTTAATGTGCTGGTTGCACATATTGAATTAATGTTGGGAATAGTTAGTGGGAGAGAGGCCCAGAATATGAATTGCTAGGCTTGCCAGATTTCATTGACCTATCCTTTTTCCAAACATGGCCCCAACATTACAGGATCCAGACAAGCAGCTAATGAACATAAGTCACTGCGCGCGCCCTGCACGTTAGGTGTGATGTGCAAGCACGTGCCGCAACGACGGGATAGAATGGGAACGAGGCTGCTAGGTATAATGGGGTGGGAATGGGAGGGGCTGGAGTGGGTGGAGAATAGAGTGGGTGGGGACAGAGGGAACTGCTGTGGGGCGGGGCAGCTGAGGTGACCTGGCAGAGTCCATTGTGTGCTATAATTATACTGTATTATTACTATAGTTACCTTGTACAGAGATAAACGCCTCATCTGTTCTATTATTCCGGCCCACATACTTTGCACATCGGTACATCCCAGTCATAGTTGTGTTTACGTTTGGAATAAATAAAAATGGATTATTATTAGATTGTATAGTTTTATCTTCTATATGGAAGACAGTCACTCCTTTATCTGTGTACTTAGCCCGACTGTGACATCTCAGCGACAGCGGGTGACCTTCGTATATAGAGGGTGGCGCTTGCAGAAGGAGATGGTCTGAAACTAGAAATGATGACACATTATATTTTATATTGCAAAATATAACACTGTATCCCAAATATTCAGCTTAAACCAGGTACTGATCCTGTCTGTCAGACACAGAAACAAAGGTAATTTATTAATAATACAGAAAGTTTTCCCAGAACACGTTCAACAGTGTCACGGTGACTATTCTACCAAACACAAATCTCTCCTTACATGTTCCACATCACAGTATCCGCAATCCATGGTCACCGGTTACTTTTTAACCAGCGGTGAAAAACCATTGCTGGTTCAGGTCTGCGCATGCGCCAAGGAAAGGAGACTCAGGAAAGGGAAATCCGACAGCTGCTATGGCATAGAAAGCAAACGGCATCCACCCGCCCCCCCCCCCCACAAGTAGGTATGTGCGCTGAAATAGCTGGCATGGTCACATGCAGGGCCGGCTCTAGGGTTGTTCAACCAGTGCGGTCGAACAGGGGCGCCACCCATAGAGGGCGCACCCCTCCCCAACATCCCGATTTCAGTGGGTCAGTACTGTCCCGCTGTTCCACCCGTAGGCCGAAGTGGCCCGCGGGTGGTCAAATCGGGAGGTTGGGGACCGCCGCAGCTGTGCGGCGGTGCCGGACCCTGGAATGTGAATGGTTGCAGCGCGCATGCGCGCGGAACCCATTCACTGACGGGAGAGGGCTGGGGGAAGCTCAGCCAGTGACGGAGGGCTGGGCTTTACCCCCAAGCCTGACATTATTTGGCACACCTCCAAATGATGTCAGATAGGGGGCGTGGCCTATGGTAATGAGGCCACACTCCCAATTTTGGTTGCACGCTATTGAAGGGCGTAGCGTACCAGGTCAGCACAGGGTGCTCAGACCCTTGAGGCCAGCCCTAGTCACATGCCACAAGGGGCGTGACCACTGGAAAATGGGGGGGTGTCAACATGATGCCACCATTTCTCGCCACTCTGGGAACATTTCCTTTCCATTCCATATGCACCTTAATGCCCCCAGTAGTAGTGCCCCTCTTGCAATGCCCACTATAGTAGTTCCCCTTATGGAATGTCCCCAGTAGCAGTGCCCCCTGTAGTAGTGCCCCTTATACAGTGCTCCCAGTAGTCATGGGGCTTGTAACAGCATCAAACGTGATCTGTATATTATAATGTGCCTCTCA